>JAOTQR010000097.1:8200767-8214649 GCA_025774065.1 Solanum ossicruentum | reverse complement strand
TATAGCCCATTCACGCGAGATTCGAGCACTTTTGAAAATTAGCGCTAGTTTTCCCAAACCATTTCATATTTCATTTGGGTTGTGCTAGAAGTGTAAGGTGTGGGGTGTTACAACCTTGACATCCACCAAAGGTCCCTCTCGAAACCCTTAGCACCCGATGGCTACCCTCTTGATGTAACTAGTTGTGGTATCCCATATGGTCTTCACATCTCTGCCATTACCCCAAGCCCCTAAATTATTTAACTTTTCCCCCATTTCCCCAAAGACGGCAGGAGTCAGGCAACCCCATCTAATCATTGGTTGGGAATAAATAACCTTCTTCCTCTTACCCCTGTTAATCTCTAAGTCCATCACTAGAAGCCTATGTTGAGTGGAAATATTTTCACTCGAAATTACCTTGCAATTCTTACAAAGGTTTCTATCACCCTTACGGAGGAGTAAGTAGTCGATTTGGCTCTTAGCTACCATACTATGAAAGGTAACCAAGTGATTTTTCTCTCTTCGAGAAATATGAGTTAGCAATCGAAGGCTTTAGAAAAGTCCAAGAGAGACATCCCACCTCCATTCCTCTTCCCAAAACCAAAGCCTCCATGAAATCGTCAAAACCACTAGAAGAAGCATCAAGATGCCTATTAAAATCTCTCTCGATGAAAATCTTTTCTGCAATTGGTATACCCCTCACAACCTTATCCAAATCTTCCTAAAATAACTTTTTGACTTCATCATCTAAGCCTACTTGGGGCACATTAACTATATTCACAATATGCCTACCAACCACAAGTTTGATAGACATCATCTTATCGTTAATCATCCTAACCTCCACGACATGCTCCCTAAAGTTTTCATCTACTAGGATACCTACTCCGTTTCTATCCTTAGAGCCACCCGAGTACCATAACTTAAATCTGTCTATGTCTCGAGCCTTAGTACCTACCCATCAGGCCTCTTAGACACATGCTATATTAATTTGTCTCTTCTTAAGACTCTTCACTAACTCAATGGACTTCCTTGTAAGTGATCCGATGTTCCACATCCCTACTTCAACCTAAGTAAGCATGTTCCCCACTTACCACTACTACCCCTAGCCTTTGACCCCAACCGACAACATGACCCTACTCTACTGTCCGACCCCAATGCCACTAAACTTCATTAAGAACTACTAATTCAACCAACTATAAACGATAGAGAATCAACAATGTGCACAACAATGCAAAATACAGAACAATTAAAGCTACGCTATATTTTATAATCATTTAATCCCATAAAATACAAGAGGATCACAACAAAAAAACAATAAACAACAAGCTGCACAATAGCTCTAGCAAGTTTGAGAAACAATCAAAACTAGATGTAACAAGTAAGAACTATAGCAAAAATAAACTATATTGAAAATGTAACAAGTAGGCAAGAAATATTGCACAATTTCTGTATTAGGTAAAAAAATATTAAGCAAGAAATACTACAGATAAAACAAGAAACAAAAAGCAAATGACAAATATACAAACAAGAAGTAAATGCCAAAAAAGGAGAGAACAACGAATCTGACCAGAATAAGAAGTTGAACAAGAAAGAAAAAGAGAAAAGGGAGGACATCACTTGAGTAATATTATTGGCTTGAAAGAATCTAACTGAAGAAATGGTTTAAACGCGTCGTTGGAAGTTGCCTGATCAAAAAATGGTTGTGATCGCTGTCTTGGAGTCTTGATGTCGCCGAGCTCCGTATTGGCGGAGATTATGTTGTCGGAATCTGAAAACTGCTGGACGCCGGAGACGCTATCATTTTCAAAGGATCGGAACTCCCCCAAAAAAGTCAGATATGAGGTTTCCGGAGAAGAGCAACAGTGTCTGTTGCTTTGACATCGCTGGAAATGTGGATTTCGACCGACCTTTTGATTCTTGGAGAAACAACAATTGCTTGCATTAGAAATTCCACTGAAAACAACCAAATCAATGCCTCAATCACAAGATTGATCAGATTTTCAAGATTCTTTGGATTCGTAGCTTTTGCGTTGATAAGAATAAGAACAATGAATGACACTTTACGGACACTAAAGTTTATAAAATGTACTTTATTAAAATAATAAAAGAAAAAAAATTTGATAAAAAATAAAAAGCTATAATAATTTAAGAAATTATTTTTATCAAAATTCAACTATTACTCCTAAACCAAAATACTAACTAACCACAAATTATCAATATGAAAATATAAAATAGTATAAAGGTCCAATAAATAAAAAATACTTGAGATAGTTTAAGATTTTGTTCATGACTTACAAAAGATAATAACAATTGAAAATATTAAATACCAATAATATTGCTAAAGCAGCTAACTAAGATTAGATATTTTTGATTATTTAAAAATATAGTATAATTCGTAAAGCATTAAAGTACAAATCAAACAATTACAAATAATAAACAAAATTTCCAAAATACCCATAACTCGGGTAAACAAGGAGCTCAACTCTGATTATATATAAGGTAAGGAATAATGTATGTTTCTATCTCCATCGTTTGGGTGCTCAGTGCTTTTGGTTCTTGTTTAATCGGTCGAATTAATTTCTGTTCTGTGCATCTACGGTATGTTTTCGTATTGAGCGAACTGATTTTGGGGTTGTTTTTGGTTCATTTTTTGGGCCTAAAGCCACTGCTTTTGTGGCTTTAGGGTTGAGCCGCCCTTGCGCTGCAATATGAGAATTATGTTTCCGTTCTTAAAGATTACTTCTGATTAAGCATACCTTATGTTTCAAATTTTATTTTGACATACAAAATTTTCAGTGTAAAAAAGCAAGAAGAAAAAGAAGCTTGTAGTTTCTAAATACTCCATGTACATTTTATTTTAACAATTGTGATAAATGCCCACACTTGCTTCAAAAATGAGATGACTTGACCCCTAATACTCTGAATCATGTGAGTATTTGATTTGATATTGCATTTGCTAATCATGTATTTGTAATGTGCAGTCCTTTGTCAATACTTGTTTATGTGCAGACATGGCCAGTAATCCTCCGCCATCTGGTCCACAGGTGATTTCTCTGACCGTATTGCCTTGGTTGAAATACATAGAAAATTGTTGTACTGAAAAGAGTGTGGATTGCTGATTATAGTTTGGAATGAACTTTAATTTAATCTTACTGGCAAACTGAATCACTTAAAAGAACATCCCTAACAAAAAACATGAGAATAATGGAGTAATGAGAAGAAGTGGAAGTGGAAGTGGAAGTGGAATATACATTTTATTTGTTGATTGGTAAAGTTTTTGTATTAAAGTGCAGCTAATTGTCGAGGAAAGTCTCATTACAGATTACACAATGAAGCCATTCTATGTCATTAGCTATTGCCATGATACACCAAAGAAAAACAGCGTAGCAATGCATGTGTAGTTTGTACTTATTGCAGGTTCCATTTTGCTCTACCAAATTCTTGAGTTTCTTCCCTTTCCAAATACACCCCCAGATAGCAGCAGGCATTGGTTCCATATTTTCAGTGTCCTTTTCCAGATCTTTCATATGCATGGCCCCGATAACCCCTGTGATTTTGAATGAGATGCTAGATTTGTGCGGTGAAGGAGCAATGTAAGAAAAGATGAACTTGAACATGTTCCCTCCTCAACTTTAAGCTTGAGAGCAAAGGGGCCTGCTAAAATATGGCTCACTAATTTTAAGTCTTATATTACGATTTTAAGTTTATCTGGTATCTGCGCTTACTGTAACATTCTCAGATGGTTGGATACCACTAATTGCACATCATCCTAGCTTTTGTGACTAGCATGCAAGACGTGTGAAACTTTTGTCATTCTTATTAGATCTTAATCTTCTGATCTTGATATTTTCCTTTTGCAGCCTCTTTGGCCTCCTTCAGCTGGATCCACACCACCTCAAGGTTTTGGTTCATTTCCTATGCAAGTAAGCTTTGCAACTTGCTTTTGTGTAATTATTTCATCTGTTACCTTTGAAGACTTATTGTGAGTGCATCATGTGTCTGTTGTCACAGTTTCGACCTGCTCTATCAACACAGCAAGGGCAGCACTTTGTTCCACCAATTTCAGCCTCTCCACAATATCATCCTGTTGGACAAGCACCAAATGCTGGAATGCCTCCTGGTCAAGGTCAAATACCCCAGTTTTCTCTAACAATCCAGCAGTTTCCCTCCAGGCCCGGCCAGCCTGGTCATGGTACACCGTCATCTCAGGCAATTCAGATGCCATATATCCAATCAAGTATGCCACAGCCTCAGCAAGTCAATCCCCCTTTGAATAGTCACATGCCTGGTGTTAGTGGTGCTGGAAATCCATTCTCATCATCATATACAGTAAGAAATAGCACTAGCTTCCTTGAAATTTCGGTTTTCATCTCAGTTTGCCTAGACATGAAATGGCCTGAACTTGCCTTCTCAGGTTCAATCTTCATCCCAAATGCATGTTCCTACTTTCCCTGCGGGAGGACAGCCTTGGTTGTCATCTGGAAGTCAAACCACACCAGTGGCTGCCCCTACTCTGCTGAGTAGTAACCAATTGTCAGCTGTAGCTCCAGCAGTTCTGGTATGCTTCTTTGCTGTACCTATTTGAAAATTCTTTCAGCATTACTCAATTGAGACCTAAACTGTGGACTTATGGAGTACCATATTTCTGCAAGATGTTGCTGTTTGTCTGTTCTTCTTCTCTTTTAAGTCAGCCCAAGATTCTGGCTTTGTTTGTACCAAGATTCTGGCTGTGTTTGTATCTGAAGCACGTATAATCATTACCTGTTTATCCTGTTCTTTACCATTGGCTAACACTGTGCAGAACAAGGTTGTTTTTTTTTTTTTTAAATGATCTGTATGTTTGTATAAGTTGTCTATTTCCATATTTGCAGCGAAGAAGGTGTTCCCAGTTTATGGGTATCAATTGATTTACATGGAAAATGTTAATGCAGCATATTCATGCATTTGAATAGTTGTATCATCATTTTTCCAGACCAGTATTGAACTCGTATCCAAATCATCCAAAAATGCGTCTGCTAATGTTTTGCCCTTGTTTAAACTTACAATGGTGGAGTGTTTGTTTGCAATCTGTTGAAAGCATATTGCTGCAGATACCACGTTTTTTTCCTTTTCTTTTAATTTTTTTCTTAATAAATGCCTTTATCATCGATGCATATTGTTATTAAGTATCATTGCTCAGTGATGTATCAATGCGGAATCTGAGTAAGATGAGATCTTTATGCATTTCTTCACTTGTTACTTGATAGGTGATCTTCAAAGTATTTCCTATTCAAAGCCAAGACTTGATACTTTAGAGGGAGGTCATCTAAGCAACTATGCTATTATTGGCATCCAAAACACAAACCACAACTGGATAATTGAGGTTTCACTATGACCGCAAATCACTCTTGGAGAATTTTTGATCTAGCGTATAACATGAGGAATCTTGTTAGAACCATATTTAAGAAAATAAATGAGTAAATAAGGGTCTTATGCCACATTTTTTGTGGTAACGAAGATGTTCCTTTCTTCCATTTTCACACTTACAACTTATAAGAGTAAATTTTTATTCAGATAGGTGAGAGGTGTAAGTACACGAGGTGTGAAGTATCGTATTAAAGGCAATGAAAATATTTAGATAATATGAGATTTTCGATAGATAAGCACAATGTTAAAAGACAAACCTTTATTGACCAGGATGAGTTTTTCCTTGAAGAAAGCTTTGTGTGTTATTGCATGTTTATCAATTGGAATGAGTCATTGCAAATGCTATCAGTGGTTGTGTCTTCCTAACCATCTATTTGTATGTGGTGCATCATGTGTATCGTCCTCATCTTTAATTGGATTGGACTCATACGTGCAGACATTGGTGGAAAACCATTGTATAACGAGGATCACATCACATGTGAAACAACATAATATAACAGAATGGAAAGAGTACTTTGTATGAATCCTTTACCAAGTCTAGTGCATGTTGACTTAGTGGGCAGTGGTCAATGAAGTGGTTCAATCCTAGGGAACAAGGCTCTACCCAGCAATGACAAAATGCTAAATGACTTATTCCGACACGTGTAAGCTTTGGTGGACACTGTTATTTGATATCTATGCTGGTGAGAGGGCTCTGATACACGTTGGACCACTCAAGGTGCTAGAAGCTGGCCTTGATACCACTATTATTTTAAAAAAAGTATAGTACATGCTTGGATCTAATGCTTATTTCAACTTGTTTGATATTTTGGGCATAAGATTATCGTTTCAAGACATGGAAATTAAATCACAGCTATCAAGAAATAGAAAACCAGGTTATTACTGATTCTAAAGCAGAATCAGCGGGTTTTATGACAACCCTGAAAAATGATATGAGCTTCCAAAATTGAGCTTTGAGTATTAATCCCATCGTCTTCACTTTCTGATGTGGAGCTATGGTCACTTCCACAAAATAAGAGCAACAGGGCTGAAGGCTCTATAGCGTCTGAATCGCTCTTCCCTCTTCTCCCTCCCCCTTTTCACCCTAACCTTACGTCTACCATTCGTGCTGGCCATAACTATTTATTTTTTTGCTTTTTTATTTTTTGATTTGCACCGGGTGTCCAAGTCTCTTAGAGCCCCAACTAATCCCGGGGGTGCACAGGCCCTCGGCAAGGAGTTTCCCGCAAGTGCACCATGGTTAAATCAGGTTTTACCCAGTTCGATGGCCTTCAGAAATTGTTTGCACCCGATGGGTTTCGATCTTGAAAGGGAGCAAACCCCAAGGCTCAAGTCTATTACCTCCAGGCTCAAGTCTATTTAGTTTACTGCTTTTTTGATGTCTTTTTTAATAAGATAATGATATTTTATTAAGCTAGTATCAAGGAGGCAGCGCAAAAGTACTACATGATTATTATTTCTTTGACAAGGTAGCATTCAGCTAAAAGTTTCTATGAATCATCATCAAGCTGTGAGATCTCCCTAACAATATGTTACTTACACCAAAACTATTAACTCATAAGCACCTATATTTTGCCAAAGAGATGTGATGCTTCTCTTCGATCAAGCTTTTTTGATCCTTCCAAGCCAATTACTCTACATGATGTATGAAGGATGCAACCTCTAGGTCTTTTAAAATCTGATGTCATATTCTTGTCCTTTCCGGCTAACAAGAGGATTCTTCACATCATATAGCCTAATTCATTTTACTCCAACGATATAAAAACATAGCCATATTTGCCAAAGTATGTAAATTAACCGGAAGAAGTAGATGATTAGGAGTCTCTCCTTTTCTCACACAGAAAACACTTGTTTCGTAGTCTAAATTCCCTTTTCTGAAGTAATTGTAATTCGTCATACAGTGGTTTTTCTAACTTTTGTTTGTCATAACCCGGACGTAATGGTACTTGCCTTAACCCACCGAGACTAGTCAGCTTAATCTATAATATATCTCAATTAGAGAGAAATTAAAGCAAAATAAACTAATCAAAGATAATAGAGTTTGGAAGGGAAAGGGATCATCATGTTATGGTATAGTAGAGTTTGGAAGGGAAAGGTGCAACAAATAGGTGTACATACTTTAACTTGCAGCTTTGAAGCCTTGCTGTTAAACTTAACCGTCACATTACAATGTATTCACCAAATTACAATGTGGAAAGAAAGGAGGTTTGGGATGAATTTGGGGTTGTCAAAGGTTTAATGGAAGGCCCTTGGGCAGTTTTTGGGGATTTTAATGTTTGCAGGTCCTCTCCAGAGAAGATAATTGCCAAAGGAGATCCTCTGCCATGATGGAATTCTCAAATACGATACCCTTCAGAGTGATCTAGTGGTTTGGGCTTGGGACTTCCATATTGGAGGTTTAAGCTCGAAACCCCTTGCCAGTGAAAGCAAGGAGTTTGCCTTCTGGGTAGAGCTCGTTGCATCGGGCTTACCTAGTGCAGATTATCTCTCCTGTGTGGTTTGCGAGCTATTGCACAGGGGTGGAGGTTTTACCCTGTGCGCAACTACAGGGTAGCAACTGCGGGTAACAATCTCAAATACTATAGATGACCTAGGGCTTATTGATTTGCCACTTGAAGGAGGAACACCTAGGTTTAGGGAAGGTACAAACAATGCTGCATCAATGATAGAATCTATTCACAACCAAGTGCAGTGAACAATTTAGTTAAATAAAGCAAATTGCTTTACAAAGACTGATTTCAGGCCATGTGCCTATAGCTTTACACTGTGGACACTGGGATCTAAGCAAATCCTATTTCGATTTTTCAAAACTGGTGGCTAGACACAGAGTGACTTGTAGATAAAATATGGCCCGATGGAATTCTTTTGCATATCCGGGGAAACTAGACTATAATTTAGCATGCAAATTGAAAGCACTGCAGGGTAAGCTCAAGGAGTGGAGCAAGAAAGAAAAAGGAAATCTATTTTTGCAAAGATCCAACCTGTTTAACAAGATGACAACTTTGGACTTTATAATTGATAATGGAACACTAACAAAGTAAGAGGCTGCATTTAAGGCAACTACTTTCCTGGAGTATTAAGAGCTACTCAAGAATGAAGAGAGACTGCATGGGGGCAAAGATCTAGGATTTTGTGGATAACAGAGGGTGACAACAACACTAAGTTCTTCCACAACTCAGTTAATGCATGTAAAGTAATTTTGTTGATCAATTTGAAGTGCAAGGTGAGATAGTAAAGTAACCAGATGAGTAAAGGAGGAGATAACAGTTCTATAAGAAGTTGTACATAGAAACAAAAAGATGGACACTGGTAGGAAACATGATAAACGGTCCTACAATTTTAGAAGCAGAAAATGTTCAATTACAAGCCAAACTTATGAAGAGGAGGTGCTCAATTGCCTGAAGATGTGTGCTATAGATTAAACCTCATGGACTTGATGGATACACAATGGGCCGTTTCATCAAATTTTGGAAGTTCTAAAACATGACATTATTAATGCCTTTCACAATTTCTACGAATAGAGATATTTGAAAAGAGCTTTAATGCAACATACATTGCACTGATCCCCCCCAAAAAAAGGAGCGAAGGAGTTAAAAAGATTTTAGACCAGTTAGCTTGGTAGCTAGCTTCTGTAAGCTTTTGTTTGAAGTGTTGATTGAGAGGATTAAAAGGGTTATGGACAAATTGATAGACTCCCAGCAAATGGCTTTCATTGAAGGCAGACAAATTATGGATGCTGTATTGATAGCTAATGAAGCAGTAGACTCAAGGCTTTCACAAAAGATGCCTAAAGTCCAATGCGAATTGGATATAGAAAAGGCTTATGATCATGTGAATTGGGGGGAGAATGGTCTTTGGGGGAGAAGTGGATTAAATGGATCAGATTCTGCATTTCGACTGTAAAGTTTTCAGTAGTGATTAATGGATCATCAGAAGGTTTTTTAGACAGCGCAAAGGGGAATAAGACAAGAGGACCCTCTGTCTCCTTTTTTGTTCATCCTAGCCATGGAGGGATTCAATAACATAATTAAGACATCAAAGGTTTATGGCTGGTTATCTGGTTTTGAAGTGGCTAAAAACAATGGAGAAAGTCTGGAGGTGACGCACCTACAATATGCTGGTGACACATTGATCTTTTCTGGTCCAGATGAGGAACATCTAAGATACTTGAGAGTAATCCTAGTATTCTTTGAAGGCATCTCAGATCTGTACATTTATTGGGAGAAGAGTCACATTTATCTCATTTACAATGTCCAAAACATTGAGGTCTTGGCCTCAATTCTTGGAGAAGTTGGAACCCTACCCTCTATCTATCTAGAGATGCCTCTGGGGAAAAATCAGTATTCAAGGAAATCTGGGACAATGTTGTGGAAAGATGTGAAAGGAAATTATCAAGATGGACAACCCAATACTTGTCTAGGGGAGCAGACTCCCTCTGATCAACATTGTGTTAGATGCTCTCCCAATCACACGCGTACACTTTTCCCTATCCTAGTAGGGGTAGTATAGAGGCTAGGCAGGATAAGAACTTTTTTATGGCAGGGAAATAATGATGGGAAAGGTTATCACTTAGTCAGGTGGAAAGATCTTTTCTCAAACAAGAAAGAGGGGGCCTTGGCATTAAAAACCTAAAGAACCAAAGTAAAGCTTTGAATATGAAGTGGTTGTTGAGCTATGCTCATGAGACATACTCTATGGAAAAATGTGATCATAACGAAGTATGATGAACTGGATGACTGAAGAAACAAACAACCCTTATGGTGTCACTGCTTGGAGATCTATCAGAAAGTAGTGGCCCATTTTAAGTAACCACACTACCATTACTGTATGTGATGGTAAGAAAACCATCTTCTGGAAAGATAGGTGGTTAGGTAATTGGAGTCTTGCTGAGAAGTTCCCTGAACTGTTTGGTTTAGCTACCCATCAGGACAAAACAATAGCTGACGCATGGGCATTCCAAGATTGTGAGTTAAATTTCTGTAGAAGTTTAAATGATTGGGAAATTCTTGGGCTGATTGGGTTTCTCAAAGTTGTTGAAGCTTTTCAAGGTCTAAAGAATGGAATGGACAGACTAAGGTGGAATGGGGATAGTAAAGGGGCTTATAAAGTTAGTTCAGGGTACAATTTTTTGAACTCGACAGTGGCCCAACACTCCATATAGCCATGTGATCTGAAGAACAAAAGCACCTTTGAAGGTGGCATGTCTATCTTGGTTGTTAGCAAAAGCTGTCTTGACTCATGAGAACCTACAAAAGAGGAACATAATCATAGTCAAACACTGTTGCTTATGTGGTGAGGAAGCTGAGACAGTGGGACATCTGTTTTGGCATTTCAGAATCACTGACCAGCTATGGAAGATTTTCATCAATCTCAGAGGCATACAATGGACAATGCCTAGCAAGATTGTTGACGCTCTATCTAGTTGGGAAGAAGCTGGGAAGGGAGCTAAAAATAGGAGCTACTAGAGAACCATCCCAGCTTGCATACGGTGGACCATCTAGAAGGAAAGAAATACTAGGTGTTTGAAGATAGGAGCAGAACAGTACAGAAAATTAAAATAGATTGTATTTTGCTTTTGTGTTTTTGGTGTTCAAAGAAGTATCCCATAGATGCAGAAAATATCCCAGATGTGTTAGAATCTTGCTAGGATTAGGAGTTCTTATTTTATTGATATATTTTGACCTACTGTAAAGGGGTTTAGCACTACGTAAATGCTGAATGTTAATACAAATGTCACTTACTCAAAAAAAATTGAAACATTTTCTCGTTAAGTCCTTGACTTTGATTCTCTCATCTATACTAGTTTAGTCTTCATGTTGTTATTACCTTATTAATTTGCACTGTAATTAGGCGAGCACAGCTACACAACAGACTGCATCTGACTGGCAAGAGTATGAAGCTGCTGATGGGAGGCGGTGAGTTGGTTTTTTGGTATTCTTTTTAAAAGTTGTCCTTTAACAATTAATTCAATTATATTACTTGACAATCTCTCAGAATTCATATTATGCTGCTTGTTGTGCTAAGATATAACTCTCCAATGGCTCCGAGTTTTCCTGTTTATTTAGATTGGGATTGAGGAGTAGCTGAGTGATCAATTAATTTGTTCGCTCTTTTTTTTTTTAAAGATATTATTACAATAAGATTTCAAAGCAATCTAGCTGGGAGAAGCCTTTGGAGCTAATGACACCTTTAGAGGTTAGTTACTCTCTTGATTGTTGCTGTTTGATTATTGAAGTCTTTACTTATTGTTTGGTGGAGTGCACATCCTCTCTTTTGCCTCGAAATCTGCAAATACTGTTTCCTTTTCGTGGATGTTAACTGCATTAGATATTAAATAGTTCAAACCGTTTTAAGTGTATTCTACTTTTCTTTGCATGTTCTTCTACTGGTTTGTAGATGTCATGGCAAGTCATGGACATATAACAACTGCGATTAGTGCTCAAATTGAAGGGTGCTTTCACTTTCTCAAGGCAGGCAACACTTTGTTATTCCATCTTATGTTGCTATTTAGTGACTTATTATGTGGAATTGGTCATACATGTTGTTGGTTGTTATAAATTTCTCGTTGAAATTGAAACACCATCCTCCATGTATTCACTAAGGAGGAAATTCACAACATTCCTTATTTTTTGTTGATGAAGTAGCATTCCACTTTGATCTTATCTTGTTGACATTCGTTGATTTTGAGGAGTTTCCCGACATTGTTTTTTAAATTTATTGCATAAGCTTTGTTAGAATATGAATACGAAGAAGAATTGTATATCAAATCTTATGGAATAGGAGTAGTATATAGAAACCTACCTGGATTAGGAATAATATATATAATCTTACTTGGAAAATGATTGTGATATAGTATTTAAAAATGGGATCTCCGCATAATAATGCAGATACACAATTCAATAATATTCCTCAATATCCTCACATGGTATCACAACTAAAATGAACTTGGTAGATAATCAAAGAGTTCTTGTTGCTGGTGGGTGGCTATGATTATATATGCACCCATTTGGCCAATGGTTATGTAACAAAAATAGGGCCACATTTTAGGAATTTTTGTTGTTATGTAATAAGGATGAAGGTCTGGGAGAGAGATATTGAGTTGGATGATTTGGCTCACTTCGATAGTTATCAAGATTTTGGTTATTGCAGGCGTTTCAGAGCTGAGAAAGTTAGACGTGCTATTAGTAGGATGAACACAGGGAGAGCGAGCGGACCCGACGAGATCCCGGTGGAATTTTGGAAGAGCGTGGTCAAAGATGGTATAAAGTGGTTGACTAGGTTGTTTAATGCTATTATGAAGACAGCTAAGATGCCCGATGAATGAAGAGTACAATAGTTCCATTGTATAAGAACTAGGGTGATATTGAAAACTGTAACAATTACAGGGGTATCAAGTTGTTAAGCCACGCTATGAATGTATGGGATTGGACATCTGTAATTCTAATTTTCCAGGTCTCTTTTGAGATTTTATGGTGTCTCTATTCATGTTAATGGACTTGATTAGGTAGTTAGCTACTCTTTCAAATACTTTTCTACTTCAAGTCAGCCTTACTTGTTGATTCTTATTTCCAGGTCTCTTTTGAGATTTTATGTTGTCTCTATTCATGTTAATGGACTTGATTAGGTAATTAGCTCCTCTTTCAAGTACTTTTCTACTTCAAGTCAGCCTTGCTTGTTGATTCTCCTCATCCAGCTATTTTCTTCATGAGTGGAATTGCCCCTTTTGTGAACACCCTTGCTTTGCTTACTTGGCTTAAAAACTGAAGCAAAGTAGATATTGCTGCTATGTGAGCCTCCTTTGGTTTTAGATGCTTTTGCTATTTCTCCATGTGTCACCTTTCCTCAACTTCTTTTGGTATCTGATGCCCTAAATTCTCTCTTATACTGTCTCTTTCAATTTCAAGGAGATTTTGATGCACGTCCGTACCTCTCTAGAAGTGTGTTAATGGGGAGGAAGGAGACATTGAAACGCCGATGGATATTTGGCTGTTCAGCTTAGATTTTTCTATGTGCTTTCCTCTATTTGTGGAGAACTTTCCGTGACCTAACAAATTGGAGCTGAGGTAGAATCTGTCAAATCTATAAGCTAGAAACAATTTAGGTTGATTGTGAAATTTTTTGATCTAATGGTATGGATGCATTAAGTGCTTAATTAGTCTTTACTACTTGATCAAAAATCTGATCATTGCATATTTATATCCATGTTGCTCGGACTATCAATAAAGCCACACCTGTGTCGGATCCTTCAAAAGTACTGTCCTAGTACTTCTGGAGCATCTGAATTCTGATACACACCCATTGACATTTTCGAGGAGTCCGAGCAACATAGGTTATTACTATCAAAAAGCCAATTTATTTCAGTTTCTTTCTGATTTCACGTCTTCTCTTCTTGGACGTGACATACTTGATGTTTATGACTATGAGAAATAGAGAAAAGAGTGAGAAAATTAAATTGAGAGAAATTTTTGTTTTTGAGAGATGCTTAACAAGTGAGAAT
>JAOTQR010000097.1:8189506-8199550 GCA_025774065.1 Solanum ossicruentum | reverse complement strand
TTGTGGCAGATCATTATGTGCATTTAACAAATGCGTGCACTTTGACTGATTTAATAACAACATCTGGTGGCATTTACCTCACTAATGGTTGTTTATTTTTCCAATCCAAATGGAAAAACAAACGAAGTATGCTTGATCAAAAACATTTACCTCACTCATTATCACAGAAATTTATATGCATATGCAACATGTTGCCTTGCCTATTGCTAATAGAATTTTAGTTTCATTGTTGCTGGGCTGGCTGATGTTTATTCGTTCATTAGTGCCTGGAGCAAGAACATTGGGAGACTGCCAATGCTGTTCAGCTTTTCATTACTGCTCCTTTAGTTTGAGATTTACATGTAAATGGTGCATTTGTTTTGTTCTTTAACAGAGAGCTGATGCTTCGACTGTATGGAAAGAATTCACAACTGCAGATGGTCGGAAGTAAGATTTCCAGTAAAAGCATTTTGGTTCTCTTGGCTACTGCAGTACACTTTTTTATTTTGTTTTAGTGATTCATGTGTCACTGGATCTTTCAGGTATTACTACAACAAAGAAACAAAACAGTCTAAATGGACAATGCCTGATGAACTAAAGGTTCATGAAGAAACTATTGCCTTAATCAGATATTTCTGTTTCTTCTCTATATGTTATGGAGCTAATCTATCAGCATGTACCATCAGTTGGCTCGTGAACTGGCTGAAAATGCTGCTGGTCAAGTCGTTCAGACGGGAACAAGCACAAATTCTGGTGTGAAAGTCAGTGAGGCTGTGACCCCAACAGAACAACCATCTGCTGTCACCCCGGTTAGCTCCACCCCTTCTTCAACGGTTTCTGGAGTTGCTTCAAGCCCTGTTCCAGTTACACCTGCTGTTTCTGATGTTAATACTCCACCTCTGGTGGTTTCTGGATCATCAGCCATTCCTACTGTCCCTGCTGTGACAAGTTCAGCTGGTGTCTCTTCACCTGCTGTTTCAGGGAGTACAGGATCTGCTGCTCTAGCTAATGCCTATCAGACACAAATGTATGGAACTTTCATTTTCTAAAGGTGGTTTCACTTTGGCTGTCTCATGATTTTGTCTAAAATATCAAGATGAATCTTGACAATTTCTAGGAGTGGCGCTGAAAATTTATCTCCTCAAGTTGCTATTTCTTTAAGTGGAGCTTCTAGTCAGGATATTGAGGTATGCGAAACTCCTTCAGCAGCTCTATTTGAAATTTGATTGTGCTGGCATATGCATTGTCAAAAAACTTTCTTTTTCTTCCCCCATGCCACTGCCAGTATGGTTGGAGCTATGTAGAGCCAACAGATTTTTGTTGGGAAATTGAACTGTGCTAATTGGGCAAAAATCCTCTTTCGAGTCATATTGAATCCCCTTGACATATGGAGTTTGTAAAAGGGGCTTCAAGAATTGTTTTAGGTCACATGTTCACATCCCAAGTTTGACATTCTAATATTTTTTCAAATTCCCTATCCTAAATTCCAGGCTCCAGCACAAACTGCTAACTAGGGTTGAGAATGCTCCCTTCTCTTTTCCAAGAGCCTGTCATACCTGGAAATGCTTCCTCTCTTTGCTAAATTGTGGATTCCTGTGCATAAAAGATTTTTGAGATGAATTATTGCTGTCTTGTTAAGTTAATTGCTTAAAATCGTGATTTACAGGAGGCAAAGAAAGGCATGGCAGTTGCTGGGAAGATTAATGTGGTACCTGCAGAGGAGAAATCAGCAGATGAAGAACCTTTCCTATATGCCACCAAGCAGGTAAAATGATTGAATGTGTTCCTCTTAAGTACTTATTTGTTTAGTGCTTAAATATTGCACTATTGCTCATTTTATATCTTTTTAGGAGGCTAAAAATGCGTTCAAAGCTCTACTAGAATCTGCTAATGTTGAATCTGATTGGACATGGGAGCAGGTTAGTCAGACATGCTATCTTAATGTAAAATCTATGCACTTGTGACTGACAGTGAATTATGGTACCAGACAATGCGAGTTATAATCAATGATAAACGATACGGGGCTCTGAAAACTCTTGGTGAGCGGAAACAAGCATTTAATGAGGTAACCACTGGGTTTCTGATTGTTAAATTCCCACCCGCCTGGTGCTGCCAATCTACAGTGTGGAAGTTTAAGGGTATTGGTTTCTGAGTGTTGATGCACCTTTTCTGGCCAACAGTACTTGATGCAAAGGAAGAAGCAGGAGGCTGAGGAGAGGCGCCTTAGACAAAGAAAGGCAAAAGAAGAATTCACAAAGATGTTAGAGGTAAAATATGTGCTCCTTAAAGGTTTCTAGTAGGCTGGTACACTTTTCATGCTGGGTTGGTGTTTTTACACCTCTACTTTTTTTTGCAAGTAACAACGTACAAAACACTTAAAAAGTTTCCACTGACCGTACTGCCAATAAAATAATCCTTCATCTTATGCATTAGAAGAGTCCCATTTAAGTATGCTACATATCTTTCGTGATTACAGTACAGGAATGAAATGGGCCTGAATAGAATGAAAGGATATATAGAATTTATGTAGCTAATCCTAACTGATGGGGGATTGAGGCAGAGTTGATTGATTAATTGATTGAAGCAATATTAATGGCAATTTCTTGAAAGAGTAACACTCCGTTTAATACCTTTTCTCTAAAGATAATTGATTGATAAGTTTTCTCTACAGAAAAATTGTGTCAAGAATGTTTACCACTTGTGCATCTATCATATCACACACACTTATGGTGTACAACTATGTATTAGAGTGTTAAACCTGGTTTGACTTTAACTGTTTCAGGAGTCCAAGGAGCTCACTTCATCGACAAGATGGAGGTAGGTAACAGAAGCTTCTCTTTTGTTAATACTTAATAACTGAAGTAACAGAAGCAGCTTTTCCTCCTTTAATGCTTTCATGATATTGTTATACCAGTAAGGCAGTAACAATGTTTGAGGATGATGAACGGTTCAAGGCTGTTGAACGAGAGGCTGATCGTGAAGATCTCTTCAGGAGCTACTTGGTGGATCTTCAGAAAAAGGTAAGCTGTTGTTATTGTCACTTTTGAAAATGCATAACATCGCCCAGAGTCAGATTTTTGATCTAGACATGGATCATTCATCAAATCTGTTCAAGTTGACAACTATATTTTTGCTCAAAAAATATGCAAATAAAAGATGAGCAATTGAAAGAGCAACACTATTTCTTTTTTCTTTGAACAGTTTGTGGTTTGGTATATTTCTTTGTGAATGTACCCGGTGTGCGTCCTACACAACCTGTTCCTTGAGCATTTGTAATTTTTATGGTGTGCAGTTGTTAATCATGTCATGTTATTCCAGGAGAGGTCAAAGGCTCAAGAAGAGCATCGACGGAATAGATTGGAGTACAAACAATTTTTGGAGACTTGTGGCTTTATCAAGGTATTTGTTACTTATAAGCCTTTCTTCACCTCCTTTCCCCAAGGGAAGTGGATCTGTTGGTTTGAGCTTTCTATCACTTTTACCTTTGTTCCTTTTCTTTCTCTGAAGTTCATCCTTTGTTTCTTTGGAGCCACAGGTAGATACACAGTGGCGCAAAGTCCAAGATGTTTTGGAAGATGATGAAAGATGTTCACGCCTTGAAAAACTTGACCGCTTAGAGATTTTCCAGGTAAAGTTTTTATGCAGGCAAGTTACCTGAATAAGAAAAGGGGTGACAACATGGGTACAATTTGTGGTTATCCGCTCAACGCAACCATTTTAAATGGGTTGGTCATCCAACCATTTAAAAGTGGGTCAAATATGATCAACCCATGGATACCAACCAATTGCACTCCCCTTGAAGTAAGGGTGTAGACATCTTCAAAAAGTAGACTTGTTTAGGGTGTGTTTGGTATGAGGAGATTTTTTTGAAATTTTTAGGAATCCTCAAAAAGTACACTTATTGAAGGGGTGTTTTTTTCCCCAATTTTCTCATGTTTGTTTGGCTTAAATGTTTTGGGAACTTTTTTCAAATGGACTTATTTTCCTCTAATTTAAGGAAATTATTTCCATACATAAAGGATTTTTTTGGTACAAAACTTCCCTTAACGCAGGAAAATAATATTCAAAATTTTTCTTAGACCTCACCACCTAAAATGGGTCCAGACCTGGGATTCGACCCCGACCTGACCCCACCCCAAGGCCTACATTTTGACCTCCTGACCTCGACTCGGGACCACTCATTTTCTAGAAAAATATTATCTAGGAGAACATGAAAATGTTTTCCTTCATATCAAACACACCCTACAAGAAGAACAACAACAACATACCCAGTGGAATCCCACGAGTGGGGTCTGGGGAGGGTGAAATGTACGCAGACCTTACCACTACCTCACCGAGGTAGAGATGCTGTTTCCTGGGAGCCCTCATCTCAAAAACCCATAAGCAGAATAAACTAGATATGGAGAAAAAGGGTAAAGGAAAAGAAAGAAAAAGGAAGAACGACTAATAACAAAAAACACATGATAGTATGTAATTACAATAAAATTAACATATATAAGATAGATAATGATAACATAGAGTATAAAGACAACTAATTCTACTACCCTACTATACCCCAAGGCCAGACGTCAACCTATAACCTATTAGCCTGCTATTTTAATTCGTGACCTTTACTCCTTTCTACCTAAGATTATGTCCTCGGTGAGATCAAATTGCTCCATATCTTGTCTGATCACCTCCCCCCAATACTTCTTCAGTCTACCTCTACTCCTTCGAGTAACCCCTAAATCCAATTTCTCGCACCTCCTCACAGGAGCATCGGTACTTCTTCTCTGCACATGTCCAAACCATTGTAGTCTCGCTTCCCTCATCTTATCAGCCACCGGGGCCACCTCTAACTTCTCTCGAATGATCTTATTCCTAATCTTACCACTCTTGGTATGTCCACACATCTATCACAACATCCTCATCTCCGTGATCTGCATCTTTTGAGTATGAGTTTTTGATAGGCCAACAGTCTGCCCCATACAGCAAAGACGGTCTCACCACCATTCTCTAAAACTTATCTTTAAGTTTAGGTGGTATCCTTTTATCACACACTACTCCAGAGACATGTCTCCATTTCGTCCATGCTATCTCAATACAATGTCTAACATCATCGTCGATATCGCTACTACTTTGGATGATGGACCCAAGATATTTAAAGTTTTCTCATTTGGGAATAGGTTGAGTGGCAAGCTTCACATCAATGTCTACTTTATCCCTTGCAACACTGGATTTGCACTCCAAGTATTCTGTTTTGGTCCTGTTTAGTTTGAACCCTTTGGATTCCAAAGCATGTCTGCAAACCTCCAATCTATCATTAACTTTAGCCCGAATTTATTACTATGTCATCTGCAAATAGTATACACCATGGAACCTCCTTCTGAATAGATCGTACCAAGACAAACAGAAAAGGGTTCAACATAGATCCTTGATGAAGTCCCATCTCAATAGGAAAATACTCTAAGTCTCCTCCCGCCTTTCTTACCTAGGTTTTGGCTCCATCGTACATGTTCTTTATCATCCTAATATACGCCATTAGAACACCTTTCACTTCTAGACACCTCCATAGGACATCCCTCGAAGTTTTGTCATAGGCGTTCTCGAGATCAATGAACACCATATGAAGGTCTTTCTTTATTTCCCTGTATTTCTCCACTAATCTCCTAATAAGATGAATTGTTTCAATAGTCAATTGCCTCGGCATAAATCCGAATTGATTCTCTGAAACAGACACTCCTTTTTTCTCACCCTCATCTCCACCACTCTTACATAGCCTTCATGGTGTGGCTTAACAACTTGATACCCCTGTAATTGTTACAGTTTTGAATATCACCCTTGTTCTTCTACAATGGAACCATTGTGCTCCTCCATTCATTTGGCATCTTGGCAGTTTTCATAATAATATTGAATATCAAACACACCTTGAAAGGAGAAAAAGAATTATCTTTTTATCCATATCAAATATGGGTTGGGTTAGATATTTTATCCGTTTTGACCCGACTCATTTCGATCTGCCCATATTCGGCTTGACCCGCTCATTTTGCCACCCCTAAGAAAGAGGGCACAACGTCTGAAGTTTTTTTCTCTAAGAGGAAATTCAGGAATTTCTGAAATGGAATGCAGAGTCTAGTAGAGAAATGGGGCATAACTTTTTCAAATTCTTAAAAAGGAGAATATACACAGGTGAAATCAAAAGCACTCGTTATTTTTAGAGTTCAACCAGTTGATGCCCTAAAGTTTATGTTGAGTTTTTCATTTCTTCTCTAGTAGCTTCTTCTTCTTCACCTTGTTTCAAAAGGAAAAAATACACCATTTTGTAACTGTTGATGACCTTGATATCTTTCTTCCCTGAAGGAATACATTCGTGACCTGGAGAAGGAGGATGAAGAACAGAGAAAATTGCAAAAGGTTCTTTCTTACATCTTTTTTTTTTGTGTGCGCACGCGTGTGCATGGGGAAGAGGATTTTGGAAGAGGCTACCCTCCTTTTCTATGCCTCATTCTGGGTGATCAACTCACCAAGCGCATTTTTGTTAATTTTAAGGAGCAACTGAGGCGCGCAGAGCGCAAGAACCGGGATGCATTCCGAAAGATGATAGAGGAGCATATCGCGGCAGGCACGCTTACTGCGAAAACATCTTGGCGTGATTATTGCCAGATGGTATTCCACTTTTCTACTTTTTGCTGAAGTGTGTGACAGATATTTGAAAGCTTAAACATTTAAAGAGAGAAGCCACTTTTATTTATTTATTTATTTATTTATTTATTTATTTATGTCTTCCACATGCAAAAATTCTTTTTGATAGTGCCTGGTAGTGAGACTATAAGCCAGGACCTCCATCTATTTTGATACCGCGTTGAAGTGTGTGATCATCTTATTGAGAAGCTTAAGCTTTTAGAGGGAACACATTTTATTTATCTAATTATGTTTTCAATACCTTTAAACAATGATAAAAAAGTTCTTTATTTTAAGAAAATTTAGTCTCTAATATTGTATCATTTCATTGTATTTCGTATTAGTTCCACCTTTTTCACAGATTGACCTGTGGATGTGTGAATATGTAGGTAAAGGAGTCTGTAGCTTATCAGGCTGTTGCATCAAATACTTCTGGTTCAACACCTAAGGATTTATTTGAAGATGTTACTGAAGAGTTGGAAAAACAGGTCTCTATATGTCGTAGCCTCACTATTTTTGCCTTTTTTTACGATAGGTTATATAGCACTATTTTATTATTAACTGGTAAAATGACTACTATTTCAAAATTTGTTGCTGGACACATTAGACGTCAGACCCCTATTCCATATGAAAAAATGGAAGTGGCTATGTGTTTCAGCTGTTTGATGTGTCACTTGATATCGTGTGGATGCATGACACATTGCTGAGAAAATAGTTACGCCATATGCCGCATTCAGCATTGTGCCATCTGAGTCGGGTCTTGCATTATGCAATTTATTTTGTTTGAAATATTTCATTTGTGCTGTAGTTGAAGTGTGATAGTTGTGCTTTTTCCAGTAACTTTGTTTTTTCTCTATATAACAGTATCATGAAGACAAGATTCGTGTAAAAGATGTAGTTAAGTCAGAAAAGGTGGGTTTGTGTACTGTTGTTTACTTTTTCTCATAAATACCTGCTGGTGTATGACTTTCTGTCTGTCTTTCACTATTTTCAGATCATGATTTCATCAACATGGACATTTGAAGACTTTAAAATTGCTATTTTGGAAGGAATTGGTACCCCATCCATTCATGATGTTAATCTACAGGTATTAATTAGGGTGCTCCCTAAACCTAAAAAAGGAGGTGGATTTTCCTTGTTTTTGGTTAGCTTATTTCCATATCTTGATGACTGAAGGCGATTTCCTTTTTTAGATTAAGCATTCAAAACTTGTTATGTTTGGGTAGTGTGTTTGGATTTACATTTGCTGTCTTTATTGGAGATAGCGGTTTTAATTGTGGAAAGGACTATTGCTCAAATGATTGAGTTGGTGTTAAACTTGGAACGTGATTGCTTCTCTAGTATTTTGTTTGAGGTTTAGCTTATGATATGTGGGATTATCATATATTTTGCTGGTGTCTGAGCCTTTTTTATGCTTTGTTTCTGTATTTGTAGGAACTGTTTCTGCCTGTTTATAGCTGCAAACTAGTCTTTATTCTCTTTCCAGAAATTTGTTTTTGCATTTCAATCTGCAAACCTAACACAAAATTTTATGTGGTCCATATGCGTTCCAACATTCTACGGTGGTTTATTACAGGAAATTCTTTTAACCATTTTTCACAAGATTAAAATAATATGATTGAAGGGGAAGGAAAACTTCCATATACAAGTGGTATAAAAAATTGGAGAATGTATGAATAAATACGATTCTTTACTAAAGTACCCAATCTTGAATTACAAATTGGAATCTCTGGGTGCACCCAATGACGAAGGGGATTCAAATTTAAAGAAATAAATACACGGAAAGCCAAGGGAATTCAACATGTATTTATAATGCATAGAAAAATTATTTATCGGCAAAAAGCGTAAACCCCTTGCCCCCCCTCGCTCTACCAGTGGGTGCACTAAAAGAGATAAGGACAAAAAGGCTCTCCTCAGAAATGTACAATATCATTTTTCTATCCTTCAATGGCGCTCCTATTTTTATCTTCCGTACAATCCACTTGGGTGCGAGTGGAGTAGTATCCCACTTCCTTAGTCTTCTCCTCAATTCTTTTGAATGTCCAGTTGAATGCCTCCTTCCTGGTGCATTGCATCATCTATTGAAGTGCAAACCGACAAGTCATTTAATGATTTCCCATGCGCAAGATACTACTTGACAATGTAAAAAGAGGTGGTTCATTTCTTCACCGAACTCTTCCACATAAGACCTATCGGTGAGATCCATCTGGAACCGGTGGCCCAAATTCATCATTAATTCTAAAATCAAAGTAGGTAATGGAGGGGCAGATCTTATTTTGTGGTGTATGTGTTAGCCAACACACTATGAAATGTCTGTTTCCTGATATCTAGTACTTGAACCAACAGAAAAAAGGCTACAATTCTGGAGGTAAGGGATAACTTAAAACTTCTCAATGACTGGGAAGTGGAGAGGTTGACAGATTTCTACAACACTTGGGAACAGTTTAAAGACTTTACTGATGATGACAGTCTGTTCTTGTTAAAGATAAGCATGTAAGTGCTTCCATTGTCAATCTGCATGTAAGTGGAAACTCGAGATTTCCCTCAAGCATGCTACCTCTATCAATCTGCATGTAAGTGCTTCCACAACACAATTCTCAATCAGGGCTTTTGCCTTGGAAGATAATGTGGAAAGTCGAGATTTCATACAAGGTAGCATGCCTTACATGGTTAGTGGCAAAACGAGCTGTCTTAACTCAAAATAAGCTAATGAAAAGGGTTCTGCAAGCTATGCTCTAGATGTTTTTTTTTTTTTTGTGAAGCTGAAGCAGAGACAACAAAATCATCTCTTCTTACACTGTAAAGTGACATAACAACTTTGGCAGGTTTTCATCACCTTGAGGGAATCAGGTGGTTATGCCGAGTACAGTGGAAATTTTAACTTGCTGGAATGGAGATGGTAATCTTATGAGAGATAGAAGATTGTTGCAACTTGCATGTGGTGGACAATTTGAAAGGAGAAAAACTTAGAGCTGTTTTAAAGATAGATATTGCCCTTCAGAGGTTGAAGATGAATTGTTTAGTGCTTTTCTACTTTTGTTGTATTCATGAGTATTCTCAAGAGGCAGAGGACATTGCTAGTGTTTTTGATTATTTATGAGGTTTAGGTTGTAGGTTTTGCTCATATGATGACTGCTAGTAACTATTACTGAAGTACACCTTCGGTGTAGCTCTCTGTTTATAATAGATATGTATACTGTTCCAAAAAAAAAAAAACACTCCCCGTGTTACTACCAACCAAATGAAGGAACTCATAAGTGTTCTTTACGAGCAGTGAGGAAAAACGACAAGGGACACTATTGCTTTAAGAGAAAAGTGAAGCGCCCACTTCAACAACAACAACAACAACATACCCCAGTGCCTCAAAAGGCTCCCGCTCATTGCGGGGTGAGGGGGGGTCGGATG
>JAOTQR010000097.1:8138149-8188403 GCA_025774065.1 Solanum ossicruentum | reverse complement strand
ATAGTTTAAAGAGCCATTTTGCTTTATTCCATCATACTCCAAGGCCAAAAAATAGTCAATCTTTGGCTCCATCCGAGTGAAGCGCCCACTTCATTGAAGTGAAATAAAAAAATATCAAAATTAACATTGCACAAAAGATTTATTAGTTTACTTTATTATTATTATTAAATAAATGATTAGCAGAATAAGTAGAAACGATTTTGGGCTTCTTTTTCGGTATGCAAGCTTTTTGAGAACAGAGAAAGAAGGAAAAAAGCTGCAATATTAGTCAATTTATAAGCTGATTTTTTTCATAATCAAACAAGATTAGCAAAGTAATTTGAAACTGAAATAATATGTCCATTTGACTTATGTGGAAAAAGGAAAAAAAGATCAAATAAAATTAATTAATAAACTTGAAAAAAAAGACAAACAAAGAAAATAAAGTGGAAGCTGCAGAAGCAATGTAACAGAGAGGAGAATAACAAAAGAAGCCTCAACAACGACAGAGAAAAAAAGCAATGAAGAAGAAGTCATAATGAGAGAACCTTAGTCATATATAAGAAGCAATTGTTTTCTCTTTTTTCTTAATAGGTCCCTACCCCCTTTTTTTTCTTCTGAAAATAGTTGTCTTCAAAAAGAGTGACAAAACAATAGCTTCTCCGTGTCATCACCTTCTTGGACAAAGTGTTTTCTTCTTTTATGCTGTATGACTTCAATCCCAAGAAGCCCTACAATGTAGCTTCGCGTGGCTTCACTACTTAAACCATGAAGCGGTACTACTACCTCTAAGAATCTTGATCGTTAGGTAAGGAACTTCATTCATAGAGCAGTTAGACCAAACGTTGAAGTTTTGTGTATCTTCTAATATTAGAGGTTCCTTCTAAACCTTAAATTCGCTAGATCTCCCCTTCATGCAACTTTTAAACTTGTTGGACTCATCATCTCATTTTGGCAGAAAATTCTATTGCTATTAGTAAATGTGAATTTTAGTGCATCATCCTAACGCCACCTACAGGCCTCCCTCCCAAATTAAAAGAATGGTTGTGCTCGTTTCTTCAACCCTAAAAGTAATATCATCATTTGACTCTTTCCAGCCCTTGAAAAATATCCGTCACATGCTGCACTCGAGAGGAAGTGATGTTTTTTGTCCTCATCCTAAATCTGCATGGAAGTTTCCCTAAAGGTTTTGGTAAGAACCCGAAGATCTTTCATCCCAAGAATGCCTGACTTGTTGGGCTTGCGACAGTCTTCCAGCAAACTAAGTAAAGTTCCTAGTGCCATCCATTAAGTCCCAAATAAATTCCTTTGAAGCCTCCCCGTGGCCCACACGAGCTTGGGCTTGGCTAACCATTTCAAGGGCCATCAAAGTGGTGGGTCAACCCAACCCAACCCAACTTTTCAAATTTCAAAGCCCATGTAGGTTGGGCTGTGTTGGGCTTGCTAATATTGACAACTCTATTCCTCATGCTTGCTCACTTCCTCTTCCCAAATGACACTCTCAAACGGCTCCCACTTATCTTTCCTTGTATGATCAAATCATCCCTTGGGTTGACCTCGAACCATCTCGTTAAATAAATGCTCATAAAAGCTCACTATGGCTTCTTTTACCTCCTTCTGAAAGACTAACCCATTCACTGTTATTGACTCAATAATATTTCTCCTCCTATATATTACGACCATCATGTGAAGGAATTTTGTGCTCAATTCCCCTTCACCAAACACAAACCCACAACTTTATTTTTACTAACAAGAACAATAACAACAACGCGTCTCAACTAGTTTCTTCGGCTAGTTAACTCTTCAACTCCTCCTTCCTCTTTTTTCCCCTTACCTCTAAATCTTTCATCTCTTTCGCCCCTCTTCTTTCAATTCATTAATAATCTTCCTCACTTTCATCCCTACCCTCTTAATTTTTTTAATCTATTTTGCAGCTTTATATCTCATCAAATCATCTTCAACTTCTTCGCGAGTCAAATGGCAAGTAATCCATCACTTTTTATCTTTTCCACTGTTCTTCCACTCTAAATTTGAAGCCAATTGCTTGAAGCCACATATTCTCAAACCCATAAAGGGCTCTCGTGTTTCTTCCCACCTTTCATCTAGCATGATCGATGAATGGCCCAAGATCACAACCCCTGAGGGAATTTGTGACCTGTGTTGCTTGGACTCTCCAAAAATGTTGCTGTGCTCATCTTGGATTCTTCAAAAATGCACTATTTTTGGAGAACCTGCACACGCCCATCAATTATTTTGAAGAGTTCGGAAAACATAGGTTGTAATTCATAAAGAGCCATCTCCTCCTAGTTGGTGATACCAAAAATCTGTCAAGTCTTCATCTCGATGTTGAATTTTTGCCTTGGTCCAAGTGAATTTTGCTCAAGTTAAAGAAAGGTCAATAGTTAGATGCTTATAAATAAACTTCGTGAACTCCTCCATGATGCTAGAGTGGTCTGACATTACCTCTTCTCGTGAAACCTTCATAGTATTCAAGTGGGCCACTTGTCACCCATGTGATCTCCTGTTCCATCAAAACACTTCCCATTTTCTCCCCAAAAACTCACATCAGATAGATCCCTCCCGCATTGATCCTTGTGCACCTCCTGAACCTCACTCCACCTCTTTCCCATGGTTTCTTAAATGAGTAGCCAACATAAATTATCCTTTATTCCCATTTCATCGAGTTTTCTCACATCCCATGAAAGTAGAATTTCCCTGCACTCCCACAAGCCAGGTATACGTCATATTCCGCCTACGCCCTACATGCAGACAACTCTATTAATAATGTTTCATGGCCCCGTTTTAAAAGCATTTTGCAAAATTCATCTCACTTTTTTTTTAAATAGGTGAATAATTTAATCAATTACAGAAAAATCTCCCATATAAAAGCAATATACCAGGAAGTAAAGAATCTATAACATAGTTTGATTCTATTCTACGAATGAAACCTCATGGGTGCCCAAAAGAGAAATTTGAAATACGTGGTTATTCTTCAAAAATACATAGTTGATCTATATCCCTTTGGAAGGTCTCCTATTTCTTTTTATCCATGCACCATCGGAAGGTCTCCTATTTCTTTCTATCCATGCACCACAGGAGTAGTTGTGAGGCAACATTTCAGGGTCTTCAGCTTCACTTGCTTCTAAGTTTCATCTGAGAGCGCCTCCTCACTGTTCCTAAAAAGGTTCCAGTTATTAACATAATTCACTGTGTAAGCTAGGTGAATGTTTAATTGAGGAGTCCCACAGGGTAAAAGTTTAACTGATCCATTAATGATGCCTCACTAGCATCACCTATTTCTATATTACTGTTTTTTATTCTTTCTATAGGGCATGATAAGGACTGCAATCCACAGTCCTCTGCACTGGCTTTAACTAGGGGATTAAGAGTGGATGAAGTTCATTACCTTGTTGGATATCGTTGTTCGTGCAGAGATGGTGTAGGGGAGAGCGAGATGAAAGAGGAAGAGAGGAAAATGAGGGAGCAACCTGGCACTAAGCACACTAAATGAAAAATAAGGAGAAACAGGGTCATTTCATGGGATTAATACCTCATTTGCTTGGTTGGGATATCCTGAACATGTATAAAGCTTCCAAATAATTTTATCTGGGATTATGCTTATCAAACGTCTCTCAGTATCTTAAAGTTGCAGATCTACTTGGACATAATTGGGGGAACTGAATGCTAGCCCATCTATAGTTCCCCGCTGGCATACAGTATATATGGTGTCTCATCTGTTGACCAGAATATACAGCTACTTGTTCAGCTGCTTCAACTTTTAAAACAGTAGCACTTCTATATTTGGGCAGACTATTTTTTTGAAGCTCGTTTTCCTGTGAATTTCCGTCAGTTGAATAATTTAATTTTCCTTCAGAAATGAGGTCTGTTGTTGCGTTTGTCTACTGATGTCCTCAACATGGCTTCTGATAATGTAGTATTGTGTGTATATTTATAAGGTGAAGGACTTTGCTATTGTTATGCTGTTTGCCAAATGTCTTTATTGCTTGACTGCAGCTTATATTTGAGGATCTAATTGAGAGAGCAAAGGAAAAGGAAGAGAAAGAAGTTAAAAAGCGTCAAAGGCTTGCAAAAGATTTCACTGACAAACTCAATTCCATCAAGGCATGTCAAATATTGTGGAAAGGATTTATTAAGTTATCCTTTTTACCTACTTCACCTTTGTAGTTGTTGCTCACTTTGTGATCTGGGACCTTGTAGGAAATAACTGATTCCTCTAGTTGGGAAGAGAGCAAAGAACTTGTGGAGGACACTTCAGAGTTCAGGTGACTTCTTTTTTCCCATTTTAGTTGCTTTATATGGGTGCATTATTTATTACAACTCCATTTTTGGTTTCACTATATGGATCATAATATCTTCTGTTAATTTCACTAATTTCAGAGCTATTGGTGACGAGACAATCTCAAGGGCAGTCTTTGAGGAGTATGTTGCATGGTTGCAGGAAAAAGCAAAGGAAAAGGAACGAAGAAGAGAGGAGGAAAAGGTAAATAACAACAATATACTCAGTGTAGTCTCACAAAGTGGTGATGCAGAATTAACCTCTACCTCTAAGGTAGAGAGGTAGTTTTTGATAGACCCTCGGATCAAAATAAAAGCAATCTAGAAAAAGAAGTAATGGAAATAAAGAAAACAACAAATAGTAATAAAACAACAAAATAAAAGCGAAATAATACTATAAAGAATAATATACAATCAAACTACACGAAACAACATAAAATAACTGAAGTCAAAACTACTACGGCTACTAGAATGGAAAACAAATCAATACACTCCTATCCTAATTTGTGTCTTCCACATCTTCCTATCTAAGCCCATGTGTTTGATGAGCTGCAACTGTGCCACGTTGGTCTAATCACCTCTCCATAATACTTCTTCTGGCTACCTCTACCTCTCTTGAATCCATTCATAGCTATGCTCTCACATCATTACAATGGGCATCTGTGCATTTCCTCATCACATGCTCAAATCATCTCAACCTTAATTCCTGCATCTTGTTTTCCATCGAAGTCACTCCCACCATGTCTTGGGTATCATCATTTTTATTCCTATATTTTCTAGTATGCCCATACATACCATTGTAACATCCTCATTTCTATTATTTTCATTTTCTGATTGTGAGTTTTTGATGGTCCAATAGTATGCTTCATACAACAAAGCTGGTCTAACCACCAAAGCAAAATTTGCCTTTAAGTTTTGGTGGCACCTCCTTATCACACAAAATTCCAAATGCGAGCCTCTATTTCATCCTCCCTCCACTAATGCGGTGGGTGACGTCCTTGTCAATCTCCTGATTTTCTTGGATAATAAATACTGGATACTTAAAACCATCTCTCTTATGGATGGCCTATGTCAAGCCTCACTTCTATGTCAACCTAATCATGAAACTTACACTCTCCAAGTATTTAGTCTTGGTCAGCTCAACTTGAAACCCTTGGGGGTCGTTCGATAAAATGTATAAGAAATTATGCTAAATATGGTGTATTAGTTATGCTTGTAGTAGTAATGCTGGTATTAGTTATGCTGATATTATTTCTTATACACTGTTTGGTTTGATGTATTATAAATAATAACCCTTGCATAACTTCTACAAAAAGATGTTTGTTTACAAAAATACTCTCCACACTCTCTAGCTTTGGGAAATGTGGAATGTTTTGAGAGGGATTTGAGGGGTAGTTATGCAATTAATCAATCTAATCCATGGGTTGTGACTCTGTATATTACTAATACATGAAAATCTGTGGTATTAATGACACACACCTCAACACAATAGAATGTGTAACTAGTGCAATTTACATAGGCTAAAAAAATGTACCAAACAAGGTACTAACAATACACAAAGCTAATGCATGGATTATTATTTCTAATATACTCTACCAAATGACCCCTTAGAGTATGATTGGTCTCCTGATCTCCCGTATAGTTTTAACTCCATCGCAAGTTTCGTCAATCAAATTTATTAATATTTGATTGGTAATATTATATCGCTTAATAGTATTATGTAAAATTAATAACAAATCTCGTTGTTGATTAAATAATTTTTGAATAATGCCTTCCATGAATATGAAATAATATATGCTTTCTTTGTCAATTTTAGCAGTCATTCTACGTCTTCATTGTCTGTGCATATTGTTGAGGGGCATCTTTGGACTTGGCACAATCACGATTGTTGTTTATCTAGCTCATATTCATAATATTAATTATAACAAAGAGTGAATACAAATAACTTCTTTTTTTTTGTTGATGAAGAGTTGTATTAAAAACAAAGCATCCAGTGGATGCAAGAAATACAAATAACTAAAATTTCTCTGCAGCATCTGTGAATATAGATGGGAAAATTGCGTAAATCTGGGGGTGCACGTGGAATAGAAGAGATTGGTGTTTGCAAATGTCACTTCGAGAGTGTAATCCATTCTATAGAAATTTATTCTAGGAGGAAGTTGGAGATCATGAATAGCAGGTTAATTGTTTGAATCAATTGCGAGTGCAAATCTAGTTGGTAGGAGAAAGAGACAGTAAAGTGGGAGCTTGATGCAGACAGTGAAGTGGGAGCTTGATGCAATAGGTGTAAAGCAAATTCCACAAGGAAGAACAGTTTTGCAACTAATATGACTTTCAAGAGAATATTTTGAGTGTGGAGGACTTCATACTGAAGGGTTTCCATATTTGAGCATTATATTTCTTTTTTGGGTGTTGTACACTTCCCAATATGGTTAGTAAATTATTTCACTCACGAAAAAAAAAGGAAAAGGAAAGATAACAATTGTTAAGAGTTTAATGTGCCCAAAGTCTCCTTTGTAAAACCCTTTAACTCGTTGTACCAGATGGCATTCAGAAAGACTCTTGATCCATTCCTTTTGCGTTCACATCAAAACAATATTCACTCTTACTAAAAGTATTAGCACATATTGTTCAACTCAGGCAACAATCTAAAGACATACTTTTACTAATTTTATCAGTGTTTTTTTTTAATATTGTCTGAAAATAGAATTTTTAGCATGTGACACTGTGTGCTCCGAAGAATATTAAATTGTTTAAATTTGTATCTTTGCTCTTAATTATCTCACAAAGTCAAACAAAGGTGTTCAATTTGGAATTGAGCGAGTACCGTGAACAAAAATTGCCAGTAACAAAAGTTTTTTCAAGGATTTTTTGAAAATTTGAAACTGTGTTTATATTTTGTTATATTTATGTACTGTAAGCCATGTACACATACTACTTTTATTATTTTAAATGTCACTATTAAGATGTTTTGGCATTTGGCCTCCTTAGATTAGGTTTTCCTTCCCCTAATAACTTTTGAGGACCATAATGGATTAAGCCTTAACTCTATAATTTCTCCATTGGAGTATTAATTTAGTGGAGAATAGTTATCCAAAACAAATGTTTAATTAGTATAGAGCTGTGCATAATTTTCTTGGCCTACTCCATGGTCAATATTATGAGTATAAAAGAAGTGGAAAGTTAGTTCAACCTTAATAAGGTTGTGGAATAACATTTCGAGAAAAAAACATTTATCAAGATTATATAATATTTATAAAAAGTGGACCGATTATACTATAAGGCAGTATATCATCATGTTTATAAACTTTATTTACCCAAAAAAAAAAAAAATTCGACATGTTTATAAACTGACTAATACTTTTTTGGAACAAGGATCAAATTGACTATATCTATCCTCTGACTCCTGTTATGGAAGGATATTAATAGTCTATTGTATTTTCCCCAAAACGTTTGGATGGAGAATTTCATGTTATATGATATATTTTAATCCAAATATTTGATTTTAACACATTAATGCTATGAGTTGAATTTTTCTCAAAAGAATGCTGAGTTGAATTGTTTTTAAGATAAATTTAGTGACATATCATTTGGTTCTAAAATATTGTTGAAGGACATTATGGTTTTACTACGTGAATGATTCTTTTTTGTTTATGAAAAAACAATACAATTCTAAGAACATTTTTGCACCATGCAACTGATTCAGGTAGAAGTGCGATCTGTAGAACAAACAAGTTTATAAACGCCTTGTAAGTTTACTTTGTGAAGATTGTTGACAGTTAAATTACAATGGTTTTGTAGAGTAAAGTTAAAAAACAACATCCCTCGTATAATCCCAAATGTGGGGTTCTGAGAGGGTAGAATGTAGGTTAGGGAGACTGTTTACGACACTCGACTTAAAATGAATTTTATCGAAGAAGGATAGCAAAAAAGTGTAACATCACATAGCAAGATACAAAGCAAATTAAGCAACAAATAGTACCACACATAGAAGAATAAGACACTATGTAATTACTAACTAATGCTACCAATAGTGAAACGAGGGGGCTAGCCCCTTACCTCTCCTACATAAAGTACGACAACACCTGGACACCTACTAATCTTCTAATCTAATCCCTGACCTCCATATCTTCCTAGCTAGGATCATGTCCTCAATAAGGTGGAGATGTGCCAAGTCCTATCTAACAACCTTCCCCAAGTCTTTTTGTTTACCTCGTTGACACATTCTTATCGCAAAGTACCCCAAAACGTGTCTCCATTTCATCTTAACTTGCAATAGTGTGCAACATCATCATCAATTTCCCCATCTTCTTGGATTATGGACCTCAGGCATTTGAAACTCTCTTCGGTATTATTGTGCATTGATCCTTACTTGTCTCTCTGCCTCTCAGTCACTGAACTTGCATTAATAACCAAGGTATATCTTTTTGATCAGAGGTTAGGTACTTTTAGTCTTGCTAAACTTGAAATCATTCGACTTTAGCGTATTTCTCCCAACTTTCAGCTTATCATTACCACCATGCATCTCATCGATCAATAGTGTCAACTGGGAATTACATGCACCGTGACACCTCTCCTTGAATATGTGTCGTTTCAATTCGTCAATCACTAAGATTTAAGGCAACAACTTTTGTGTAACCACATCATGATAGGATTGTGTTCCCATTGTTTTAATTCCGGTTCTGGCTCTATCATACATTCTCTTAATTGCCCTAACATACGTCACAGATATACCTCTAGATTTCAATCACCAAAGGACCTCCCAAGGGACTATCATATGCCTTTTCTAGATCAATGAGGAACAGATGTATGTTTCTATACAACTCCAACACTCCTTGTTGTCCTAGCATGAATCGGAATTGGTTTTTGGAGACAGACACACCCTTCATCCTCAACTCGACCGCACTCTATAAACTTGAATAGTATGACTTAGTAACTTGATACCCTGTAGTTGTTGCAATTCTGAATATCACCCTTGTTCTTGAAAAACGAAACCATCATACTCAACCTCCATTCTTCTGGCTTTTGGCTGTCTGAGGCAGAAGATGCAGGAGGGGAGTCACTGAGATGGTTCAATAAACTCAAGGTACCTTCCTAGTTTCCAATCATTTAAGTTCCTCCTGAAGGTGATAATCCTGCTGTGGTCTTGCCTGAAATCAGAAAGGAGAGCATCTTTAATATTTGTAATTGGAGAGCTTTTATTGAGGAGTTCAACATGAAGAAATCCCACTATGCCTGAATGTGTTTCCCAATGCGGTGCCAGTGGGTAGGTGGGGTGGTAGAGGCGTAGCTATGGTGATCCAAGGGTTTAGTAGATCATATTTAGTGCAAATAATCTCCCTCCAAAGAGAACTACATTCACAATTGAACCTCCATTTCCATTTGCATTGAAGAATGCTGCTATGTGCTTTCAAATCTCTAAAATAGCCATATCCCCCTGGTTTCTTGTATTTGTATGACCACATTAAAAGTTTGTCACAGTTACCCTATCAGAGGAATGCTCTATGAAGTTTGTCCAACTCTTAAGAGAAACTTTGCAGCAAGGGGATAGAGCCATAGTATACATGGGTAGAGAATCGCACTCACTTTTGATAAGCATCTCTCTTCTGCCCAAGGAAAGATGACCTATTTTCAAGTTTGACTTCTCATATTTCTCTAAATCATTTCCCCAAATGGATATAGGATTTGATTTAGCATCGAGAAACTAAAATTCATCATTAATCTTTTAACTAAGTTAACAAAATATCTATTCAATAATTATTAACATTAAACAACAATATACCCAGTGAAATTCCACAAGTGAGGTCTGGGGAGGGTAAAATGTACGCAAACCTTAGCACTACCTCATAAAAATAGAGAGGCTGGTTTCGAAAGACCCTCATCTCAAAAAAATATTATCACCAAAAGTAGAAAATACTAGATATGAAACAACTAAAGTGGACAACAAATGAAAATCTATAAAGACAATAAAGGTAACAAAATAAATGACGGACAATAACAACACAATATATAACGACACGACTACCTCTACTAACCTACTGTATCACACAGCCCGACATCATCCTACCCTATTAGTCTTCTAACCTTCTATCCTAATACGCGACCCCTACCCCTTTCTATCTAAGGTCATTTCGGTGATACGAAGCTGTGCCATATCCTTTGTAATCACATCCCCTCAATAATTTTTTGGTCTACCTCTACCCCTTCGCGTAACCCCCAAATCCATCCTTTCGCACCTTTTGATTGGAGCATCAACACTTTTTCTCTGCACATCCCCAAACCATCGCAGTCTCGCTTCTCTCATTTTGCTGCCACAGAGGCCCTTGCTAACTTCCCCTGAATGGTCGCATTCCTAATCTTATCCTCCGTGGTATGTCCACACATCCATCTCAACATCTTCATCTCCGCGATATGCATCTTCTATACATGTGAGTTTTTGATTGGTCAGCACTCCACTCCATATAGCAGAGATGGTCTAACCAGTATTCTATAAAACTTGCCTTTCAGTTTAGGTGGTATCTTCTTATCACATGATACTTGGGAGGAAAGTCTCCATTTCGTCCATGTTGCCCAATTACGATTTGTGACATCGTCATTGATATTGCCATTACTCTGGAAGATGGACCCAAGGTACTTAAAGTTTTCTCTCTTTGGAATAGGTTGTGTGGCAAGCATCACTTTAATGTCTGCTTCATCCCTCGTACCACTACATTTGCACTCCATGCATTTTGTTTTAGTCCTGCTCAGTTTGAACCTTTTGGATTCCAAAGTATATCTCCAAACCTCCAATTTGTCATTAACTTTAGTCTGAGTCTCATCAATCAGTACTATGTCATCTGCAAATAGCATACACCATGGCATCTCCTCCTGAATAGATCGTTTCAGCTCATCCATTACTAAGGCAAAAAGAAAAAGGCTCAAAACAAATCCTTGATGAAGTCCCATCTCAATAGGAAAATACTCCGAATCTCCTCCCATCGTTCTTACTCGAGTTTTAGCTCCGTCATACATGTCCTATATTACCCAAATATACATCATTGTAACACCTTTCACCTCTAGATATTTCCACAGGACATCCCTCAGAACTTTGTCATAGGCAATTCAATAATCGTTATATGTTAAAATTAATTTATAATTTTACACTTGTTATTGATATGATGTAATTAAACTTTTTATGGACATCACTACTTAAGACTACTTTATGGTGGTAAGAAATGTAGTTAATTTAAGAATTCAAAAATTAACGAATTTAACTATTGTTCAATTCTTTTTGAATTTATTGTTGCTTTATTTTTTTTTATTTTGCCTGAAAGTTCTATTCTATGAACAATATTAAGTTAGCATCATCTAAATTGAGTTCTAATTTAGATTAGTAATTTATATAAATCAATCACACTTGAATGTAGTTACCAATTCAAATTAGTTAAGTTTACAGTTTTTTAATCAACTAGTTTATCATAAATTTAATTTTTCTAATGGTGAAGCATTACCCAAAATGAAATATTAAAGGCTGACTCGGGATCGAATCGTTTCAAGCACTTGGTTATACTTTACTAAGCTAGGTTGAGCACTACTCGATATCATTTTGACACTTAAACTAAGGTCAATACCTATTAAACACCTTGCTCTGGAGTGGCTAGGGATGCCAAATGGGCGGGTTGGGCTAAATTTAGGCTGAGTTAATAAATGAGCAGGTTATTGATCGGCCCAAAAGCTACTTGGGCTTAAATCCTAGTTATAGACCAACGCACACAATTCTTATCAAGGTTTTAATTGCTTTGCTTGTTCTTTTATAAATTTTTAGTATCCAATACATTTTTTTCTTTCTTTTTTATAACTATAATAACATATCAAATAAGAAAAATATCTTTCCAATAATATTCTGACAAGACTCTCATGTGTCAATTTGGGCTACATATCAACCTAATTCTTATTGGGCTGAAATGGGTGGGTTTCGACTAAATGGGGCACAAGGAGGTGACACCCAAGTATGAGCGCCTAAATGCTCAACTATAACTTCTTTTCATCTTTTTAAACCTCTTTCTCCTTATTTCTATCTGCGGCAACCACCTCCTCCTCCACTATTTCAAATTTGATTATCCACCACCTCCCCTCTTCTTTCTTCAAATTCAGTTGCGACCACCTTCTTCTCCCCCCCATCCCATATCAAATCTTACGATGGAATGACCACTATCTTCCTGTCCATTAAATCTGCCCCCACACAAATATTTCAGTCATTAATGTGGACCACTAGAACACAGTCTAGGTCCCCAGAAAAGTGGATACACAATGATACCGCCGGTATATTCATGTGCACAATTCCTTCAGCAAAGGTCATGAAAAAGTGGTGGAATGCAGCATCTTGGAATTCCTTAACAAATTATAAATTCAACATAGAACAATCTCCCAAAATGATAAGGAGAAGAGAGAAGTGAATTGGAAGAAAACAAAAGCAAAACAACAAATAAGGGATAAACACAAATTAGGAAGTCACAATAAATATAAGGGGCTTTAAATGGCCGTGACTGAAATGGTCACTGCATCGTGGTCTTCAACTGATTCAGTTACTGTAGAAGTTGTTGGAGAGCATTAGTTTTTTTCGTCAAAGAAAGAGGAGAGCAAAAGAGAGAATTGCAGTGAGGTGCTCATTGAAGAATACTTTGTCAAGTGTTTGTGAAGTGTGGACCCACGAAATTCTTCCCAAAAATCAATTGTGTTGGAGAGCTTTAGCTCTCTCTTGTTGAAGAAAGAGGAGAGGAAGAGAGAGAGTTCCAGGGGCTCATTGGCAAAGGTGATACACTGGCAAGTGTGGAATTGTGGACTCACCCAATTCTTCCACAATTCCAAATATGTCTGCCCTCAATATGCAACCACTTTAGATCGCTAAACCGTGGGAAATAATATTATCAATTTTATTGGATTGATGTTTATCCTTTTGCCATGAAGGATTTGATCGAAGGATGCCTACCATGAGTACGCAAAGGAGGTCTGATTGATGTGTATCTTTGTAGCCTTTTTCTGTTTTGTACTTCTGTTACTGATGTATATTTTTTATTTTTATAATTGATTTGATTTGCCACAGCATAAGAGAGTGAGCTCCCACCTCTATTGGATTTGGACTGCCAAATTTGTGTTTAGGAGGCATCATTTTTGTTAGGACAGAGTGTTCAATTGAAACTTTTCTTGGTTGAAGTTTCAAAATAAAAATTGGAGCCAACATTAGGGGGTTATTTATGCATTTGGCCTAGATTCTATATAGCAAACTCTGGAACAGCTATTAGATTCTATATCATATCAGTTCATTGTTTAGATTGTGCTACTTTGCAGGTCAAAAAAGAGAGAGAAAAAGAGGAGAAGGAGAAGAGAAAGGATAAGGAGAGAAGGGAGAAAGAAAACGAGAAGGAAAAAGAGCATGAGAAGGAGAAAGAAAGGGGAAAAGAACAATCAAAAAAAGATGAGCCATATAGCGGGACTATGGATGTAACAGACAGCTATGAGCATAAAGAAGAGAGAAAAAGAGAAAAAGACAAAGAAAGGAAGCATCGGAAGCGACACCACAGCTCTAACGATGAGGTGGCTTCTGACAGGGATGAGAAAGAGGAACCTGAAAGAGACAAAGAAAGGAAGCACCGGAAGCGTCACCATAGCTCCAACGAAGAGGTGGCATCTGACAGGGATGAGAAAGAGGAATTTAGAAAGTCCCGTCGGCATAGCAGCGATCGTAGAAAGTCAAAGAAGGTTCTGATATCTCCATTTAAAGTTAGTTCTCTGTTCTTATTATGCTCTTTGGCAATCTGCAATATTGAGATTCTCTTTCTGCTTTCATGACAGCATGCACATTCACCTGAATCCGATGGTGAAAGTCGGTATAAAAGACACAGAAGAGATAGGGATGGATCACATCGAAATGGTGGTCATGAAGAGCTAGAAGATGGTGAGCTTGGTGAAGATGGAGAAAGTTGAGTAGTTCTTGAAGTTTTACTAGCATGTACTATGGAATGCTGACACCTGCATCTGGCATCTCATAATGTTTTGACGAGTATTTTACTGACGATGACTATGCATCTAAAAAGACTTGTTAGAATTGCTGTAGCACTTGGTAGTTGCAACTGGGATCTGGAACAATTGATGTGCTCCAAATATTGACAATATCTCCTATACTTGTATTGTCAGCTTCTATTTTCATCTTGAGAAGATGAAAAAATAGGAATCAAAGATGAGTGTGTCACGATTGGAGGTTTGATGTGTTGAGTTTTAATAGCTTTCCCGTGCACTTTCTTTTTTCGTTGCACTTGTACTTGCCTCTGGACAGATTTCCTTATTTACCTGTCATATAATGACATCGAGAAATTGATGGTGGCAGTCTTCCGAGGATTTCTCACCCCCTTTTTTTTTTTATAAGTTTAGTTATACGTATCTTTCAAGTTGGCAAATTTGGATTATTTATCCTTGTGCCTCGGTAATCACTTTATTTTGTCCGAGGCTAGTTTTTTAGCGTATGAACGTTGAGCCTTTTGTGAAGAGTCCATGACTAATTTAGGTTGTATTTGATGTGAGTCCGAGTTCAAGGTTGGTTTACATTTGAATCTCTGGTAAAAACAATAGTGAGCTCGGACTAATGTCATGTAACTTTGCTACAGTTCAGAGTGAATTGCCCATTGAGGATTCTATGCTTTGTTGCTGGAAAGGTTTGGTGTCCTGGTTAGACGTGAAAAAGGAAAAGATGTTTCAGCCAGTCATAATCGGAAAGCTTATGGTGGTCATAGTTCCTAGATAAGTTTACTTAAAAAGAATCGTTTGGTGTGATGGATGAGAGAAATTAATCCCAGAATAATTTTTTAGTGACTTTTAATTCCTTATTTGGTTGCACATGTGGGATGACCTGTTCCAAGATTAACAATTAGTCGTGGGGTGAGTTATCCTTATGGAGTAACAATTCTAGGATGACTTATTTCGGAATAAAGTATGTGAAATAACAAAAATGTTCCTTGTAAAGTCTCTTTTATACATTATTTTTACATTTATGTGTATTAACATATTTTTCAATAATATTTATAATAATATTGACAATATTGATTAATCATTATTTTTATATATTTTTTTTATTACAAAATCATATTTTATAACTATAATTTTTATTTATGAATATATATTTATATTTTAATTTCTCTTAAAATGTAAAATGTTCACTCCATTACTAATGAGAAAATTACATTTATATACAAAAAAAATTTAAAACTTTACAAAGAAGTAGCTCATGTTTTCTTTACAAAAAAATAGTCCCAAATCAGTGAAATTATATATGACTATACAATATAGTTGTCAAAAATTATAGAAAGTATATACTACTATACAATGTATATTAATTATACATGAACTATACACTAAATATATATTATGATACACAAATATACACTGACTATATATGCCTATACAATGAAGATTATTATTTTTTTTTGTAATTATTTTAAGTGAAGTGTCTTTCAGTGTTATTTGCCCTTACTAAATTCTATATTTTAAATTAATTAGTTTATTACTCACTTTAAAATTATTTTTTATATATCAATTAAAATGCCAATTATTTCAATAGTAAATCTCTCTCTCTCTCTCTCACACACCATTTTTTTAAAAACTTTTAGTAAACTTAAAATAGAAGTTTTATTTTTAAGTTAAATAGGATAGAAGTTTTATTTTTACGTTAAATAAGACGAAAGGTTAATTTAAAAGAAAACATGGCACAATCATGACAATGTATATACAAATGTTAGATAAGATGTAAATTTATTTTTAACAATGAATAATTAAAGCTTGCAAAGAAAATTTAAGAAAAAAAACTAAGGTGAAGGATACTTTCATAAACAAACATCTCACTTTTAGAAATTGTACTACAAATAACATTTTGAATATGCCAAACCAAACAGATAAAACTACTCTCAGCATAATTTATTCCAGCGTAAGTAATCCTATATGACTTGTATTCAAAGCAAATTACCCGTAAATGTACCAATAATGAAGACATTCTTTTACCTGAAGATATGTTCGATAGATATGGAAATAGAATGATAAAATACATTTATTTGCAGTTGAATTCAAACTTGATAAGTGGGTCAACCTGACAATTTTTTCTTTTGTTGTGCAAATTTCGCTCTAAGTGATGAAATTAGGTCTTAGGCCTAACTCACACCCCAAAAGCTAGCTTTTGGCGCGAAGTGTGATGAGCAGTGATCGAATCCACAGAGAATAATTTTCAGTCCCCGTGAGTTGTACTGATGTGAGTACACTCCCAGGGTGTCCGATGAATGAAGATAGAGAGGATGGTTCCTATTCTTCTCCACGGCATCAAGTGATTCAATCGATTTGTCAGTCGATTCGCGAATCGATTCACGGCCTCCAGTCGACTCGCGACTGATTTCTCCGATTTCCGTCATCCTTGAGTTCGTTCAAGTCTTGTTCCCGTCGTCGTTGCCGTCCCTAGAGGCGGTGCTCTGATACCATGATCAATTTCCACAGTGTCGCTGTCGTTGGAGGAGATCGATTTGGGGTTAGGGTAAAGCCCTGCTCTTTTCTCTGTAGAAAGGGGAAAAAATAAATATATTGATTTGTGTATGTACAATATATGTATATTTATATCCTATCCCTATAATACTTATAGTGTGCCTCAGTGATGTGGGATAATTTCCCAACTAATCTAACTAAAAATAATAAATTAACTAATACAACACAATTAATTAATTAGTCATCAAATACTAAGCTATACAGATAAAATATATATGGAGAGGAAATATATAAAGAGTCGTCTAGCTAGGGTGCAGATTGGACTAATTATTCTTCTTTTAAGGATTGAGATGAAGATGTGCATTTTATATCTGAAAATCGTTGAATTACTTGTTCATTCAGGTGGATAAAGGGATTGTGATTGATACGGTTTTAGTCATATGCTTGCACCATGACATTCTTCCCCTTTCTCATTATACAACAACTATTCAACTAAATTACTATGAAATTGCTGTCACGCCTTACTTGTTAGGGAATAAGCGATTTTACAAGTCCAAATTTTGCCATAATACTACCGACCACACACATGTCAGAGTTGGAGTGATCCTGTTGTATTTAGGTTAAAATCTGGATTGGATACGAATAACAAGATGACATGTGGGAAGTCAGACGTGACTCAACAACATAACACTAGATCTTATTCTTTCATACTACTGGTAAGGCTGACCTTCCAGAGCATGTTATGTAAGACTAATATCATGGGGGTATCCATCTGGTTATGGAAATATGAGATCGGGCATCACATAATGAACAGTTATGGTTTAAACGTTTTCAAAGAATTCGAGTTCTTCAAACATTATGCAGTTCATCAGGTAATGCAATCAACGTGCATATAAGCGACTTTATTTTGAGAGTGAGATTCATAGATGTTTTCTAGGGTTAATATTTACAGAACATGTGATATCTAGCAGCTTTGAATAACTATTAATTCTTGCTTTCATGGTGGCATTGCCGAACAACTATGTCAGAAAATAGGCTTAATTATCTCTTTACGATTGCTTGATTTTCTGTTGAATCTTTTTTCATTGCAACCACTCTTATTCAGTAATGAAGTATACAAACAATTGTTGGTCACTTCAATTTACAGGTCCTTGACTACATTTACAACTATACCATTTTAATGGTAAATCATTTGTACACCATGGGGACAAGATAATTATGGTATTGTTTTGACCTATTAAATGTTTGATGATTGCAAGAAAAATCATTATCTTGGCTCAGATCAACGACAACCATGGTAACAATGAATCGGGAGCCATTGACCTATGACCAGATCTAAAACATAATGTGTAACGTGACTCCCATCCACAAAGTAGGATATAACCAATAAAGCGCAAGCATCCCAACCCCTGGTCGTGCCAACAATTAGGAGAATGACAGTTGCAATCAAAATCATAAAAATGGTCAAAATCTAGAGGAGATGGTAAATATCTTAGCGACACAATAGAGCCGAATAATGACACAACTTTTGCAACATAACCTGATGATTGCCTAACTTCAACACGTGGTGACGGCAGTCTCTGATAATATGAATTTGAGAGCCATAATGCCACCTAGTGCTACTGTAGTTCACGAACTTTGGGTAATGGTTAACACACTTTTCTCGTTGAGGTTGACACTCAAAACCGCTTCTGGTCCTAAGTGGACCTTTGATATGGTATGTGTATTCATGCTATGAGCTATGAAAATATTGTGAAAGTTATAAACAATATGAAGCCCTATCTTTGATATATGAAGCTTTGATTTTTATGAGCTACTCCATGATGACATTATGATATTATAAGGCTTTGTATACTATGACTATGAATATGAATTGAATATTCCTTGGGATTGTGACCTAACACCGAGAGGAGCTTGGTAGATAATTATTGTCCCTTAACTATGTTGCCACCATAGGTTTGTGATTAGCTAATAGATCCATGTAGCTCCCATTATGTGATTAATCGAAAGGGGTGGTGTTCCCGTAAGGCTCTTTTTCAATGATTATTTGAAAGGGGTGGTGTTCCCATAAGACATTTGTGAGACACTCTCTGAAATGAGGTAAGTGCCCGTAAGGTAGAGTGTTTGGTTTACCTCGGTAAAGTATACCACTCCTTCTCTGGTGTCGAGTGAACATGAGATTCCATATAGTAGTCATCTTGGTCTTACATGTCGGTTATTGTCCCTTCCTATCTATGTATGATATGTCATGTGACTTGGTGATTCTTCATGCATATTTTGATTAAGCATTGGTCATTTATGTCATATTGAGCCATTATACGTTGATTATGGTTATGCATATTGTTAGTTATGGCTTATGTTCCTTGTTGCATTGCATTCCGCATACTTAGTACATTCCAAGTACTAACACATATTGTTTGCCTGCATGATCTAACCATGTGGAGCCTGGAGCTCCTATTCCTCCTCCTCCTCCATGTGGCTACACAATTCGATCAAAGATTGCTATTGGTGAGTCCTCCATCTCGGGGTCAATATCCACTTACTTTCGTGCTTTGTTAAGAATTGTCTATTTATGGATATTTATCTATTAAGAGTGAGCCCGAGAGATGTCTTGGCCCCCAGTTTGCTCATGCTAGAGGTGTTTTTGGACATGGATATGTTTGTTAATAGCTCGACTCCTATTATGTTTATGTAACTATTAAAAACATTTCTTAGTCCCTATTCCCTTCTACGCTTAATGTTGTGATGAGATAAAAGTCCTAAGGCTCTACTTCTCCTTATAGTGTGAGTCATACTTACCGCCCCTTAGACTTTATTTGCTATGGGTTCATGATAATCCTCTTCCCCATAACTTCCCCATAGCTTGAGTCCAAAGTTTCGTTTCCCCTAGAATTATGTGTTTGTTATTGAATTATGCTTTTCACAATCATGGATATGCGACATATGCTTAAGAGCCTTGTTTGGGGTCCCTTCGGGTTCCCCATTTGCCATGTCACGCTTGGCCCTAGGCTTGGGTCATGACAGGACATACAAAATTCTAAGTTTAAAGCATTAAAAATGTTGTATTTTTGCGGCACATCTATAGTCCTCTTGAATTCATGATTTAAAGCTTGCATGCATGAAATTCACCCAATCTTCATATAAAAGTTTCTAATGATGAATGATTTCAAATGATGAGGGGTTCAATTATGAAGGTTTATGAAAGTTCTGATGTTTGAATCCCTCTTATGACTGATGATGATGGTGAAAGGATAATTCTCATCAAAGACGGATCCTATGTTGGATCATGATATTGATGAGCTACTCTATAAATATATAATGATGACGATGATATATGATTTTAAAGCTTATGAATGATTATGGTTATGCATATATTTTCAAATGTATTTCATGGGAATAACTTAGAACCGAATGGGATTAGGAGGTGGGTACTCGACCTAAGGGGTCCTTATATAAAGTCTCCTTCCCTCATTAACCATGTGCCACCATAGGATTCTTTGTAGGCTTGGCTAGTGGATCCACATAAGTTATTTTTATTATTTGATGATGCATAGGCGATATGATGGAGTTCTACCCAGCAAAAAGTCTCCCTGTACCAACATAAGGGGTTATGTTAGATTCCAAGTAGTAGCTCGCTTGGTCTTATATGTTGGTTATGGTCTACCTCCTCCCTCCCCCCATATATATATATATATATGATGAAGATGATAGAATGTTATGCTTCATGTGTTTTCCTTCAAGGCATTCTCATGCATGTCATATTGAGCTTATATTTTATTGTATATGACTATGCATCTTGTTATGAAGCTTATTATCTATTTTTGCATTGCATCCCACATACTAGTACATTCCAAGTACTAATGCATACTTTTTGCCTACATGGTCTAACCATGTAGAGACTGGAGTTCTTAATCCTTCTCCACGTGGCTAGCTTGGATTCATGAAGATTGTTATCATGGTGAGTCCTCCATTTCAGGGACAATATCCTACATTCTATCTTGCTTATGTTGGGACACTAGTACTTTACTTTCTACTTTGAGGGTGAGCCTTGAACATATATTGGCCCCCGTCCTATTCATGTTTTAGAGGTGTTATTGGATATCAAACTATGCTGCACTATGTACCCATGATCAGATATAGAGCTTTTATGAAGACTTATCATTTAGCCTCTATCCCTTTTATGTAATGTTATGTGATGTTGATGATCATGCAAAGTGATGAAAGTCAAAAGTCCCTACTTCCCCATAGCTTGAGTCATACTTACCCTCCCCTTAGTACTTGCTTGCTATGTGATTTATGCAAATCCCTTTCCCTTATCTATCCCCAATATGAGTCATAATCCTCTAATCCCTTAGAATTATTTATTGAATATTTATTTTATATTCCATAATCAAGGATGTGCAAATGATATGGTAGGAGGCTTGTTTGGGTGGCATTCGGGTCTCCCATTTGCCATATCATGTCTAGGCCCTAGGCTTTGGTTATGACAAAGAACTAACAAAGTAAAAACCAAATAATTTGAAATCCTTGGAAAGTGTGCATAAATATATTACTTATCTCTTCATTTTGATTGTTTTTTAACAGTGGCCAACATTAGAACTTGCCTTATTCTTACTCCCCGGCCCAAGGGGGTAATGAATGATATGAGGGATAAAGAACCAGATTCGATGTGAGTACTCTCATCTAATAAACCTAAACAATGAAGGGATGGTTGTGCTGGGACCAAGGTAAGTGTTAGTTGTAAGAACTCGAACTATGTAAGGCCTTAATGGTGCGTGAATTTTGGTTTCGAAATGTTTTTGACCAATATGACACCCCATGGACACCTCTATAGGACGTGTGACTCACCACAGGCCGTGTGGAGGAGCCTTGAGATGGTCCTTGGCCTTGTGTGTAGAGTGCTAGCCTTAAATTTGGAGTTCAAGACCAAGGCTTGCACATAAACCCCACACGGTCTGTGTGGCACTTCATTGGCCATGTGCTGGCTTGTGTAAGTAGCCTTGGCCTTGAAAACCACATTTCGGTCAAGGCACTTCACACATAACCTCATACAGTCTGTATGATCCTTAACGGTTCGTATGACCTTCCGTATGGGCGTTGGTGTTAAAATATTTCAAGTATGGAATCACTATCTTAGGACATCATTAGTGAAATTTTGTCTAAGTGAAGCTCGCAGAAGGCTACACGGTCCATGTGCCTCTACACAGTCCGCGAGACCTCTCTACGGGATGCCTGACAACATTTTTACATCTGTTTCATTAATGGTATTCTTGTAATTTTGACTATTTCTAAGGGTCATTTGTGACTTTCTAACCTATCCTAAGTCTCTTAAAAGACCTATACTCTTCTACTCTTATTAAAATTCAATTCAACACTTAAAAAATTTTCAAACTCTCTCATAAGAGCTCCTCTCAAGTGAATTAGGGAAGGCTTAGCTTGGGGATTAAGGAAGAACTCTCTTCTTCATCAAATTTTTCTTGTTTCTTCTTAGTTAACTAATATATATGAAATTGATTCATGGTCCCTTTCAACCATGGAGAGCCTAAACTCTTTTATTCTTGATTTTATGAAATTGAGCTTACTTTAAACATGAAAATTTTAGATTATATTATTTATTTGATTCAATTGAGATATGGACCATGTTTAATTATAGTTTTTTAGAGTGATTAAACCCTAATATGTTGAATTGAATGAATATTAAGAAGATTTGAATATGCACTGTCCATTTAAATTTTGATTTAAGCATAGGTAATCTAAGTTGTGATTAAATTGTCCCTTTAATATTGCATACATGAGCATTAGTTTTTGATGAAAATTGATTGGTGAGTTAAGCTCACATATGGTTTTGATGAAAATGATTTGGTGAATTAAGCTCACACATGGTTATGAAAAGAATGAGATCGCATGAATATCTATGATATGGCTCTTTGAGCATTTTGGGTGTTTACACCATATTGATATATGTGAATTAGCATGAAAAGTATGGATTGAACTATTATTTGACTTTTACGCCCAAGTGTGTATGATTATGAAGAATGTTTGGCTTTTGAGCCTAAATATGCATTGAAATGATTTGAAAGTATTTATGCCTCTTTTGAAAGCATGTATATGTATATGTATTCTTGTGGGATGATTACTTAGCAGATTGGAGGTATCAGACTATCCCCAAGGGTCCTCTTTCTCTCTCTTAAACTATGTGCCAGCATAAGTATATGGTAATCATTTTTGAAATGATCGGATCGTAAGTTATGGTTATAAATATTGATATGATACGATATGATATGGTATGATATGGAAATCTTTCTGAAATGACCAGATTGTAAAGAAGTTGGCCATCACACTGAAATGACTGGATCATAAGGTGTGGGGTAGATTACCTTTGGCAAGTAATCTTTTCTCACTAGATGGGAGGCTTTTATCAGGTAAATTCATGTAATAGCTCACATGGGGAGATGTCGGTTATGGTCACATCCCTTCTATATGTACGGAGTATGGCATTTCATGCATCATGGATTTCATTGGCATATTATTTTATTACTCTTCTCGGTCTATATACTTCTTTCTATATATGTTCCTTTGTCATCTAACATTGGATGCATTTTTAATAAGTTCATGTACATTGCATTCCCGCATACTTAGTACATTCAAACATACTAACACATACTTTTGCCTACACGATCTAACTATGTAGTGATCATAGACTATATACATCCACCTTTTGACAGCTAGTTCAGACTTGTGAAAGTTATTATAGTGAGTCCTATCTTCCAAGGACAAGCCATCATCCATCTCCCTTATGTTTCTTCCGCTTATGTTATATTTACTTTGTGGGTGACCCCGGTACATGTCTTGACTCCCGTCCTATTCTATGACTTAAAGACATTGTTGGACAATATTTAGACTCTTGTACTGATATATGTTATGTGTTGTTATTTGGGGATTACAGTTATGTCTATCTATTCGAAACAGTTATTATGATATTGGCTAGGATATGATGTGTATCTATGTTATGATGTGGAAATGTAGAAGATCCTAAGCCTAATTTTGCCCCCATAAAATGAGTCATACTTACCCATCCCTAAGTTTCTATATGTTATGTGCTATTTGTATCCATGAAAATCCTTATCCCTATGATATCCCCATAGCGTGAATCCTACTTTCCCATCCCTTAGAACTATGTGTTTACGACTTCTTTATGCGCTTTCGAACGGATGATGTGTAAATTGGATACTTTGAGGCTTGTTTGGGCACTCTCGGGTTCGCATCTTCTATGTCACTCCTAGACAATAGGTTTGAGTCATGACAAATTTGGTATCATGTAATGCACCTCATGTGCTTCGAAATGCCCCATAAGCGTATTTCTCAAATATCTAAAAAGAACCATGCATGATTTCAAAATTTTACTTCATATTCTTGTTCAAGGGGCAAAATCGTGTGGGAAAAAGGTAAGCCCCTGAATTTTAGAAGACTCATAGAGAAAAATAATTTTCACAACGGGAACCAGAAATAGTGTGCATGCGCCCCTAGGGCGCGACGCGCCTCGGGCGCGACATGCCTGGGGCACGACACACTATTTCTTGAAGTATGCATTTGGTCCGCGTCGCGCCTAGGGTGTGGACCAGTGTAATTTTCCCCCTGTTTTTCCTACATCGTCCAAGGACATTTGGCTAATAACGTAATGCCCATTTAAACGTGAAATCCTCTGTTCTTAGCCATTTTATAACTCTAGAACTCACAAAACCCTATCAAAACTTCTCCAAAACATTATCAAATCCCCCATTCAAATTCAAGGATTTCAAGAGCAAGTTTTGGAATTCAAGAACCCAACACAAACCTCAAGTCTTCCTCAATTCAATTTCAAGAAAGTCTTAAGTTTCGGAATGTGGGTTTCATTCATGGGTTCCTTCCACCCATGAAGCCAAACCTTCCCGCTTTATTAATTTCATGATTTTGATATTGGATATTTTATGGTAAAATCTACTATGCATTATAAACATGATTTGAGATTGGATTCTTCATGTTATTATTAAGTATGCACGAATATCTACTGAAGCTATTTCCATGAGCTGAGTTATGCTTGTTAAGGCTATACATGACATGAATTATGAGACTATAAATGACGACGAATTTCTAAGATGGATTTCATGACACCGAAATAAGGGTTTTACTACTATGTTAGTGGGTTGATTTAAATGACTACAAATTAAATTGATTTTACTCCTTCTTGTCCCATACTCCTAAATTGCATGATTTTTGAGCATGTGTATGCATACCCACCATGTTGATTAAGTTTGCATGACTATGATTCTTATGTTGATAATAGACTATTTCATGAATTGCAACAAAAGTACTTCTATGGTGATTTATGAGCTCCCAAGCATGTATTAAACGCATGGAAAGATTCCATGTTGTACAAGTGAATTGTTGAGCTCTTATTCTATGTTTTGTTCTCATGTGAATTGTGAAGCCTACTAGAAGGGGTCATGAACCATGATATATGCCTTACCTTATAGTACAAGGAAAATGTCTACATGAAGGGTCATGAACCATGTCATATGCCTCACTCTCATATATGACTTATTAATATGCGTTACCTAATATCTACATGAAGGGGTCATGAACCATGTTTATGCCTTACCCTCATGTATGACTTAATACCATGTACTATCCACTACCTACTCGAAGGGGTAATGACCCATGCTATGTTCCTCACCCTCTAGTATAGGCTATTTGGATGAGCTATTCATGTCATTTTATTGTGTGGAACAAGTTATGCAAGTATGATTATTCTCAAGCATGTTTACACCTAAGCATTGATTATGCATGTCATATTGAGCTCATGTTTATTGATTATGATTATGCATCTTGATTATTATGCTTATGGTTCTTGGTGCATTGCACCCCGAATACTTAGTATATTTCAAGTGCTAACGCATACTCTATGCTTACATGATATCACCATGTAGGGACCGAAGCTCCTATGATCCTCCTCCTCCACGTGTCTAGCCGAATCGTTGAAGTTAGCTTTTGGTGAGTACTCATATTCGGGGACAATATTTATTTTCTTTCATGCCTATGTTAATACTTTATCTACATTTTTGGATACTTATCTATGATGGTGAGCCCTGGAGATGTACTCGTGGTTAAGGGTAGATTTATCTCATCTTAAAGCTTGAAAATTAATTTCTAAGGGTTGTATTTATCATCTTGTGAGGTTTAGGGATGTTGAGTCTAAAGTCCTTCCTATTGAGTCTGTTCCGGTGGTCAAAGAGTTTCTTGATGTCTTTCCCGATGAGCTTCCCGGTGTTCCTTCGGAAAGGGAAATAGACTTTGGAATAGACCTCCCCATGATACACAACCCATTTCCATTCCTCCTTACCATATGGCCCCGACGGTGTTAAAGGATTTAAAGGACCAATTGAAAGATTTGTTGGAGAAAGGTTTCATAAGGCCTAGCAAGTCACCTTGGGGTTCACTAGTGTTGTTTGTAAGAAAGAAATATTGCTCAGTTAGAATGTGCATTGACTACCGACAACTCAATAAAGTCACTATAAAGAACAAGTATCATCTACCAAGGATAGATGACCTATTTGATCAACTACAAGGGGCTAGACATTTGCTAAGATTGATCTTTGGTCCGAATGCCACCAAGTAAGGGTGAAAGAGTGTGATATTCCCAAAAACGACCTTCTGGACTAGGTATGAGATTTTTGAATTTGTGGTGATATCATTTGGTTTGACTAATGCACCGGAGCTATTTATGGATCTTATGAATAGGGTCCTTAAACCCTACCTGGATATGTTTGTGATAGTCTTCATAGATGATATATTGATTTATTCCCGAAGTGAAGAACATGTAAATCATTTAGGATGGTGTTGAAAATTTTGAGTGATGAGAAATTGCTTGATAAATTTGATAAATGTGAATTTTGGTTCAATGAGGTTGCATTCCTAGGACATGTGGTGTTGGGTGATGGAACTAAAGTGGACCCTAAGAAGACGGGGGTGATAAGGAATTGACCTAGGCCCTTGACTACGACGAATATTAGGAGTTTCTTGGGTTTAGTATGGTACTACAGGAGATTTGTGAATGATTTCTCTTCTGTTGCTTCCCCTATGACATAATTGACACAAAATAAGACAATATTCATTTGTACTAATGAATGTGAAAGAAGTTTTCAAACTTTGAAAGACAAGTTATCTCCACTCCTATCTTGGCTTTATCGGAAGGGTTAGAAGGATTTGTGGTTTATTGTGATGCCTTAAAAATTGGTTTGGGCTATGTATTGATGTAAAATGGTAAGGTTATAGCATATTCTTCTCAGTAACTAAAGGTGCATGAGCGTAATTATCCCACCCATGATCTTGAATTAGCGGCCGTGGTGTTTGCTTTGAAAATATAGCATCATTATTTGTATAGGGTTTATGTAGACGTACTTACCGATCACAAGAGTCTCAGATATTTGTTCACACAAAGGGATACTAATTTGAGACAAAGAAGGTGGTTAGAGCCCCTCAAGGATTATGACATGAGTGTGCACTATCATCCCAACAAAGCTATGTTGTGGCCGATGCTTTGAAGTGTCCATGGAAAGTGTAGTTCACATTGATGATGTCAATAAGGAGGTGGCAAGAGAAGTTCATCGGTTAGTTATGTTGCGGGTTAGGTTGAATGGAGTTGAAAATGGAGGTGTGGAGGTTATGGATAGTTCCAAATCTTCTTTGATTGAAGAGGTCATGTCCAAACAAGAGCTTGACCCCCTTGCTAGAATTGAAAGCTTTGGTGAAGGATGGTAAAGTGGAGGTTTTCTCCCACGAGGGAGATGGTGTCCTTAGGTACCAAGGTAGGCTACGTGTGTCTAATGTTGATAACTTGAGGGAGTTGATTTTGAAAGAGGTCCATAATTCATCCTATTTTATTCACCCCAGTTCCACAAAAAATGTATAGAGACTTGAGTGAGTTGTATTGGTGGGGTGGTATGAAGAGGGATATTGCCAAGTTTGTATTTGGTTGTCACAACTGCCCACAAGTTAAAGCCAAACATCAAAGCCCGGGTGGCCTAGCCCAAGACATAGAAATTTCTACTTGGAAGTGGGAAGAGATTAACATGGATTTTGTGATTGGGTTGCCAAAGGCTAAGAAGCACTTTGATTCTATTTGGGTTGTTGTTGATAGGATGACTAAGTCAGCTCACTTTCTACCGGTTAAAATAACTTATGGTGCCAATGATTATGCCAAGCTATATATTCATGTGGTGCTCAATTCACTTCTCATTTTTGGAGATCCTTCCAAAAGGGTCTTGTACCAAGGTCAAGCTTAGCATGGATTTTCATCCTCAAACGGATAGTCAAGCCAAAAGAACAATTTAAATTCTTGAGGATATGCTTATGGCTTGTGTTTTGGAGTTCAAAGATAGTTGGGATGAACATCTTCCACTCATTTAGTTTTCTTATAATAATAGCTACCACTCTAGTATTGGTATGGCTCGCTTTGAAGCTTTATGGTAGGCATTTATAGACCATCGGTTGGGTGATTTGAAGTGGGGAAAATGGCTTTGTTAGGCCCGAATTTGGTTATGGAAGTTTGGAGAAGATGAGGTTGATACTAGAGAGATTGAAGATGGCTCGAAGTAGGCAAAAGTCCTACTCCTATATGAGAAGAAGAGAACTTGAGTTTAATGTTGATGATTGGGTATATTTGAAAGTTTCACCCATGAAGGTTGTTGTCCGATTTGGCGAGAAAGCGAAATTGAGCCTAAGGATTGTGGGGCCCTATATAATCTCGAGGAGAATTGGTAAGGTTGCATATGAATTGGAGTTGCCTACGGATATGAGTTTGGTTCATCCGGTCTTCAATGTGTCTATGTTGAAGAAGTGTGTGGGTGACCCAAGTGCTATAGTGCCCTTAGAGGTGGTGGGTGTTGTGGAGGATAGCTTGACCTATGAGGAGGTCTCACTGGAGATATTGGATAGGTAAGTGAAAAGATTGAGGAACAAAGATGTGGCATCCATCAAAGTCCTTTGGAGGAATCATCAAGTTGAAAGTGCCACTTGGGAAGCTGAAACGAACATGAAAAAGTTATATCCAAACCTCTTTCACTCTACTCAAGCCGAAGGTAATAATTTGAGTCCTATCTATGATTTCAAGTCTTAAACTCCAGCCCTTATATCATTTTTGCATGCATAAATGTTCATGGTGATAAGATTAGATGATTTTTGATGCATATGTATGAAACTTTTTAAGAATGATGTTTAATGTACATTTGTTGTATTCATTTAGGGTTGGAAGTTTCCTGATTACTTCTCTAACGTATGTTTCTTTGATATTCGGGGATGAATGTTCCGATGTAGGAGATATTATAACACCCCTTATGTGCTTAGGAATGCCCCAGAAGTGTATTTCTCTAATATCTCAAAAATACCGTGCATGATTTCAAAAATCCGACTTCATATTCTTGTTAGGGGGGCAAAATTGTGTGGGGAAAGGGTAGCCCCCAAATTTTAAAAGACCTGTATCGAAAAATAATTTTTGCAGCCAGAACTAGAAACAGTGTGCATGCATGCCCAGGGCGCGACGCGCCTTTGGTGCGGCACACTATTTCATGAAGTATGTGTCTTCTCCGTGTCGTGCGTGGACCAGTGTAATTTCCCCCCTGCTTTTCCTACTTCATCCAAGGGTATTTGGGTAATAACCCAATGCCCATTTAAACATGAAATCCTCCATCCTTAGCCATTTTTCAACTCTAAAAGTCACTAAACCCTCTCAAAACCTCTCCAAAACATTATGAAATCTTCCATTGAAATTCAAGGATTTCAAGAGCAAGTTTTGGAATTCAAGAAACTAAAACAAACCTCAAGTCTTTCTCAACTCAATTTCAAGAAAGTCTCAAGTTTTGGTATGTGTATTTCATTCATGGGTTCCTTCCATCTTTATCAAATTTCACAATTTTAATGTTGGATATTTTATGTGTAAACTCTACTATGCATTATAAACATGATTTGAGATTGGATTCTTCAAGTATTGATTAAGTATGCATGAATATCTATTGAAGCTATTTCTATGAGTTGATTTATGCTTATTGAGGCTACACATGACATGAATTATGAGACTATGAATGATGGCAAATTTCTAAGATGGATTTCATGACACCCAAATGAGGGTTTTACTACTATGTTGGTGGTTTGATTTAAATGACTATAAATTAAATTGATTTTACTCCTTATCCTATATTCCTAAATTGCATGATTTTGAGCATGTGTATGCATACCCACCATGTTGATTAAGTTTGCATGATATGATTCTTATGTTGATAAAAGACTATTATATGAATTGCAAGACAAGTACTTCTATGGTGATTTATGAGCTCCCAAGCATGTATTAAACTCATGAAAAGATTCCATGATCTACAATTGAATTGTTGAGCACTTATTCCATGTTTTGTTCTCATATGCATTGTGAAGCCTACTAGAAGAGGTCATGAACCATGTTGTATGCTTCAACCTCTAGTACAAGGCAAATGTCTACATGAATTGCTCATGAACCATGTTGTATACCTCACCCTCATGTGCGACTCCTTAATATGCATTACCCAATATCTACATGAAAGGGTCATGAGCCATGTTGTATGCCTCACCTTCATGTATGACTTAATATCATGTACTATCTACTACCTGCTAGAAGGGGTCATGACCCATGTTATATTCCTCACCCTCTAGTACAGGGTATTTGGATGAGCTATTCATGTCACTTTATTGTGTGGAACAAGTTATGCAAGTGTGATTATTCTCAAGCATGTTTGCACTTCAACATTGATTATGCATATCATATTGAGCTCATTTTTATCAATTATGATTGTGCATCTTGATTATTATGCTTATGATTCTTGTTGCATTGCATCACATATACTTAGTAATTCCAAGTACTAACACATACTCTATGCCTATATGATATCACTATGTAGGGATCGAAGCTTGAAGTTAGGTTTTGCTGAGTCCTCATATTCGAGGATAATATCTATTTCCTTTCATACATATGGTAATACTTTATCTATATTTTTGGATATTCTTTATGAGGGTGAGCCCGAGAGATGTCTTTGCCCTTGCCCCATCTACTAGTAGAGGTGTCGTTGGATATTATGATGGTTTTGTATTTATGAGCTTGACTCCTACTCCCTTAGTCCGCCCGCTTCCCTTATGTTCTATTATTACATGCTCCTTATCTTATTTTGCTTTTGCAACCAAAGATGTGTATGTGATATGCTAAGAGGCTCGTTTAAGGTTCCTTCGGGTTTCCCATTCCTTGTGTCATGTCTAGGACCTATGCTTAGGTTGTGATATATCAGAGCACTAGGTTTATAATTGATCTTTGGAGTCCCACATACTGCGTCAGGTAGAGTCCTCTTCAAGGATGTGAAGTGCACCATACCTATTAGTAGGAGACTATGATGGTGTTGTAGGAAGTGTCTCACTTCTTTATACCTTATTTTGTGCTTTGAACTATGTATTAAGGTTTCCTAATCCTAGTGATGTCATTTCTACCTTACAGAAGATGACTTCACAACGAACTCCCTGCTAAGACAAACCCCGGTTAATGAGGACCAAGTTCCTCAAGGGCCTATGGAAGAGCCGGACACTAATAGTGAATTTCGTATTGGTATTGCCATGCTTGCCCAAGTGGTGCACACCCACGATAGATAGGCTCATCTTTCTCCTCCTGATCGCACTCTGGCTGTTAGAGTGAGAGATTTTACCTAGATGAATCCTCCAGAGTTTTATGGACAAAGGCTAATCAGGTTGCACAAGACTTCATTGATGAACTCTCTAAGGTGTTGACTATTATGAGAGTGACTTCTGAGGAGAAAGGCGAGTTAGCTACTTATTAGTAATTCAAATTTGCCGTTTTGGATTGTTTCTTTCCTCTTGAGCTTAGGGAGGCTAAAATGACAGAATTTATCAACATCAAACAAGGTGGTATGAGTGTGAGACACTATGCCCTCAAGTTAACAAGGCTTTCTAACTATGCTCCTATGCTAGTGGTTGACCCCCCGTGCAAGAATGCATAAGCTTATATTTGAGATCTCTGATTTGGTTGTGAAGGCATATTTCACGGTTATGCTTCTTTGAGATATGACATCTCTAGGCTCATGACATATGTTGAATAGATTGAAGGAGAAAATCTCAAGGAGAAGAGGGTGTATGATTTTAAGAAGGTGTTATGATGGTGGTTCTCCAACTCCAAGGGTGGTGGTTATGGTAGTTTTCAACAGTGCCAAGGTTCTAATATAAGGTTAGCCAATGCTATGGTGTCTCTTTCAAAGGCACTGGTGGGAGGTGGGCCATTGCTTCCCTAGTGTGACAGGTGTGTTAAGAATCACATGGGAGCTTTTTGGAAAGAGTTGGGTACATGCTATGGGTTTGGTGATAGGAGCCACAAGGTTGCTGATTGTCCTAAGGCTTCCCAGAAAGGTCAAGTACAAATGGCCCAAGGTGATCAAGGCTAGAAGAGAGCTTCACAAGGTGGTGCCCACAAACACAATAGATTATATGCTTTGCATGATCATCAGGAAGTTGAGGAGACTCCTGATGTTGTGATTGGTGTATTAAAAGTCTTTGGTTTTGATGCTTCTTCTTTGCTTGATCAAGTGTGAATTTATCTTTTGTGACTCCTCTTTTGGCTATTAAGTTTGGATTGAGCCCCCAAATTTTAAGGGAGCCCTTTTTGGTTATACTCCTGTGGATGAGTCTATTGTTGCCGGAAGAGTCTATCGGGTTGTCCTATCTTTGTTTTGTGTAATGTCCTTCCATGTGATCTTATGGAATGTAAGATGTTCAATTTTGATATGATTCTCTGATGGATTAGTTGCATGCTTCATATGCCTCTATACATTATAGAACCCGAAATGTCAAGTTCCAATTTTCGGGTGAACTTGTTCTTGAATGGAAGGGCGGTGACTCTACTTTTTGAGGTTGGTTTATTTCCTATATCGAGGCCTGGAAGTTCATCTCTAAGGGGTGTATCTATCATATTATAAGATTTAAAGATGTGGAGTCTGAATCAATTACTCTTGAATTAGTTCCAGTGGTTAATGAATTTTCGGATGTGTTTCCCAAAGATTTGCTAGATACTCCTTTCGTTAGGAAAATGGACTTTGGCATAGATCTTCTACCAGATACTCAACCTATCTTTGTTTCTCTTTATCGTTTGACACCAACTGAGTTGAAGTAGTTAAAAGATCAATTGAAGGACTTGTTGGAGAAAGGCTTCATTAGACCAACTATATCGCGATGAGGTGCTCCTTTATTGTTTATAAGAAAGAAAGATGAGTTTCTTTAGATGTGCATTGAGTATAGGCAACTGAATAAGGTAACCATCAAGAATAAGTACTCGTTGCCAAGGATCAATGGCTTGTTTGATCAACTTCAAAGAGACCCACCCATTTCTCAAAGATTGACCTTCATTCCGATTATCATCAATTAAAGGTTAGGGAGTGTGACATCCCTAAAATGTCTTTTTGAACTAGATATAGGAACTTTAAATTTGTGGTGATGTCATTCGGTTTGACTAATGCTCCAACTGTGTTTATGGACCTCATAAATGGGATATTCAAGCCATTTCTTGATAGTTTTGTGGTTGTCTTCATCGATAATATACTTATTTATTCCCAAAATGGGCGGGAGCATATGAATCATTTTAGGTTGGTTCTTCAGACTTTGAGGGAGAAGAAATTGTATGCTAAATTCAATAAATGTGAGTTTTGGTTGGGTGAAGTATCTTTTCTTGGTCATGTGGTGTCCAGTGAAGGTATAAGGTTGACCTAAAGAAGACCAAGGCCGTGAAAAATTGGCCTAGACTATTGACTACTTTGGATATTTGAAGTTTTCTTGGGTTAGCTGGTTATTTATGGAGGTTTGTTAAAGATTTCTCATCGATTGCATCTCCGTTGACCAAGTTAACTCAAAAGAAGGTTAAGTTTGTACGGTTGAATGAATGTGAAAAGAGTTTCCAGACTTTGAAAGATCTGCTTACATCGGCTCCTATGTTGACTCTTTCGGATGGCTTAGGTGAGTTTGTGATGTATTATGATGTCACTTGGATTAGGTTGGGTTGTGTACTAATGCAACATGGTAAGATGATAACTTATGTATCAAGGCAATTGGAGGTGTATGAGCGTAACTACTCAATTCATGACCTTGAGCTAGCGAATATGGTATTGCTTTGATGATTTGGAGACATTATTTGTATGGGGTGCATGTTGTTGTCTTCACCAATCACAAAAGTTTGCAATATGTGTGCACTCAAAGGGGTCTTAGCTTAAGGCAAAAAAGGTAGTTGGAACTTCTTAAGGACTATGACATAAGTGTTCAATATCATCCCGGCAAGGCAAATGTCGTAGCAGACACTCCTAGTAAACTATCTATAGGAAGTGTAGCTCATGTTGATGAAGGGAAGAAGGATTTGGTGAAAGATATTCACCATCTGGCTAGGTTGGGTGTTAGATGGGCCAACACTAATGATGGTGGTATTCATGTTCAAAATGGGGCTGAATGTTCTCTGGTTGTTGATGTCAAAGCTAAGTAAGATTTAGACCTTTCAATGGTTGAGTTAAAGAAGATGGTTGTTGAAAAGAAAATAGAAGTTTTCTCCCAAGGGGGACATGGTGTGCTTCAGTATAAAGATCAACTGTGTTTACCGGATGTTGATGGTCTTACGAAGGTGATCATGAGTGAAGCCCATAACTCTCATTACTCTATTTATCTGAGATATATCAAAATGTATTGAGATTTGAGGGAGGTGGCATAGTATGAAGAAAGATATAGGCAAGTTCGTATTTGAATGCTCTAATTGTTAGCAAGTGAAGGTAGAACATCAAAGCCCCGTGGCTTGACTCAAGATATTAAGATTTCTACTTAGAACTGGGAAGATGTGACATGGATTTTGTAGTTGGGTTGCCACGACCTGAAGGCAGTTTGATTCAATTTGGGTTATTATTGATCGGATGACTAAATTATAGCTCATTTCCTACCGATCAAGACTACCTTCAATGCCGAAGATTTGCAAGGTTGTATGTCTAAGAGTTGGTAAGGTTGCATGGTGTGCCTAGGTCTATCATATCAGATCGTGGCACCCAATTTACTTCTCAGTTTTGGAAATCATTTCAAAGAGGACTTGGCACCAAGGTGAAGTTAAGTAATGCTTTTCATCCTCAAATCAATGGACAAGCTAAAAGGAAAAGTCAAATGTTGGAGGACATGTTGAGGTCTTGTGTGTGGAGTTCAAGGTTAGTTGGGATGATCATCTACCACTTATCGAGTTTTCTTACAACAATAGCTTTCATGCTAGTATTAGTATGGCACCGTTTAAAGCTTTGTACGGCAGAAGATGTAGATCTTCGATGGGGTGTTGGAGTTTGGAGAGATGGCTTTGATTGGTCAGGATTTGGTGTTTGAGCCGATGGAGAAGGTGAAGTTGATTAGGGAGAGGCTGAAAATGGCTCAAAGTCGCCAAAAGTGTTATTCGGATGTTAGGAAGAGAGACTTAAGTTTCATGTTGGTGATTGGGTATATATGAAGGTCTCTCTCATGAAGGATGTAATGCTTTTGGTAAGAATAGCAAGTTAAGTCCCTAGTATGTAGGTCCTTATGAGATTGTCAAGAAGATTAAGAATGTGGCTTATAGATTGGATTTGCCTCAGGATTTGAGTTCTATTCACCCAAGTTTCCATGTGCCTATGTTGAGGAAGTTGATTGGTGATCCTAGTACAATTGTGCCTTTGGAAGGTGTTGAGGTTGACGAGAACTTGTCTTATGAGGAAGTCCCAGATGAGATCTTGGATAGGCAAGTAAAGCGGCTTCGCAACAAGGATGTGGCTTCGATTAAGGTGCTTTGGAGAAACCAACATGTGGAGAGTGATACATGAGTGGCAGAGTTAGACATGATGAAATGATATCACCATCCTTTCTCATCTACTCAAGCCTAAGGTATTAGGTTCTTCCTCTTCTAGGTGGTCCTAATTCTTTCACTCTTGATTTCATGACACGACATGCAAACACATGCACGAAAATGATTTATAGATGTTTTGATATGAGTTTTAATGACTTTATGATTTTGAAGTGATGAAATATGTATTGTCTTTGTGTTTTGATGTTTCATGTTCAAGTCGGCCTTTCAAAATTTGTTTTAGCATACTTGAGGACAAATGTTCCTAAGGGGGAGATGATGTAAGGACCTAGACTTTGTAAGGCCTTAATGGTGAATGAATTTTGGTTTCAGAAAGTTTTTGACCAAGGTGACACCCCATGGACACCTCTATGGGCCGTGTGACTCACCACAGGTTGTGTGGAGAAGCCTTGAGATGGCTCTGGCCTTGTGTGTAGAGTATTGACCTTAACTTTGGAGTTCAAGACCAAGGATTGCACCACATGAACCCTACACGGTCCGTGTGGCACTTCACTGGTGGTGGCTTGTGTGAGTAGCCTTGGCCTTGAAAACCATATTTTAGCCGAGGCACTTCACACCTGGATCCCATATGGTCTGTATAATCCTTCACGATTCGTATGGCCTTCCGTATGGGCATTTTTGTGAAAATACTTCTAAGTATGGAATCATCATCTCAGAACTTCGTCAGTGAAATTTTGTCTAAGTGAAGGCTCACGGAAGGCTACACGGTTCGTGAGACCTCTTTACGGGACCCCTGGCAACATTTTACATCCGTTTCATTAATGGTGTTCTTATAATTTTGGCTATTCCTAAGGGTTGTTTGTGACTTTCTAACCTATCCTAAGTCTCTCAAAAGGCCTATACTCTTCCATTCTCATTCTAATAAAATTTAACACTTAGAATTTATTCAAACTCTCATAAGAACTCCTCTCAATTCAATTAGTGAAGGCTTAGCTTGGGGATTAAGGAATGGCTCTCTTCTTCATCAAATTCTTCTTGTTTCTCCTTGGTTAACTAAGGTATGTGGTATTTCTTCATGGTCTCTTTCAACCTTATAGACCCCAAACTCTTTTACTCTTGATTTTATGAAATTGAACTTACTTTAAACATGAGTTTTTTTTTATATTATTGTTTATTTGATTCAATTGATACATGAGCCATGTTTAATTGTTATTATAAAGTGATTTAAGCCCTAATTTGTTGAATTGCATGAATATTATGAAGATTTGAATATGCATTGTCCCTTTATAGTTTGATTTAAGCATGGGTAATCTGAATTGTGATTTAAATTAGATTTACTTACAAATTTAATTGAATTTTATATTATATTATTGATTTAAGATTGAATCTCTATGCCCATGCTATTATTATATCATTCATATCATATGCATACAGGAGCATTCATTTTTGACAAAAATTGATCAATAGTTAAGCTCACATATGGTTTTGATGAAAATAATTAGGTGAATTAAGCTTAAATATGGTTATGACAAGAATGTGATCACATAAATGTCTATGATATGACTCTTTGAGCATTTTTGGTGTTTACACCATATTAATATATATGAATGAGCTATTCCGATGAATGAAAAATATGGATTGAACTATGATATGACTTTTGAGCCCAAGTGTGCATGATTATGAAGAATGTTTGGCTTTTGAGCCTAAGTAGGTATTGAAATGATTTTAAAGTACTTATGTTTCTTTTGAAAGTATGTATATGTATATGTATTCTTGTGGGATGATAACATAGCACAAAATGGTATTGGAAGCCTCAGAGCTATCCCCAAGGATCCTCTTCCTCTCTTGAACTATGTGCCAACATAGGTATATGGTAACCATTGTCGAAATGACTGGGTCATAAGCCATGGTTACAAATATTGATATGATATGAAAATCCTTCTGAAATGATCGGATCATAAGGAAGGTGGCCATCACAAGTAACCTTCTCTCACTCGATGGGAGGCTTTCATCGAAAAAATTCATGTAGTAGCTCTCATGGGTTTGAGATTTTGATCATCACATCCTCTTTATGTGTATGCATTATGGCATTTCATGCATCATGGATTTCATGGCATATTGTTATATTACTCTTCATTGTCTATATATGTCTTTCAATATATGTGTGCTTATCATCTAACATTGAATGCAGGTTTGATAAGTTTATATGCATTGCATTCCCGCATACTAAGTACATTTAAACATGCTAACATATACTTTTGCCTACATGATCTAACAATGCAAGGAGCAAACACTGTATCCATCCATCTTTTGACAACTAGTTTGGACTTGTGAAAGGTTTTGTAATGAGTCCTATCTTCCAAGGACAAGTCATCATCCATCTACCTCATATTGCTTCCACTTATATTATACTTACTTTTAGGATGAGCCCTAGACATGTCTTGGCCCCCATCCTATTATATGACTTAGAGGCATTGTTGAATAATATGTAGACTCTTGTACTGATATATATTATGTGTTGTTATTTAGAGATTACAGTTATGGCTATCTATTGGATACAGTTATTATGATATTGGTTATTAAATGATGTGTATCTATGTTATGATGTGGAGATGTGGAAGATCCTAAGTCCCACTTAGCCCCCATAGAGTGAGTCATATTTACCCATCCCTTATTTTCTATGTGCTATGTGCTATATGTATCTATGCAAATCTTTATCCCTATGATATCCTCATAGTGTCATTCCTACTTTCCTATTCCTTCGAACTATGTTTTACTACTTCTTTATGTGCTTCCGAATGGATGATGTGAATTGGATACTTTGAGGCTTGCTTTGAGACTCTCGGGATCCCATTTTTCTTGTAACTCCTAGATCCTAGGTCCGGATTATGACGTTAGTAATGCGACACCTGTAGACAGCCTAAGTTGTATCGTGAAATTTGCCTAGTTGTCGACCGAAGGAATTAGGTGAACATAACTTACCAGTTTTGCATAGAGGCCCAAATGGTTTCTCAGGAGCTTTCTTTCATTCATATTGGGAGATAATTAAAGAAGACATATGAAGGATGGTAACTATTTTTTTATGTTTGTATTATGAAGTCCCTAAATATGTCTCACATACTAATGTAGTTTTAATCCCCAAGAAAGAGAAAGTAAGAACATTTCCAGAATTGTGTCCAATCGATCTAAGCTCTTTCACTAATAAAATTCTTTCCGAGGTGACTTATGAAATAAAATTTCCTATGTTACCTCACATTAGTTTGAAGAGTCAAAAGGAATTTATGAAGGGAGAAGTATTTTTGGGAATGTGCTTGTAGCACTAGAGTTTATTAGCAATATTAACAAAAGAAATGATGTTTACAATGTGATGGTGAAACTAGATATAATAAAGGCCTATGATAGAGTGTCATGGATCTATCTCACAAAGGTCACGAGGAGGCTTGACTTTGATGAAAAAGGTATAGATATAGTATGGAGACTCATATCAAACAACTAGTACTCAGTTCTGGTCAATGGGCAACATTTTAGTTTTTTAAGTCTACAATGAGGCTAAAACAAGGTGATCTACTTTGTTCTATCCTTTTCATAATTGTTGCTGAGCTTTTTGCAAGATGCCTAAATAGAGAAAATAGTTATGGGGAATTCAAAGGGCTTGGAATCCAAAATGAAGCTAAAAAATAAATCATTTGTCTTATGCAGATGATATATTATTATTTTGTTCAACTCATAAAGGGGTGATGAAAAACATGATAAAGATGCTAAGGGATTATGAACATGTGTTTGGTCAACTTATTAATTTATTAAAAAGTTATTTCTACATACATGAGAAAGTGCCCGCAACAAGCAACATAAGAATAAAAAAGGTCATAGGAATTAGACAAGGTATGTTTCCTTTCGTTTACCTTGGTTGTCCAATTTTTTGTGATAGAAAAACGAAACTCTCAGTTTGAAGATTTGAGTTAAGAAGATTATTAAAAAGGTTATGGGTTGGCAAAATAAAATTCTAGCACATGGGAGAAGATATGTTCTAATAGCTCATGTGTTGCAATAGATGCCAATGTATCTACTGTCTATAATAAAGCCTCCTAAGGATATTATAAATTAGCTTCATAAAGCGTTTGGTAGATATTTTTGGGGACATATTAGGGGAGTTAAAGGTAAGTACTAATTTGCTTGGGATAAATTGTGTTTCCTGAAATTGGAAGGTAGGATAGGATTTCAATCCTTACATGATGTTACAAATGTGTCATTTACAAAGCTTCGGTGGGTGTTCAAAGCCTTTACAAATTTTCTGTGGAGTAGTTTCATGTCGAACAAATACTGCAAAAAATGACATCCTATCGTGACACTAGGAAATGGAACATCACATGTATGGAGGAAGTTGATTAGAATAAGAGAAAAGGTGGAACACAATATTTGGTGGAAATTAAAGTCAGGTGAGGTCTATTTTTTGTAGGATAACTGGACAAAGCAAGGATTACTATATTATGTGGAGGATGATGGAAGAGGTGAGGAGAATATAGAAGTTAAAAATTTCATTATAGAAGTTTAGTGGGATAAAGGAAAATTATTAATATACATCTTTGAGAAAATGGCAGAGTACATTTTTAACAATATTTCTCCAATGCTTCACTCAGAAGATCATGATAAACCTTGGTGGGTGGGTAGTATAAGTAGGGAGTTTATTGTCAAACCTATCTGGGCTATTTTTGAGAAAGAAAAATGAGAAAGAGAAAAAATAAATCATATGGTGTAGATAAAAATGATACTATTTAAGATCAATTTCTTTCTTTGGAGGACTTGGAAAGGACAAATTTCCAAGGACGACAATTTGAAGAGGATGAGAATCACTATTGTATCCAAGTATTGGTGTTCCGATATACAATAAATAGATACAATGGCCCATTTATTTCTTGTCTCTTCCATTGCCTTAAAGCTTTGGAAGTTTTAAACGGAAGTGCAAACAAGAAATCTCGTGTGAACATTAAAAATTTGGTGATTTGCATAAGCTCCAACGAAGTTACAAGCAATGATGAAAACAGTCCCAACTCGTATTATATGAAGTCTATAGAGAAGGAGAAGCATCATTAAACGTGGAGCCATGATGAGCTTTGAAGGACTGGTGGATGATTATGCTGAAGAAACCAACACAAGAAGTATTGCGGAAATCTTAGCTAGAGTTGGTAAAGTGACTTGATGAGTTGGTAAAGTGACTTAATAATTATAAGCCTAAGGTTTACCTTCTCATTGTTAGATGGAATCATCCTGAACAAAGGCTTTTAAAAAATAATATAGATCGGGCTAGCAAAGGAAACCTTGGGGAAAGTGACTATGGATTTTGTGTAAGAGGCAGCAAGGGAGATTTAATATATGAAGAAACAAAAGGACTTGGTGTTGCTACAAACATAGAGGTAGAAGCTACTGCAATATAGGCAACTTTAAGATTTGCAGCAAGGTAGAGTTGACAAAACATTATAATAGAAACAGGCTCATTAGCAATAATGAAGATGATTTAGGAGATATGGAAAATCCCTTGGGATATTACAAAAAGGGTGGATAAAATCCGAAAACATATGCGTCAACAAAAGGAAATATAAAACACATATTAAGAGAGAGAAATCAAATGGAAGATTATCTAGCTAATATAGCTATTAATGGTACAAAAATGTTGTTTTTTAGAATCTCTATGGAATTATCAAATGCAAGAAAATGCATTTTGAACCTAAGTAAATCACAAATTTCTTTCATCAAGATAAGGACAAAATAAATTAAAACACATGCAGAATCGAAAAGCAGGATATGAATAAGATACGGGTAGGGAAGTATGCATATTCACGAATGAGTTGACCTGAAACAACTCCAAAAAGTGCCCAAAAATGTGCCTTAGCAGTCCCAGAATCGTAATTTCCATATATCTCAAAATTAGTGCACAATATCAAAAATCCAACTTCATTTTCTTGTTTAGGGGGTCAAATTGAGTGGGAAATAGGTCTAACCCTGATTTTAGAGCAAACGAATTGCAATTTCATTTTCCCAAAAATACAATTTCTAGTGAGGTTTTCGTGCCCCTGGCGCGATGCGCCAAGGGCGCGCCTCAATACAAATTTTGCCCAATTTTTCAAGTTCAGTCCAAGGCTTTTGGGTCTTGGGATTAAGTGTTCACATGCGTGAAAATACCTATACTTAGCCTTTTTTATCCTCATATCATCCAAGACATTACCAAATACTCGTCAAACACTTAGCCAATATTTCATCTCCTGAATTCAAGTTTGAAAACTTATCCGGATCTTAAGGTTCTCATTCAAGATTCAAGTCTCCATCTCCAATCTTCTTCAAAGATTCTCCAAAATCAAGGTATGTGGGTTTCTTTCATGGATTCCTTTCTCCCATGATACCCAAGTTCTGTTTTATCCTAAATTGTATGATTTACAGTTGATTTACTCATGGCTCTTATCTATTATGAATTTCACTGGCACACTATGTTGGGGTATCATGAAATTATGGTTGTTTTAACATGTTTCGAGCTATGAATCTAAGATCTATTGTGAGATTTGATGAAGGTTGTTGATGTATATTGCTTGAGGGTGTTACCAAGCATCTATTGATGATTTTATATTGAATTTTCTAACATAATTTCAGTCTTGAATTGCATGATTTTACACTAGCACTACACACCCGCCAAGTGTTTGATAAATGTCCTTATTATGATTTCTTGAAGAATTGAAGGTTCAAAGCATGTCTTATGAGTTGAATGACTATATGATGATAAAATGAACGTATGTATGTAGTTTTCTTCTATATGGTGTTGGAATGTGACCATACCCAACCGGGGATTGCACGCTAGGTAACCATGTTGAGGGTTTTGTACCTTGATAACCATATTGAGGGGTTTGTACCTTGATAACCATGTCAGGGGGTTTGTACCTTGGTCACCAAGGATGGTATGGTGTGACAATCCACCAACCATGTCGCGGGGTTTGTACCTTGATAACCATGTCGGGGGGTTTGTACCTTGATAATCATGTCAGGGGTTTTTACCTTAGTCGCCAAAGGTGGTAGGGTGTGACGATCCACCAACCAATTGATGGGGTTGGTACCTCAATCACGAAAGGGTGGTAGGGTGTAACAATCCACCAATATGATAGTGGTCTCTTCTTACACATGTATTATGTTCTATATAAGCATGATTTACTACATAACATCTCACATGCATGCCATATTGTTATATGCTACTCATTGTCTATGCGTATGCATTTCGATTATGTTACTTGTATCTTGTTGCATTGCATCCTCATACTTAGTACATTCCAAACATACTAACACATACTCTATGCCTACATGATGTCACCATGTAGGAACCAGAGCATGCTTGATCATCCTTCTCCATGTGGCTAGTACGACTTCTCTCAAGCTCTTTGGTGAGTCCTCCATTTATGGGATGATGTTTATGATCTCATACTATATTTTAAGACTATTTATTTTATGTATATGTTGACTATGAGGGTGAGATCAGTAGCTTGTCTTGGCCCACCCTCTTATCTATGTAGAAGAGATGTTGTTGGACATGTCATGTGTAATGTCATGAGCTTTCACTCTTTCTTGACTCTTGATGTTTATGATATAGAAGTTGTCCCTTAGCCCCGTTGTCCTTATTTCACTCTGTTGTTATTGTAGTTTATTGTTTCCGCGACAAAAAATGTGTAATGATATATTAAGAGGCTTACTTGGGGTCTCTTCGGGTTCCCCATACACCTTGTCACGTCTAGGTCCTAGGCTTGGGTAGTGACATGACCCTTTTTAAGGGAAGCTCTACATAGGCCCTAAGATCTTGGTTAATATATATTAGCACACAAACAACCTCACCAATGTGCCTAGGGGTACAATTTTATTTGTAACATTAAAGCATGGAGGTCAGCACGATCCAAGTAGAAGTTGGCAAAAAGCTCAAATTCAACTGAAATATGAAAAGAAGGTGTTATAATTTGAGATATCAAGCAGTAAGCACAAAGATAGCATACCTATGGTTGCAATGTATACTCCTAATGGCTACCACCATGAAAACCATGACCATGTGGTCAACACTTTACCTCCTAGACGAGAAATGAAGCTGGTCAAAATGTGGGAAAGAATTGACAATGGCAGAAGGATGGAAACATTCTTGCCTATCATAAGTGAACGCTTTTGTGTGAGTTTTAGACAAGAAGAACACAAGGAAACAAGGTGGAAATAGATCCACAAAAGAAAATGACGGAAGGTAACATTCCTTCGACTTCTAGAAGTGAGCATTTTGCAGACAAGGATGGGAAAGGAAAGAACGAATGAGGCAAAAAATGTTGGAGTGACTTTCCTAAATATAGAGATGAGGTTTTATATGAACTGAACCCTCTTTTGGTAAGTGGTTGCATTCTATTTATGTATATTATTTTGGGCCTTCGACTAGACCATTATGATCTATGGATAAAAGGGCCCAAAAAACTACCAAAATTGGCTAAACAATTAAAGGAAAACTACACAAAATAGGCCTAATGTGAAATTATATCCTTAGTGGATCCAATCCAAACTATTTACTCTTAATGGTCCCCTGGCCTGAACTATTTACCTTCTTATCCCATTTTTTCCTCTTTAGTTTACCCATGACATCATGTTGATGTCATCATGGCTTCAGCGTGAATGTTATGAAATAATCCTCTGTGATACTCCGATGACATATATATATACCATGTCGACATTATATAGAATGAGCTCAATCCTTTATGATACTCTGGCGGTATATTGATATCTAATTGGTATCACATAGGATTATGTTATTTTAAGAAATACATAAGAAGCAATTTAAAAATATTAAAATCTAAATTAGTAGAACATATATTCATTATGATACTTTGGTGGTATATTTATATCATACCGGTATCATATAGAATTAGAAAATTATTAAAGTCAAAAAATTATTTATTAAACTCTGAATTAGTATAAAATATGTTCTTGTAATACTGTATCGATATATTGTTATCCTATCGGTATCATATAAGTTTGAGATCTTTTTTAAATAAATAAAATAAGTAAGAGAACATTATTAAAATCCCAAACTTATTTATTAAATTCTAAATTAGTAGAAAATATACTCTTTGTGATACTCTATCGGTATACTGATACTATATTGGTATCATATAGGACTGATCTTAATCCTCTATAATACTTCGTTGGTATATATCCTATTGGTATATCATACAAGGTGGGTGTTGATGTCAACACGACTCCAGCGCATGAATTTTAATAGTAGGGGGCAAATTTTAATAGTGGAGGCATAAAATGTAAAGGGATATATAAATATAAATAGTTTACATCAAAGGAGTGTAAATTTAGTCTTTTAAATAAATTTCATCTTCTTTTATAAATTGATATATATTTTTAATATAGTTGTACATAAAATGGACAAAGAGAAATAAAGATGAAAGAGAGTAATGATTTTTTTGTGAAAAAGCAAATTTGTTGTCCATTTTCGATCCAAAGAAAGATTAGATGACACAACATCTGATGGTACAGAAAAATGTAAAAGCTATTGTGTCCGATGGCTCTAGTAAAGTAATCCTTGTTCTGCTATGAGAAAAAGCTTCACTTCAATTTATGTTAGCTTTTTAAGCTTATTTTTCTGTTAGTATTTTTCTTCTTCATCTTCTTTTTCTTGATTTCTACAGAAATGATTCAATTTTTGGTTGGCGGTGTTTGCTTCAGTTTGATAGTTGTTAGGAGTAGTATTTACACATTATCTTTTCTCTTCTTGGTTACTAAGAGAAAGATCGGAGAAAGTTTCTTAGTGGGTGTTTTAGCTGATATATTAAAGCTTGTTAGCTGCTACTATTTTATTTCTCTCTCTTTTAATGGACCTTTTATGTTGTGTTTCACATTGATGATTGATTCTTTTGGAAACTCTGTGGCAGAATATTTTCTCAATCACCACTACTCTTTAACTTCTCAATTTTTTTTATACCTGAGAAGAAGGGTCTGGTGGCAAAATTAACTTTCAGACGGTCATTTGAGAAAAATGCTTTGCTTATTAGGAGAAGAGCAAGAAGTAGACAATATTTGTTCTGCTTTTGTTTGCTTATCTAGTCCTTCCATTCAGTGAATGTTTCAGATTCTTATATTTGTTAGTCCATTAATGTAACTCAAAAGTCTTGCAAGTGATGTCTCCCAAGATACACCTCCTTTTTGAAGGCTAAAGTGGTCGTTGTCAAGATATATAACCTAACCAAGGTTAGGGTCGAACCCACAGGGAATATGATAGACTAAGAAGAATTTAAAGCGATTCGGTTAGATTAACTTACTTATCTCCCTGAAGGCAGGGGGTTTTGTGACAATTACAAAAATTAATCCTAAACTAAGACAAGTGTAAGATTAATATGAAGAGTAACTAGGGTATTGTGTTTCTCATGATTCCCTAACTTGGTATTACCAAATAATATAATTCTTTTCTAGTGTGCAACATGCAGAACAGTAAGTTAAGTTTACCAAACCCTTTGATCCATGCCAGAGGTAAATTTCATCACGTGATTTGATCCATCCTTGTAGTGTGACATCACTAAACCTTACATGTTGTTCCAGTAGAACCTCCCCTTGGCCTAGTTTGGTTGATTAGACAAGAAACATCAATTGAATCCTGTTAATTAATATCTTTTCCTATTGATTACTACCTTGATCCAGTCAGGAGCATTAGGCGAGTTCTAATGTTGGCACTATTAACAAGAATTCAAATTGAAGAGAATTAATTAATACATGCATGCACATCTTTTAGGAATTATGAATTATTCGATTTTACCTTGTTAGTTTTTCATGGTTCCCACAATCCTACTTGTGGATTTAGCTACTCATTATCAGTGTAAATGTAAGAATCATGAATTTGAATAACATAATCGTGAACTTACACAATAGAATTAAGAACAATAAATCCAAGATCTTCACTAAGAATCAGAGGATTGAACTAAAAGCAAAAAGTAATGGTTTACAACTTTTCTCTCAAGTGTTCTACTGTTCTCTAGTTCTACCTCTATTTTCTCTTTTTTATGAAAAATAACTTAAAAACCTATCTATAGTGTTTAAAATACAAAATCAAAATGAATTAGGAGAACTTGGTCAACATGATATATGGGCACTTCTACGAGCCGTATAAAGTTCTACGGCCGTAGTAGTCGGTGCTTCTTGAACTTCATCTTGAATTTTGGGGATGACTTCTACGATACCTATCTAAGAGCCATATAAAGTTCTATGGCCCGTAAATGATTTTGTCTGCTAACTTTTATGCAACTCCCCACTTTCTAATCCTTAGGGCATGATACCAAGTTTACGGCTCGTAAAATCTTCTGCGACTCATCTGCATGTTTATAGACTCAACTTCAGAAAATCACCCTTACTGAAATTATGTACGAAACCAACTCTATGACCTATGGAATTTTCCACTGCTCTAAAAGGTCTCATGAAACCTCAACTTTTGCAAAATCTGCGCACTTAGCCCAAAAATCAAGCCAACCTTGTAATCCTGCAAAACAAACATAAAAACACATCAAATCTAGCGACATTACTTTCAGAACACACAAAATTCCAAATTTTAAGCATCAAAACTATTGTAATTTGACAACACATCAACACCCTCAACTTGAACTTGTTGCTTGTCCTCAATCTACAGACTCAATCTACATAAGAAGTACAATAACATACAGACCTCAACCTAAGGGCATACATCATATATGACTCAAGCATAGATGGATGCACCACTTTAAAAGAATATCAGATAGCTATCGAGCAAACCAATACAGATCAACATATCTGATAGTATAACTATGATAAGCAAGGTAATTATCAACATGCAACAATCACTAAGTCAGTACAATGTCAAGAATGTAATACAAATGCCCTCACAGAAAGAAGTCTCACATCCCTCTCATGATGATATTTTTAGATTCAATGCTTGGTACTATGAAAAATCACTCACTCCCATAAAGACATTAAAACACCATGCTCAATACCATATGATTGTCCCTATACTCATGACTATGACCTTTGACTACCTTGATTAGGATAACTTTTAGGACTTTATTGGCTTGTAACGTAGGCTCAGGGGGCTTAGGTATGATGTTTTAGGAATATAATGACTAAAAGCCCTCCTTGACACTGTATTTTTCTACACTTTTTCCCTATCAACACTATTATTTTTCATATCTTTCTCCCATTTTTCCTATTTCAAGCTTTTCTTGGTGCTTTATTCTCATTTTCTTTTTAGCTTTTTACCTTTTATTTTCACATCATTTTTCTTTTTAGCTTATTGATTAGACATCACTCATTTTGTTACACCTAAAATAAATTTTTACCCCTTATTCATATATCACTAGCTTTCTCCTTATTTAGTGTATATCCTTACACCTACTACCCTCAACTTAGGCTTTTGGCTTGAGTTGAGGTGTGCAATATCCAACCTCAGAATCAGAGCCATTTTTGGTAGGCACCATCAATTTAGGCTTTTTACCCTAGTCAAGGTGCACAATGTTTAAGGAAGGACCAAGGCAAATTTAAGGGTTTTACATCTAATAAGGCTAGGTTACTCAACTTTTTACAATGAAAAGGGCACATGTAAGGCTTAAACATTAGGATCAAGGAATGTAATACTCATTTGGTTGGTTATTTATGCTAAGTAGATTAATATGAACAACGGCCTAGGATCCTTTCCTAACCAACTAACCTATAGCGTAAGTCAGAATAACAAGGCAAGTTCTGAATTGAAACACAATATATGAATTTAACAAAGAAGCTCACACTAACATGACACTGATTACACTATTAACATAGACTCTTAGATCATGCTTTTCATCTCAATTGATCCTCACTTATTGGAACAAGCACTGTCAACAAATCAAGATACATGGTTGCCATCAAGACTAACTCAATTTTTAGTGGGTATTATTTTTCACATAAAAACAAAAAAACCAACATATGCCATTGATATCAATACTACATGCTACTAATACTACCTATACATCCTAAACATGCCGATTCAACAGAAATTAAATATCAATGAAAAAAATACAGAGCAAGCAAACCTCTAAGATTCAAAATTTAGGATGGTTATAGGCTAAGGTTACTTAGACTTCACTAAGTTCTATAGCTACCCACACCCCATCAAAAAAGATTGGCATTGTCCTTAATGCACAAAAATGAAATATAAAGCACAAGGGTAAAAAGGAACATACCTGGACGACTTAGTATCGGTCTCTGGCTGAGTCTAGACACCCTCGACCTACCTGGTGGCCTCCTTAGTGGTAGAATCATGTTCGGAGGGGCCAACACTCCTCAGCCTCTTATGCTTATGAGCCTGCCTCATCTCCTTGTCATGGCTCAATCGTATCCAGGAAAGCTCTAGTCCCTACTCCTCTGTCAACCCCGCCTTTAGTCTAGCTAGGTCTGGATCATCCATGCGGGGCCTTTTCTTGAGGGAAATATGTGATCGATCCTCAGGAGAAATAAGTCCACAAATGGCATCGTGGTCTCAGTCTGTAGGAATACTATCGGTGCAACCAATGTTGTTGTCATATCGGCTTGGAGCTGCTGGATCTCCTTCTCAAGGGTTGTCATATCTTCTCGTCATGCTATGCTGAGGCTCTTCTAGACCCGCCTCTCAAAAGTATCTATGCAGGCATCCAAGGATGTGACACTATCCTAGATAGTAGCGACTGTGAATACCTTATGCGTCCCTCAGACTCTGAAATGGCCGGCCAAACCCAGGGTCTGATCTGTAGTAGCAATAGAGTCAACTAGGACTTAGTGTAACGACCCCAAAAAGTACCCGAAAATGTGCCTTGGAATTACTTGGAATCGTAATTTTCATATATCTCAAAATCTATGTGTGATATCAAAATTCTGACTTCGTATTCTTGACCAGGGCATCAAATTGAGTGGAAAATGATTCTAACCCCAATTTAAGAGAAAACAATTAATAGTTTCATTTTTTGTAATTTTCCTTATCCAGAATCAATCTGTGACAGTGTCGCGATGCGTAGCTATCGTGGACATGTATTAATTTTGTCTCCACGATAGGCCTATGTCGTGGACCAGATGTGGACCTCTGTATTTTGTTGCCAGTGATTTTTATCTCGGTGCAAGGCTTTTGGGTCTTGGGCCTAAGTGTTCCCGAATGTAGAAATACCTATACTTAGCCATTTTTCATCCTCATATCATTCTAAACATTCCCCAATACTTACTCAAACACTTAGCCAATGTTTCATCTCCCAAATTCAAGTCTCAAACTCATCCGAATTTCAATATTCTCATTCAAGCTTCAAGTCTCCATCTCCAATCTTCATCAAGTTAATCTCCAAAGCTAAGGTATATGGGCTTCTTTCATGGGTTCCTTTCACCCATGATGCCCAAGCCCCCTTTTACCTAAAATTGCATGATATAAAGTTGATTTACAACTGGGACTGCACACTATGTTGGGATCTATGAAATTGTGACTATTGTACAATGTTTTGGGCTATGAATCTAAGATCTAATGTGAGATTTGATGAAGGGTTTTGATGTATATTGCTTGAGGGTGTTACC
>JAOTQR010000097.1:8107634-8123476 GCA_025774065.1 Solanum ossicruentum | reverse complement strand
ATATATATGCACAGAAGTGCAAAATAGAATTACAAGATATTATTTCCCCTTTCTTATCTCTTCAATGATTGAACCCAATTGCTCTCCCTTTCTATGAGCATTTCACTACAACTTCTGCATTATTGTTCCTCTTTGTTACTGCGTTGGATCCATTTTCAATTTCATGACAACTAATTAACAATTGATTAATAACCAACTCATGTAAACAAACCTATTCTCCGATACTACTGTCATGGACCTGTAATAAGAGGCGACGTACTACAAGTGGTTTTAGAAAATTGAATATATTTTCCGTTAAAAAACTTTGGAGCAACTGAATTTTTTTTTTCAAAGATAGTGAAATTAATGAGCTTGACTTTTAATAATAGCATAGTCGAATTATTTCTAATAGTGTGTTGGCATATTTGAACTATTTTTCTTAAAATTTAATAATATTTCATAAACAAAAGTTGATTTCAAATTTTTTGGTCAACGTTGGGTGCAGTAATAATGTCATATTTGAAAGTTTATTATGATATGTTTAGTCTGAAACAATCTCTCTATCTTTGTGGTAGTAATAAGGTTTGCATACATTTTGCCCTCTCAAACTCCACTTGTGGAATTCCATTGGATATGTCGTTGTATTGTGATACATTTAGCTTTAGTGCACCAAAAAACTAAATCACTTAACTAAATAGGATAAATTTGGAAGAAAATAATTACTCTAATACATTGTTGATCAGGTGAAGAACCACTTATTTTGATTAAAAATAAAAAAAATAAAAATATCACTTAATATGGACCAGGGTATTGAATAGTGGTAGATTGCCCTATAAATATTTCTCAAGCTTTCTTGAATTATTATCAAAGATGGAGATGTCTTGGATTGTCATAGCGTTTGGCACATGGCTAGCATTAGTATTTCTCATAAAAAAGTTTAACCATCCCAAAAAGAAACTACCACCAGGTCCAAGGCCATGGCCAATTATTGGCAATTTAAAACTCATTAATTCACTTCCACATGAGTCATTGCACCATCTGTCACAAAAATATGGAGATCTGATGTTCCTAAAATTTGGTTCCAAGCCTATTTTGGTAGCATCATCTCCAGAAATGGCTAAAGAAATATTGAAAACACATGATGCAATCTTTGCTTCTCGTCCTGTGTTAGCTCCTGGTAAGTACACTAGCTATAACTATACAGATATGACATGGGCACCTTATGGTGCACACTGGCGACAAACTAGAAAAATTTGTCTAACCGAGCTATTAAATCCCAGGAGTCTTGATTCATTACAGCATATTCGTGTTGCGGAAAGACGAACTTTGATTTCTCACCTTTTTTCTCTCTCGGGAAAATCAATTTTGCTTAAAGACCATCTACGTCGATCTACTCTTCGCACTATAAATAGGTTGATTATGAGTGACACGTATTTTAGTGATGAGTCAAACAGGAATCCTTCAATGCTAACTCATGAAAGATTGCAGTGGATGTTTGATGAGTGGTTTATTCTTAATGGGGTGATTAATATTGGGGATTGGATACCTTGGCTTAGTTGGTTCGATTTGCAAGGATACATAAAGCGAATGAAGGCGGTAGAAAGGAATATGACAAAATTTTATACATATGTACTTGAAGATCACAAGGCAAAGAGACAAACAAAAGAGGATCCAAATGATATGGTTGATGCTATGTTGCACCTTGCTGATGATCCTAATCTTGAAACTAAGCTTACTACAGAGAGCATCATGGGATTAATACATGTAAGTTTACTTATTTTTTCCAAAACTAGAATAAAAGATTCCATGACAATAAGATATATCGATAACCATTTTCTTAATTTCATTTTTTGTTATATATCAATGTCAGAATTTGGTAGGTGGTGCAACAGATACTACAGCAACAGCGATAGAGTGGGCGTTTCAAGAACTTTTGAGGAGACCAAACATCATCGACAAGGCACAACAAGAACTTGACAAAGCCATCGGAAGAGAACGATGGGTAGAAGAAGACGACTTCCCTAAGCTACCTTATATAGATGCCATAATCAAAGAGACATTTAGGCTTCACCCGTTATGTGCTTTGCTTCCTCCCCATTATGCCACCGAGGACTGTAATGTTGCTGGTTATGACATACCAAAAGGAACAGTTGCTTTCGTAAATGCATGGTCTTTGGGAAGAAATCCAAAGTATTGGGATAGAGCAGAAGAGTTCATTCCTGAAAGATTCATCGAAAACAACATAGATGTGAAAGGACAAAATTTCACTATGTTGCCATTTGGTTCTGGAAGGAGGAGGTGCCCGGGATATAGCCTTGGTATGAAGGTTGTTCGAACTTTAATGGCTAATTTGTTGCATGGATTCAATTGGAAATTAGCAGGAAATATGAAGCCGGAAGATATAAGCATGGACGCGATTTATGGATTAACTACACACCCAAATAAGCCCATATCTTTGATCATGGAACCAAGACTTCCTCTCCATCTTTATTAGTCTCAGTTTTTATCAATCTTGTTATCAAAATATATTTGATGAAGAAACACTTTTTAAAGTTGATCTGTTTTCACTCCTTGCTTCATCCTAAAATTAGCCTATTGCATGTATAATGTAATAAAGCAACACAATAAAACCTTCTAGTTTACAAAAGTGTAATACGAGTCTAGGAAAAAAGATCATAAGAATAATAAAGGAGCATATAGGTAGAGCACTAATAGTCCCTTATGTTTGTAATATTAGTGCACTTTTGGTCCACCTTCAAACTTTTGCCTATTTTTTAACATAGACTTTGTTCACAATTTTATGCATGAAATGTTTAATCATGTTTTTATATAGTTAATAGAAGTAATAACTTCACGTGAGAGAAAGTGAGAAGAAGAACACCTTATTTTATTTAGTAGAAATATTATTGTAACTAAAATCGAGAGGTTCATCACTACAATAGTACAAAAAAAATATTTCTAATGAATTGAACAAGGTGTTTTTTTTGTCATCTTATTTCACATGAAATTATTTCTACTGAATATATAAAAAGATAATTAAACATTTCATACACAAAATTATGGAGAAAACTAATATTAAACCAGATAAAAGTTTGGAGGAGGATCAAAAGTGCACTAATACTGCAAACATGGGGGATTATTAGTGTTCTATGTGAAAAATTAAAACTGACTTTGAGTTTTAAAAAGTTAAAGGACCATTTATATCCTTTTCTCGTCACCTGATTCCACAATATAATGTGTGTTCTGTTTTAGGCATGTTTGTGGCCGATGCATAGTTTATGCAGAATATACTAAGCATTGCATAGTGAAATAGAAAAGTTGATGTATCATATTGGTGTATATGAAAAGTAGCTCTTGTTAGAGCATAAATTTTGTAGTTGAAATTTGAGAAATTGAGTTCTGAAGTTGTTATGTATGCACATGTATTTTACTTTAAAAAGATTAAGTTTTGTGATTGAAAGTCTCAAAGGTTAGTTTGGGAACCGGAGATATTTTCAAAATCTGCTCAAATTTCATAGCCAAATATATTTTAGAATACAAATCTTACTAATCTAAAGATTGTGAGTTCAAATCAACAAGAGGACAAAATATTTTAGAATTTGAAATATATTAAAGAAACCTATTGTTAAGCTTGAGGAGAGGAGTTGTTCTTATGTATGGTAAGCAATTTTATTTTTAATCTTAAGATTGTGAGTTCGAGTTAACAAGCGAACAAAATATTTTAGAATTTGACTTTCACTTCATTAAAAAGTGACTAGTCAATTTTCAATATAGAAGATAACATAAGAAGTTATCATTCAACTTTCACCAAATGCTAATTAGCCATCGTATTCTTTTATATGTAACATAAACATAAATAATGAACTTTCTAATCCAGCTTTTTGGGAGGCTTTAGCATCTGCACCCATTACAGCCAATGTCACTTTTTTCAATAACAGGATCTTGAATCTTTGCAGACTGTAACGCATTTCCACAATTACTGGCTTTGTCAAGATTCACCTTATGATCATAATCTGTTGTTCTTTAATAGTCTTCACGCTCCATTATAAGCCTGAGTTCCTTCTGGATATATAGGAATGTGTATTCTTTGCGTCGTTAGCTCCTGACTGAATCATTTCAAGTGCAAATCTAACGGATTTTGAGGTAGTTTAAGCAGAAGGGTTTGTCAGTGATATGTGTGCATGCCTTTTCAACAAGCGCATTATTGTTGTTGTTTGGTGTTGACGTTATTGACAGAAAAGGGTCGGGTCAAAAAACCAACAGAGGACATAGCAAGAACAGGGGAAATTGAAAAGTGATCAATTTGTGCATTTTCGCAAAAAGAGGAAATTGATTATGTGTCTTTTGCGGATAAACCGTTTTATAGACCGCAGAGTGGCTCAACACTGTTAGAAGAGAAGGCAAGCGAGGGCCTCAATTTCTATTTTTATAATAATAGGTTATAGATTTTTTTTAAAAAAAATACTAAATAATTACTATTTACAGTAAATTAAAAAGTAGCATAATAATTTAGGCATATATGGACTCTGAGGTATGATTATATAATCAATTGAAAAAAATTATCGAATGAAATCAATTATAATTCGTTTTAAATAATTTTTCATCTCAAAGAGATGGAAGAAAAAAATTTATAAAAAACATAAATTTATTTTTTGAAGTTTAAGGCCTCAATTCAATTTTCACCTTAGGCTACTAATTTATTTGAGTCGATCATGATAGATGGTTAGCTTGATAAGTTACCACTATGAAAATGAGAAAATAATCTTTCATGAACACTTATAAAATGAATAATAGAAGAAAATAATATTTTTTACATTTCTTATGTGAAAATAAAGATTTCTAGAAAAAAAGGAATAAGTTTGTGAAGAACTACAACGGGATTTAGGAAAGTCAAGCCAATAAAGTGACACATGCGAGGCAGGAAAAAGAATGAAGTCGATTAGGCTCGATAATCTAGAAACATCTAAAATAGTTTGCGATTAAAAATGACGTAGCCACTCATGGTTTACTTTTTATTTATTACAGCTAGAAATTTTTTTTAATGGTTTTGACTGCTTTTAACCGGAGTTTACACCTAGATTTTTTTAATGGTTTTGACAGTTTTTTTCAGTTTTTTCCATTTCAAAAAAATGATGTAAATTGATTTGACATGAAATTTAAAATAATAAAATAAATTTAATTTTTTGATTTTAAATTAAAATTATGTCAAATATATCAAAATATATTTTAATCTTGTGATCTAAACATGTCAAGTGGAAAGTTAAAATTAAAGTATTTTCAAAAAATAAAAATGATCATTCTTTTTAAAATTGACTAAAAAGAGAAATAAATCATTCTTTTTAAAACGGAGGAAATAATACTAATAATCTTTAAATACATCATCTTGACTAATCTTTTGACCGTATATTATATCCATCATTATTATTTGCTTTTTGAAATAAACGTCGTGTGAGTTTAATTAGTTGAGAACTTCTGCCAAAGAAATTGAGAATGAGAGCAAAACCAGCCTAAAAGATTAGCTTATACTGAAATGGCCCAATACATAAACGCGTTATTTAATTTTGTTTCAGCTGATAGGTATGTCCTTCACTTCTGAATGTACACAAATAGTTATTTAAACTTGTATAAAAAAATAGTACATGCATCTTACGTGGCATCACATATGACAATTTGTGTCCTACATAGAATACTACACGTATTTGGTCAGTTGAAACCAAATTATAAAATACGTATATGTATTATGTCTATAGAAATTACAATAAAAATATAAAATAAAAAAAATTGTTTTTTCTCTTGGTAATCAATTATGTACGGGCTCACTTGTATGAAATGTGTGATCTTCTTGTAATTATAATTTTTTGCCCCAGTACTACTTGTAGTGGGCTTGATTAAATCATAATCCACCTCTTTTTGAACCAGCTAAAAAAAAATAAGACCACTTTAGTTAGTTCTTATAAATTTTAATTATTATCTCTTCCAATTTAATAATTTCTGTCACTGTTAAAAGTACTACTCCCCTAAATTGGACTCGTGAAGGGAGTATTGTTCACAGATTACTGTATAAAAAAGGGGATAAAATGTAAGGATACACGATTACTCTTTCGTTTTCATGACTTGATAATTAACTTTTATCGTTTTACTAATCGTATGGATGTTCAGTCAAAATAATTATTAAAAAAAAAATAGGCATTCATTGTATAAGCATATATGGTCAGTGTATATTTTATGCATAGTCAAGTTGTATTCAGTGTATAGCACATGCATAAATAATCTACATTGTATAGTTGCATCAATATATATTTTTTATAACTTTTGGCAAGTTATATTGTATAGTCATATATATTTTCTATGAGTTTTGACTATTTCTTTGATAAATATAACTGGACTATATTTATTACTATAAATTAATTAATTCATTTTACATATTTAAATTATCGTTTTAATTATTTCTCTGAAAGAGACTTGATTAGTATTTTTTAGCTTTGTTCACATAAATCAAAAAAACAACCATATAATATCGATATACTATGGGAAATGTAACACATCCTTAAGTTTAATTTTTATATATATGTATATATTTAATTACATATATATTCGTGGTTTTGCTTGCAGAATTGGAATAGTACCTGAAATGTATATAAATACAAATGCATCCTAATTATGTCCCAATTTGATTACCCAACTTTAACTTCTTGTTAGATATTCATGTGTGTTGTCTTATCATATCTTGTGACATTCATGTGTTGTGTATGTATGAATTCATTCTTCTATTTTAAAGACAATTAGGTTTCCATATATATATATACGTTGATCGTAAGAATTATCATGTATGGTTGAATAATATTTTAGAAGTTTATCTTTTCAGAATCACAATATATGCTTGCTTGCATGATAATTAAAATATTTCTATAATACAAGCTATAACCTTGGACTTATCTAATATCATGAAATATCAATCAACTTTTCGTTCCGTCAAAACTAGGATAGACAAGAAGAAATCATTCTAAAAATTTTCACTTTAAATTTTATCAATCTATATATCCTTGATTGCATTAAAGAAATTGAAAGAGAAATTCATCATCAAGCTGTAGATTAGTAAATCAACAGACATTAATTTTCTGCAATTACAAATTAAAGTAATAGCGCATAATTAAGGAGAGATTAGTACTCATATAAGGAGACTGAGAAAAACATGAATTGCAAATATTTTAATTAATCTAATTTTTATTCGGATAGAGAATGTCATTGTGAGAGTGTGTGTTGCCATTAATTCTTATGGTACATTGATAGAAAATCGTAAACAAATTAGAAGAAGATAGGGCTAGTTTCAAATATATACAATAAAATAATTAGCTTACAATTAATATAGTCATATTTAATTTGTATAAAAATAGCTGAAAGTCACAGAAAGTATACACTGTTTATACAATATAGTAGATTTTGACGTCATTCTGAGCATGGAATGACTTCATGCTTGTTATGACTCCGTTGACCGTAGAACCAGAGTTGTCAAGTTTCAGTTTCCAAATGAACAGTCTTAGAGTGGAGGGGTAATACTATCGTGCCTAAAGATCGATTCATTTCTTATCTTAAAATCAGAAAGCTAATTTTCAACGGGTGTATTTATCATCATATAGTTAGAGTTAAAGATTTTGGCATTGAAACACCATCCCTTCTGTCTGTTCTAGTCATAAATAAGTTTACTAACGATCTACCTGGAATCTCTCCTGATAGAGAGAAACTTTGGGATAGATGTTCTTTCAAATACCCAACCCATATCGATTTTGTCATACAAAATGGCCTCAACAGAGCTACAAGAGTTGAAAAAACCTCTTAGATAAGGGCTTTATTAGATCGAGTCTCTCACCTTGGGGCACACCGGTATTATTCGTACAAAAGAAGAATGGTTCTCTCATAACTGTCAGTTAAAGTTCACCATAAAAAACAAGTACCAACTTCCTAGAATTGATGATCTGTTTGATAAACTCTAGGGTGCCACTTGTTTTACTAAGATAGGACTCACATCTGGATACTATCAGTTGAAAGCTAGAGAAAGTAACATTTCAAAGACAGTTTTCAAAACTTGTTATGATTATTATGAATTCCTCGTCATGTTTTTTAGATTGACTAACACTCTTGTAGCTTTCATGGACCTTATAAATCGAATGTTGAAGCAGTACCTAGATATGTTTGTCATTGTGTATATCGAAAATATTTTTATCTACTCTAGAAATGAGGAGCATGCTAGTCATCTCAAAATTATTCTTCAGACTCTTGATGACCAAAAGTTGTATCTAAGTTTTCTAAAGGTGAGTTTTGATTAGCACCCATGGCATTCTTAGGCCACATTATATCTGGAGAAGGCATTTGAGTTGACTCCCTAAAGTAGTGAAGAACTAACCAAGACTCACCTCTCAAATAGAGATTAGAAGTTTCTTGAGTTTGACAGGATATATCTATCTCAACTCGACTAAGTTGACCCAGAAGAAGGCAAAATTATATACAGGTATTTAGAAGTCGCCTCCACGGCCCCATTCCTTAAGGATTTATTATTTGAATCTGGAGCTAAAACAGCCAGAGATACAACCCATTTCCGATATGATCTTGACTTCCCCAAAAGAACTACAATAATTTTTTCCCTGTCCCAATAATACACTACAATAATTTCATCTTCTAATTATTGCATTTACATAACTACCATCCTTTTTACTCCATTAATATAATTTTGGACAAAAGATAGGCTCAAGATTTAAGATTAAGACAAAAGATGTATGATGCAATATATAAAAAAGATCAGAAATACAATCATCACTAATTGAAGAGTAAAAATAACTGCAAACTAACATATATGTTATTTCCATAACTTTCTTTCGCAATATCACCAACACAATATGCGAAGGCACTTCACTTTGAAGCTGGAGCTTAGCGTATTTTCTTGCAATTCACACATACCTATAAAATCAAATAGTTCACGAGGATCAACGATGATTTTCTCAAGCACAATAGCATTTTCCAAAAAGTAACTAACGAGTTCAAGTTCACTAGTGCACCCATGATATCCGTACAACCTGAGGACTTTAAGATGATGAAGCGGACAGCTTACGACCTTCCTACACTCTCTTTGACCTCTTTGGTTTCATCCACAATAACTGCCAATAAGAAAAACAGACAGCATAGTCATCACATACTCGAAACTAGGAGACGACTCACTTCATAAAACCAATACATGAAAAGTACAGCAAAATCAACAAAGCAGCACCAGTATCCAGAGTGGAAAAAGGATATGCAGTACAACATTAACTAATCTTAAACCTATTAACATTGTAGGACTGAATGAACAACTCCCAGTATCACACAACATAACTTGTTCTCTATCATCACACTATATGTTTACGAGAAAAGAAAAAAAGCAAAACATCTAAAACAAGTCATGAGATCAGGTCATGAACTAAAACTTAATTGACTTATCAGGTAAGAACTAGGTGATCATGTCAAACTCATATCTATCAGCATAAACTCATTATTACTTGTTTAAAGAAGTAACCTAACATCCATTCCTCAATATCAACTTTTGTTGCTCCTGACGTTCACAACTTAAAAATATAAATATCCTAAATATATCTTGTGTAAATTTAACCAATTAGAGAACAAACTAAAGAAATCTTCTATGAACATGTATAATTCAACCAAATAGCTAGGTTGCAGACAATTACTTGGTGGCCAAAGACTTGTGATTTCATCCCCAAGACAACTACTTGTTAGCAAAGCTTATTGAGCCATACTATAAGACTCTAAAATAGCTATGATCTACAGAAAATACATTTGCTAGAATATCATCAATCCAATTCCCCAAAGGCTTGGAGATACGCCTTGGAGTCCAAAGGATTCCAACTGAGCAGGACCAAAACAGAATACTTGGAGTACAAATTCAGTGTTGCGAGGGATGAAGCAGACATTGATGTGAGGCTTGCCACTCAACCTATCCCTAAAAGGGAAAACTTTAAGTATCTGGGGTCCATCATCCAAAGTAGTGGCGATATCGACGATGATGTCACACATCGTATTGGGGCAACATGGACTAAATGAAGACTTGCCTCGGGAGTATTCTGTGACAAGAAGATACCACCTAAACTCAAAAGTAAGTTTTACAGAATGGTGGTTAAACCATCTTTGTTGTATGGGGTAGAGTGTTGGCCAATAAAAAATGCACATGTTCAAAAGATGCACGTCGTAGAGATGAGGATGTTGAGATGGATTTGTGCCCACACCAGGTGTGATAAGATTAGGAATGAGACCATTCGGGAGAAGCTAGAGGTGGCCCCTGTGGCTGATAAGATGAGGGAAGCGAGACTGCGATGGTTTGGATATGTGCAGAGAAGGAGTACCGATACTCCTGTTAGGAGGGGCGAGAGATTGGTTTTGGGAGACACACGGAGAGGTAGACCGAAGAAGTATTGGGGGGAGGTGATCAGATAAGATTTGGCGAAACTTGATCTCACCGAGGACATAACCTTAGATAGAAAGGAGTGGAGGTCGCGAATTAAAGTAGTAGGCTAATTAGTTGGTAGGGTTAGGTGGATGGCTGGCCGTGGGGCATGGTAGAGTGTCTATCATTATCAGTTGTATGGGTGTTAAATTTATTGTATTCACATATTGTTATATGTTTTCCATTATTAATCGCCCTTGTTGTTCCCTTTCCTTTCCTTTTTGTCATATCTAGTTTATTCTGCTAATGGGTTTTTGAGACGGGGGTTTACAGGAAACAACCTCTCTACTTCTAGGAGGTAGTGGTAAGGTCTGTGTACATTCTATCCTCCCCATACCTATCCTCCCCAGACCCCACTTGTGGGATTCCAGTAGGTTTGTTGTTGTTGTTGTTGTTGTTGTTGTTGTTGTTGTACCATCAATCCAAATCCCTATTCCACAAGTCATTTGGTTGGGATACCAAGTCTCAATGCTCCTACCAAATACATCTCATGTTTCCCAAAAACATAGTTGAAGTCCTCACCTTCATAGAGCTTCTATCAAGATGTATTCGTCTTATAAAGCACATCTACTGCCACCAGCAACTTACTTCACAACTTTTTTGCTAGCTTGTTCTCTTCTGAAATTGGTGTCATGAATTGAAGACAAGTAAGTTTACAGTCCAAATAATTTTATAGCAAGCTTGGGAGCAAAATAATCATTAAACGATACTTCCATATCCTGCCATACATGTCTTTTATTTGCGAGTTTAAGAATGAAAAACTCCTTTAAGTAGATTTACAGTGCAAATTTATAAAAATTTTGGGAGTAAAATAGTCATCAGACGATACTTCCATATTCTGCCATACATGTCTATTACTTGTGAGTTTAAGAATGAAAATCTCATTTAATAGAGTAATGTAGTCAACTATCAAGCTACCGACAGAACTAGTAATACAAATGAGATGCCACAATCAGGACACCATTCTGGAGCATACCAAAGAGCTGTTCGATTCTAAGACAGCAATTTGGAAAAGATAATTTAAGTGGATGAATTATGAAAGAGGCAATTTAGTCAACACATCTGTCATTGAAGAATGAACACCAAAATAAGCGTAAGGCCTGTTAAGAAACGGATTTGAAGTATAGAAGCACAAGAAGCACTAATTTCTGAAACAACAACAACAACATACCCAATAGAATCCCACAAGTGGAATCTAGGGAGGGTAGAATGTACACAGACCTTACATTCAACTCAAATTCCGTCAACTGTGGAGCAGCCTCTATGACATTAGTACAATCCAAGAAACTTTTGCTATGCCATGTTTGCGTAACTAAGACAAATTTATTGAGCACGTTAAGTTGAAGAATCTTGTATTTCCCCAAATACTCCTGGGGAAAATTAAGACCATTGGTACAAGCAAAGTATAGGTATATACAAATTTCAAAAGTTTGTTCACTGACCAATGCATCATCAGCATTTATCTTAAGGACCTCCAGCTGAGTAAGAACACAAGAAACAATAGGCAATATCTCATCCAAAATATGTGTGGGACGACCATTAATCCCTACCTTAATCAGCATTGGAACATTAAGAAGCAATAATTTATCTGATGATGAAGTCACAAGTGTTACAAGATTTGTATCACAGATTTTGAGCGATTTTACTTCTAGGCAGTATAATATACTCAAGTGCTTCAACTTGAGGGAAGGACCAAGAACTTCAAGATTTACCAACTCTCCCAAGCCATGAACCGTCATTTCCTCAAGAGATGGACAATTGTAAATGAGGAACTCTAGAACTTCCTCTGTCACATTCACGGACTTGAATAACAGTATCTTAAGTACTTAAAATAAACAAAGGTGGTAGCTTGTGAACATAGTTCAAACAAGGTTGAGCAGCATAGTCGCTGAGACCAAAGCGTAGGTCGGGAAAGTTATAACAATGCAGAGAAAGTCGATTTACCTCCCCACCTTTTAACAAGTCCAACTCTAGCCTTTGAACTTTCCTAGAAACGGCAAACTCAAGCTAGCCATCAATCTCATACTGAGCGGATTTGTCTAAATCAAAACAAACACAAAATTGGTCTAATCTCCCAACTTTTTGCATTTGCAAAGTACAGTTGACCCATCTGATGTACTTATTCATATGCTTTATTTGCAGCTTGGGATTTAATGCTTTGGTAGCATCAAAATCAAGCTTATAAATATATGTCCACAAGGGTAACCATCTTTTGGAGAGGAGACTGGTGTCTGCTGCTTCCTTAACACTAAGGAAAGACGGTATATGTACCAGAATTTCATCAGGCAACACACTAATGCAATCTTCTGCAATGCAAACGCACTTTCAGCGCTAGAAAATTGAAAATAAAAGCAGTTTCATCAAACCAAATCCAGTTTAATCATGAATCACAAAAGAATTGAAAGTAAGGAGTATGCATATAATTTGCATAGATTGTTCTCGAGAATATAAATGTTCTATTCCTTGTATATTTTTGCAATAAGCTGAAGAAGGATGCTTTCTAGTTCTTCTCCGTTGCTCCACTCATGACAGTCTGCTTTCAAAAGCTCTGGATTACTTAACAGGCGATCCCACAATGGAAACCCCTTCCTTGGCATCACATGATCTCCTCTATCAAGCTTCAAGGTTGGGCAGTAATCACCTCTCCCATCTCCAAGATATATGAATCTTGTTTTTCCCTTCTCAGACATGGAAGTTTGGATCTTCTCAATTACAAGACCCTTGCACAAATTAGGAGGGCACAGATTACAACTCGCCATATCATGGTAAGGAAAAATCCTAAGTCTACCTTCTCCGTCTACTGTAGTTGGGTTAGTAATGACCTCTGAGAAGCAACTGTACAATCCATGATGCTTCAATATAGTCTCGATGTAAAACTGATTTGCATCACTAACTACTTTTACGTCACATCCGAGATGATGAGCTGATTGTATGGCTGAAATTGTTCGAGGGTGCAACGGAACGTGCTTCAAAGATTCAGCTATCTGCTCAACAGTTTTACCTTTTGAATGTAGCTCCTCCATCATCCTATCCATGAGAGCATTCCAAGGTAAAGTTGGTCGGAGTTGGTTGAATAAATCGGTCAGACCCAGATTCTCCACGACCCATCTATCGCTATCATCGTCAATCAATGTCCGATCAAAATCAAATACAATAACAATATTTGTCCCCGCCATATTGATTTCCCGGCGTTCACAGCCAAGGAGCACTCAGGCTTTCCCAAATCTGACTTAATATCTGGGGAAAAGGAAGGATAAAATTTTTGGGGACTTCTCAAAAAAAAATACTCCGGGGTAGTTTCGTAAATGGATAGGAGAAATACATGTTATACAACTATTGGACTCATACGTGCATACCCATCTATATCTATATATACTATAATATATTAAAAGCGTGAATACTTTTAAAAATATTATTTTTATCCTTTGTTAAAACATCTTTTTAGATAAAATTATTTATTTTAATTTATTAAGTATTTACTTTTTTATTTATTTAATTTCAAGATTCCCTTTTGAATTAAAATTTCTTTATATTTAAAACTCACTTTGTTTTAGGACTATTTTATATAAATAATTATCTAGACCGCAAAGGAAATATTTAAGACTTTAAAATTAATTAAAATTTTGATTATCAAATATTTTATTAATAAAAATATATAATATAACAAATTTAAAACCAAAAAAAGTAAGTAGACTTACATTGAAAATATTAAACTATTCCTTTTACATTTAGGAATCTTTTTGAAAATTAAAATTTAATCTATTAATTATTTAACTACCAACTATTCAACTATAAATTATTTATAACACCCCGTAAAATTTCCAAAACGCTCCTAAAATGCATCATGCGCACAACGCGTCTTCCAAAGCTCCGATGGAGAATCTGACAGCGGATTTGCGATCAGTGTAGAAAATCGAGTCAGAAAATGATTTCGACCCGATTTAAGAGCAATCGAGTCGAATTATGAAATTGCACGATTTGTGCAAAAACAATAGCAAATCCTTGTCCCCACCACATCGCGCCAGGGACGCGGACTTGCACTTGTGATTTTTGTTGTTTTTTCAATGGGAATTGATTTTCGAAAAGTTGCCCAACATACACTAGTGGTCGCCCCCTCCACGACGTGCACCTGTGTACCAAAAATTGTATCTTTTCTTTTAAATTTTGGAAGGGCAATTTTGTCCTTCCCAACATATTTTAATACCCCAAAATGATTTTTAAAGAATATTTCGTACAAAAAGGGTTTCAAACCCATAATTTTTCTAAGTCTTTTGCGTAAGTTCTGAGAGAAGAGAAGAGAAGAGCAAGAGAGGTAAGGATTTTCTTTGAAGTTCCAATTCCTTGAAGAAAACTTGAAGATTCTTCTTCACAGGTATGTAAAGGTTACCCAAAAGCATTGAATTGTTCTTTCATGTGCCCCAATGTAAAGTTAGGATGTAACATTGATATTTAGAGTCTTGATTAGTGATTTCTTGAAAGTTTCTTGAATATTATTTTAAATTCTTGAATATTATCTTTACATCTTGAATATATTCTTTAAATTATATTTCATATCTTAAATTGATGATCATCATGCTTAAAGTTTACTGTATACATACATTATCATGTGATTATGATCTAATCCTTATGAATTCTCTCTGTAAAGACTTGAACAATAAACTTAGGGGATGTCTAGAGCCTTGATTGTCTGAATGTGATGCTTGACTGAGTCTGAATCCTGAAATAAGTATGTTGATGACTGTGATAGCTGAAATAATATTGATAGAATTGAATGAACATATTCTCGTGAATTTGAAAAGATAGTCTTGCCCGTAAAGGTTGGGTGATGAAAGTTCTTGATTGATTGATAGACTTATGAGTATATTGAGTCCTAGAGGAGTATTAGCACCAAAATTTGTAAGAGTGGGTCTCACTCGTACCCATTAACTACGTGGCTAGCGTAGAGGAAGATTGGACCATAAAAGCGGATGTTTCCTTTGTCCCTAAAGAGGATTTGACAGACTTTGGATCCACTGACAGACTCGTCCTTTATCCCGGCAAGGTTCTAGACAGATGTGGCAACGATATCTCTTCGTTGTATCACTACTGGCTCATAGGTAGTGGTTGCGCTCCTAGATAGGTTTCATGATGATAGAATTCCGAGTTGATGTAATGTTTGATGTTTGATGAATAGTGAGGTGATAGAGTCTTGTCCTACTCTGAGATGAAGGTGATTGATTGATGAGGGATTGCATATGGTTTCTTTTTCTCTTTAGCCCATTTTACATACAGTACATTCCACGTACTAACGGTGTAACAGTCCAGCCCCACACGTGCATATATTGTCCGCTTTGGCCGCCCATACGGCCGCACGGTTTTGTTTCTCCCAGGTTTCCCC
>JAOTQR010000097.1:8089648-8100510 GCA_025774065.1 Solanum ossicruentum | reverse complement strand
AGATTAATTCCTTTTCACAAAGATTTTACCTCTTGTGAGCCTTTGATGTTGATGCTAATGCAAGGTAATGTTGACGATGACCCATTCTATCTTTGGTTATTAGGCTCACCATTTGATGTCAATGATGTTAAGAGCTACCTGTGTCAAGTCTTTCGTGTTTCTTACATGTTATTAAAGCTATGATTATTTTAAGAATTCCGAGGGATTAGACTTAGCACCGAGTGAACTAGAGGCGAGTCCCCAAGTCCCAAAACTATGTGTTATAGTAGGTAAAGAGATTAGAGGTGAGTATCCTAAATATGAAGGCTTGAAGTGAGTACCCAAGTCTAGGAACTAGAGATAAGTACCCAGTTCACATAATGTTTAGTGGATCCACTTAGGCATTAGGAGGTTCAACTTGGAAAGTACCTTCCCCCTATCTTCCGGTGTAGAGTAGACATCGGGATTCCAAGTTGTAGATCGCTTGGTCTTATTTATGTCAATGCAGGTTTCTTCCCACACATATATATTATGTTCTCTGTAAGATGAATGATTTTGAAAGCATGATTTACTTAAGGATTGATCATACATACCATTCGTTATTATGCTATCTTTTGCTTATCATTATGCATTTTGACTATGTTGCCTACCTCTTGTTGCATGGCATCCTATAAACTTAGTACATTCACATGTACTAATGGATACCATGTATGAACCGGAGCTCCATTTGACTATCCTCCTCCATGTGGCTATCTTGACATCTTAAAGATAAGATTGGTGGGTCCTCATGTTCGAGGACACTATATACCTTCTCTTGCTATTTCAAAAACTCTTTTATGTTGATGTTTGAAATTATTAGGGTGAGCCCAAAAAGTGTCTTGTCCCCTGCTCCATTCTAAGTTTAGATGTGTTGTTGGAGTATTATGATGTATCTATGCTATGAGCTCTATTCCTTATAATTTATGATACCAAAGAATTCCCTTAGTCCCATTTATCCCAATTTTACACTATTATTGTTGTTTATTTGTTTTTTGTGATGAAGGATGTGTGTATTATATGCTAAGAGGCCTGTTTGAGGTCCCTCCATGTTCCTCATTCACCGTGTCACGTCTAGGCTCTAGGCCCGGTCATGACAAACTTGGTATCAGAGTACTAGATTGTTAATATTCCTCGAAATCCAACTCATCGCATTGATTAGAGTCTTATTCATGGTTGTAAAGTGCGCCACATCTATGAATTAGAAGCTAGGAGGCATTTTAGAAATGTTTCCCTTCTTCATGGTTGAAATCATGCTTTAGAAGTGAGATAGGGCTTTTTCCTCTAATGAATGTTCTTTGCCCTTCTAGTTGATCATGCCACTTCAAAGAGGAAGGCCAAGGAGGTGTCGTGCGCCTATGGGACAACCGACTTACCCTACTCCTCAAGCTCCTCGAGATTGAAGGGCTACCAAAGTTGAGTTTTAGAATGTTATTACAATGTTGGCACATGCTATAGCCCTCCAAATGAACCAAGGGACCCAAGTTCCTCATGCTAATACTCCTATCTCAAGAGTGGTCTTTGCTAGAATGAATCCATTGAAGTTCTATGGTCTAAGGTGGATGAGAATCCCCAAGAGTTCAGTGATGAGATGTACAAGGTGTTGTCAATAATAGGGGTGAATTCAGAGGAAAAGGCAGAAATCTATCGACTAAAGGGGGTGGCTCAAATTTGGTTTATGCTATGGAAAGTTGAAAGGTGAAATCATGATGCTATTCCTTGGGAAGAGTTTAAGGCGGCATTCCTCAATCCATTCTTCCCACTTGAGCTTAGGGAGGAAAAATGATGGAATTCATGAATTTGAAGCAAGGTTCTATTAGTGTAAGGGAGTATTCCCTCAAGTTTAACAAACTCTCCATGTATGCACCATAATTGGTTGCTGATCTGCAGTCAAGAATGAACAAATTTGTGCTGAGTGTATCCAATTTTGTGAATGAGGAGTGTCATTCTGCTATGATGATAAGTGATATGGATTTGTCCCGCCTCATGACTTATCCCGAAAGAGGAGAAGTGAGGGATTCAAGAAGGCTCGATTTGATGGTAGCTTCCAATATCAAGAGTCCAGCGATGCTCCAAGAAAGAGGGTTGGCAAGGATGGGGTGTCCAACCCAAAGTATCAAGGTGAAGTTGTTGGTGGACAACCTCCTCCTACATGTAACAAGTGTGGAAGGTACAACCTGGGAGATTGCTTAGTCGATTCAGGTACGTGTTTTTGATGTGGTGGAATGAATTATAAGATGATACATTGTCCGTGGGTTCGTAAGAACCATAAGGATGGTCATCAATGTTCTCAACCAAACCCCTCTAGGAATCACTATGCTTGGCATGTTACTTCGCAGGTACGTTGAAGGTTTTGATTTTGACAAATCCGGGTTCAACTATTCCTTTCATTATTCCTTTTGGTTAGTGGGCTTCTTATATGTCCCAAGTTGTTCCATGAATGTTTGATGTCTACCCTTTGTTTATTGTTGCTAGAAAGTTCATCGGTATTGTTCCATGTTTATACTGCATTAGGTCTTGCATTATGAGTTGATGGATTTGATGTGGTGGGTTTTGATGTCATACTTGGGGTGATTAGTTTCTTGCATATCATGTCTCCATCCTTATCATTAAGATGGAGTTCCTATTAAGATGTCATACTTGGTGTAATCAATGCATCAAAGTTCCTATTGATCATCCTTATCATTAAGATCCTTTTCTCAACAAGCTCTACCCATTGGTCTTCATCTTTGGTTTGTCTTCTTATTGCATTTTCACTTATCTCTTTCGGGCAAATAAATCACCCTACAACATAATGCATCAAAGGATCCTTGAACGGGGGAACAGACAAGCTAACCGGTGGAGTCACCTAAAAGGCCCATTGGAACCCTGAACTGCAATAAAGAATTGTTCTCCCCACCTACTTTTCTGTGTGTACAACCGCTTTCTCCCTGCGTGAACCATTCCCTTTCTTTCAGGATGTAGAGATCAAGTTCCGTAAATAGAGAATCGGGCCTTCTTTCGTTAGGCCGACACTTCTTCCTCGACAGCTACCATTGTAGAAGACAAAATAGCAAAGCTGAAAATATATCGTTGGAAAGGCTTGACGCCCAGCTTTGTAAGGACAGGGTGATCAATTGACTAAGCCGTGCCATAAGGGGTCATTCTCCAAACGGGACGGGGCCAACCCTTTAGGTTGTTTAAGTAGGTTGGGTGAGAGATCGGCCGTAGGAGCAGCAACCAGTGATCCATTCGGTTAACCACATCTTCTTTTTACTCGTTCGGCTCTTTGGGACTTTCTTTATTCTTGACGTTCCGGCTTTGTCCATCGGAGCAAAGGATTGAGAAGTCTAATTTCGTATGGACAATGGAATGAATAAACCATAAATTCGATTCACAAAAATGACGAACCTAAAACAATGAGATTTTTGCTTGGGCTGGAATCCGAATAAGAGCAAGCTGCCAATTATGATTCATCTTCGGACTTACCCTTCAAAAGGCCCAACTCTGGCTCAAGAAAAGAAGTGTTATCCATGAGATCCTTGATATTGTCCCTGCTGAGAAAGATCCAGATTTACCAGAGAGTGCTTTTACGGTGCGGTGTAGAAGAATACCTTAATGAATTGAAGCCCGTAGAGTTGAATTCTAATTCCTATTAAACCCGTTCTTGAGTGGTAGTAAAGAGGTAGGTTCATTTCTTGTCTTAAGGTATTATCTTGTAAGAGTGGGAATGTTGAGTCTAAGGTCCCTCTTCTTAAGTCCATTTTGATGGTCAATAAGTCCTTGATGTCCTTTAGATATGTTGAATTTAGGGTAGTGTCTTTTTTTGTGGCTAGAACACCGGTTATGTCTATAGGTCTCATGAATAGGGTTTTTAATCCCTACCTTGTTATGTTTGTGGTGGTCCTTCATGATGATTTATGTGTTTGATTCTGGAAGTAAGGAAGAGTTTGTGAATCATTTGAGGGTGATGTAGTGAATTTCGAAGAAGGTGAGGTTGCTTGCTAATTATGGAAAGTGGGAACATTTGGGTATTGGAGAAGTACACCGTTTGGATAGATTGGGAGTATGAGAGGTTGGGTGGATTTGAGAATGGTAGTATAGTGGCTTCGATGATTCCAAATCTTCATTGGTTGAAAAGGTCAATTTTAAGCAAGACCTTCATTCTGCCTTGCTAGAGTTGAAGGTTTTGGTGGAAGATGGTAAAGTGGGGTTTTCTCCTAATGGTGAGATGATGACGCAGGTACAAAGGTAGGCTATGCGTGCTTGTGTTGATGATCAGATTTATTTAAAGGTTTCACCCATTAAGGGTATAGTCTGATTTGGCAAGAGGTAGATGAGCCCAAGGTTTTGGAGTCCTTATAGAGATTGAGGAGGATTGGTAAAGTTGCATATAGTGATGGGGTTCATCTGCACTTTCATGCAACTATGTTGTGCAGGATGAATTGACTTATAAAAAGGTTCATTGGAGAAAAGGATATAAGTAAAGGTTGATTAGTAAGGATGTAGTGTTCGTCAAGGTCCTTTAGGAGAATCGTCAAGTTAATGGTGTTTTTCGGGGAGCCATAGCAGGCAAGAAGAAGTGGTAATTGTGCCTGTTTCATTCTTTTCATGCTTAAAATAGCAAAATAAGTCCCTTCCATAATTTCAATTCTTGAGTTTTGGTCCTTATGTCATTCGCATGCATTCATGTATATATTGACAACTTATGGTGATTTTTGATGTTCATATTGAGACTTTTTGAAAATCATGTTTGAAGTAAATTTGTTGCATCCATGTTAGGCTAAAATCTTTATGATTATTTTCCTTGTGTACGTTTTTTGGCCTTTTGGAGATGAATTTTCCCAAGAGGGAAATATTGTGATACCTTGTAACTCCATGCTCTTATGTAAACATGTTTCAAGCCTCATTTGTATGACTACATGATGTTACCATGTAGGAACCTGAGCTCCATTTGACTATCCTCATTCACTTGGCTAGCTTTACATCTTGAAGATAATGTTGGTGAGTCCTTATGTTTGAGGACTCTATCTACTTTCTCTTGCTATTCTAAAAAGTCCTTTATGATGATGTTTGACATTATAATGGTGAGCCCAGAAAGTGTCTTGACCCCCGCTCCATTCTATGTTTAGAGGTTTTGTTGGAATATTATGATGTATCTATACTATGAGCTCGACTCCTTTTGGTTTATGATATCAAAGAATTCCCTTAGCCCCATTTATCCCTATTTACTCTCTTGTTGTTTTTTATTTGCTTCCGTGACCAAATATGTGTCTATGATATGCTAAGAGGCTTGTTTGGGGTCCCTTTGGGTTCCTCATTTGTCGTGTCACATCTAAGCCCTAGGTGCGGGTCGCGACATCAAGTGAAGCTCCAAGTCTTCCTGTATTTTTCCTTCATGAATGTCTCAAGTTAAAGCTATTTGGGCTTTATTCATGGGAATTTTTCCACACATGAAGCTATCCTTTTTCTTTATCAAATTTCACGAATTGAAGCTTGAATACTTTATGGGTAATTCATATTATGAACTGTACACATGAGTTATGTTTGAATTCCTCAAGTAATAATGATTTGATTATGCTTAAATACACTTGGAGTTTCATATTATGATGGATTTTAAGATACTAAAGCCATGACAATTATGATTCCATAAAAGTTATGATAACTTGTAAATTTTAGTAGGATTTCATGACAAAACAATTGGGGTTTTACAAAAATATTGGTGAGTTGATTTGAATGACTTCAAACAATTGGATTTTTTTTTTGAGGTTGAGCCCTGGATATGTCTTGGCCCCTGTTTCACACATATTAGAGGTGTTGTTGGATATGGGAATGTATGTGTCACTACCTAAGCCTAGGTCCTAGACGTGACCGGCAAATGGAACTCAAAGGAACCCCAAACAAGCCTCGTAGCATATCACTACACATCCTTGGTTTCACAGAAGCAATAAAATACTATAAGAAATAGTAAATAGGGACATCCTAGGCTAAGGGAACACTTTCATATCATGAACAACGAGAGTTGATAGAGTCAAAACTCATAGCATAAAAATATAGCATGTCCAACTACACCTCTACTACATAGATAAGAGCGGGGGATAACACAAAGCAACTGGGGTCACCTTCATAGTCAATACATAAGTCAAAGAGAGATAGTCTTAATACATAACAAGAGATCATAAGTAACGTCCCCAGAATGGAGGACTCACCAACAAGCTTGATAGAAGTCGTACATGCCACGTGGAGGAGGAGGAGGATCAAGTAGTGCTCAGGTTCCTATATGGTGGCATCATGTAGGCATAAAGTATGCATTAGTACGTATGTATGATGCAATGCAATAAGAGATAGGCATCATAGTCGAAATGCATATAAATAGACAATAGATAGCGTAATAACAATATGACATGTATGCTTAGTGCTTAAGTAAAACATGCTTATGTATAACATAACATATGTGTAAGAAGAGACCATTAACTATAGGTGGATCTTCACACCCTACAACCCTTGGTGATTGAGGTACAAACCCTATTAATAGTTGGTGGATCGTTGCACCCTACCAACCATGGTGCCGGAGTACAAACACCCCAATAGGTTGATAGGTAGAAACCCCCAACAAGGTTAGTAGATCGTTACACCCTACCAACCATCATGCTAGAGTACAAACCCCCCGATAGGTTGATCGGCACAAACCCCTAAAAGGTTACCTGACGCACAACCCATGGGTAGGGCATGGTCACATTCGAACACTATATAGAGAGCACCATATACATGCATTCATTTCATCATCATTTCATCAAATCATCTTCATATCATCATCATATAGTCATTCAACTCATAAGACATGCATTGGACCTTCAATTCCTCAAGAAACCATAATAGGATATTTTATCAAGCACGTTGAGGGTGTGTAGTGCTAGTGTAAAACCATGTAATTCAAGAATGAAATAATTCTAGAAAACTCAATGTAAAACCTTCAATAGATACTTGGTAACACCCTCAAGCAATTTAATCAAACGGATTTATCAAATCTTACAATGTACCTTGGTTTCATACCTCAAAACATAGCAAAACAGTCACAATTTTATGAGTTTCAACTGTGTGCAGTGATTTTCATAATAAGATGGACCCAACTGTAAATCAACTTTAAATCATGCAAATTAGAGAAGAAGGAATCTTGGGTATCATGGGTGAAAGGAACCCATGAAATAAACCCACGTAACTTAGTTTTGGAGATGAACTTGATGAAAATTGGAGATAGAGACTTGAGGTTTCAAAGGAATTCCTTAGATCTGGAGAGGGTTTTAAGACTTGAGTTTAGGAGTAAAATATTGGTTAAGTGTTTGAATGAGGAATGGGGAATGTTTAGCATGACATGAGGGTGAAAAATGGTTAAGTATAGGCATTTTCATATTTGGGAACACTTAGACCCAAAACTTAAAAGTCTTATACTGAAGTCAAACCTGGGCAAAATTTAACGCTAGTGCACTCCCTTGGCATGTCGCGCCAGGGGTGCGAAAAACTCTCTGGAATTTGCATTTTTGGAAAATCAAAATTGCAAATTTTCTCCTAAAATGGGGTTAGACCCATCATCCACTAAAAATGACCCCTTGAATAGGAATATGAAGTCAGAATTTTGATATCACACACGGATTTTCAAATATATGGTTATTACGATTCCGGGCACTTTCGAGGCACATTTTCGGGCACTTTTTGGGATCGCTACAATATCTCCCCCTTGGGAACTTTCATCCCCAAATGTCAAAGAGACGTATACGAGAGAGACAAACATGACAATTTCAGCCCACATAGAAATGTAACAATGCATTTAAACAACATTTCAAAATCTCATCATAAGTGTAAAATCATCATGAACTTCGTCATTTTATACATGGACATATGCAATAATAAGAGGCCTGAATTTAAGAATTGAGATCGTATAAAGTAATTAGATCAATACCTTAGGCTTTAGTTGAATGGAAAAGGTAAGGATATCACTTTGCCATTTCTTCTTCGGCCTCCCAAGTATCACTTTCAACTTGTTGATTCCTCCAAAGGACCTTGACGGAAGCGACCCCTTTGTTTCTTAATCTCTTCACTTGCCTATCCAACATTTGAACCAGAACCTCTTTATAGGTTAAATTCTCTTCGACAACACTCACAACATCAAGGGAAACAATGACATTCGAATCACCCACACATTTCCTCAACATGGACACATGAAACATCGGATGAACCGAATCCATCTCTCTAGGAAATTCTAACACATATACTACCTTGCCAACCCTTCTCATCAACCTATAAGGACCCATAGTGCTTAACTTGTTCTTCTTATAACAATAGACCACATCCTTAATGGGTGACACCTTCAAATAAACCCAATCACCAACTAGGAATTCAAGATCCCTTCTCCTCACATTGGCATAGCACTTTTATCGACTTTGGGTCATCTTCAACCTTTCTTTAATCATTCTAACCTTCTCAAGAGCCTCCATAACCAGATTTGGTCCCAACAAAGTTGCCTCACTAACCTCAAAGTAACCTACTGGTGATCTACAACGTCTCCCATAGAGAGCCTTAAATGTAGCCATACCAATACTAGAATGATAGTTATTACTATAGGCAAACTCAATCAATGGAAGATGATCATCCCAACTACCTTTAAGCTCCAACACACATGCTTGAAGAATATCCTCAAGGGTTTGGATAGTTCTCTCAGCTTTATTCATTTGAGGGTGGAAGGCCATAGAAAGCTTAACTCTAGTACCAAGACCCCTTTGAAAGGACCTCCAAAAGTGTGAAATGAATTGCGCCCCACGATCTGATATTATGGAAAAAGGAACCTCATGCAACCTTACCAGGTCATGAATATATAACCTTGCATAATCTTCAGTCCCATATATGGTCTTAACTAGTAGAAAGTTAACTAATTTTGTCATCCTATCAACCACTACCCAAATGGAATCAAAGCCCTTTCTATTCTTGGGAAACCCAACCACAATATCCATATTAATCACCTCCCACTTCCAAGTAGGAATCTCAATGTCTTGAGTTAGGCCACCCGGGCTTTGATCTTCGGATTTGACTTGTTGACAACTATAACAACCGGAAACGAACTTGGCAATGTCCTTCTTCATGCCTTCCAACAAATATATCTCTCTCAAGTCTATACATTTTGGTGGAACCGAGGTGTAGAGAATAAGAAGAGTTATAGACCTCATAAAAGATCTTTCCTATCAAACCATCAACACATGGTCATGCAACCTACCTTGATACTAAGGGTACCATCTCCCTCTTGGGAGAAAACCTCCACCATGCACTCTTTCACCAGGCCTTCAATTCTAACAAGAAAGGATCAAGATCATGTTTTGCTATCACCTCATCAATCAAGGAAGACCTAGAACCATCAACTACAACAATACCCCCATTACCAACCTAACTCCCAACCTAGCCAATCGATGCACCTTCCTAGTCATCTCCTTGTCACCACCATCAACATGAGCTAGGCTACCTATAGACACCCTACTTAAAGCATCCTCTACCATTTGCCTTACTAGGATGATATGCACATTCATATTATAGTCCTTAAGAAGTTCAAACCATCTCCTTTGCCTCAAGTAGAGATCCTTTTGAGTGAAGACATATTGTAGGCTCTTATGATCGGTGAACACATCAATATGTTCCCCATATAAGTAATGACACCAAATCTTTACAGAAAACACAACGGCGGCTAACTCAAGATCATGGGTATGGTAGTTCGTTTCATGCACCTTGAGTTGCCTAGAAGTATAGGCTATAACCTTACCATTTTGCATCAACACATAACACAAACCAATTCACGAAATATCACAATATATGACAAATCCCTCAAGCCCATCTAGTAGTGTCAATATAGGGACAGACACAAGCTTAACTTTTAAGGTTTTGAAGGTCCTCTCACAATCATCGGTCAACACAAACATAGCCTTCTTTTGAGACAATTTTGTCATAGGAGAAGAAATAGAAGAGAACCCATTCACGAACCTCCGATAATACCCTGCTAAGCCCAAGAAACTCCTAATATCCGACAGGGCCAATTGTCTATTCTAATTCCTAATGACATCAGTCTTTTTAGGATCCACCTTAATACCCCCCCCCCCCCGACACCACATGTCCTAGAAAGGCAATCTCAATCAACCAAAATTCACATTTTTCATATTTTGCATACAATTTCTGCTCCCTCAATCTTTGCAACACAACTCTCAAATGATACCTATGCTCCTCATCACCATGGAAATAAATCAAAATGTCATCAATGAAGACAACAACAAAGGAATCAAGGTAGGATTTAAAGACCCTATTCATTAGGTCCATAAAGATGGCCTGTGCATTGGTCAACCCAAAAGATATCACCACAAATTCATAGTTCCCATTCCTAATCTAGAAGGCCATCTTGGTAATAGTGCACTCCCTCACTTTGTCATGATGATACCTGGATCGAAGATCAATCTTACAGAAATGGCTAGCCCTTTGCAGTTGGCCTAACAATTCATCAATTCTTGGAAGAGGATACCTATTCTTGATAGTGACCCTATTGAGTTTCTGGTAGTCAATACATATCCTAGGGGACCCATTCTTTTTTTTTCACAAATAATACCGGAACAACCCAAGGTGATTGGCTAGGTCTAATAAATCCCTTCTCCAATAAGTCCCTCAATTGTTCCTTCAACTCCGCTGGGGCTATACCGTAAGGGGGAATAGAAATAGGTTGAGTGTCTGGGAGGAGGTCTCTACCAAAGTCTATCTCCCTTTTGGGAGGAACACTAGGAAGGTCACTAGGTATCAAGAAACTCATTTACGACCAAAACTGACTCTATGAAAAGGACTTTAGT
>JAOTQR010000097.1:8062445-8083738 GCA_025774065.1 Solanum ossicruentum | reverse complement strand
GCTCATGCATTATGGGTCCATATCTTATTGATTATGATTATGCATATAGATATTATATTGTGATATTCTTTGGTTAATGACATATCTACATACTTAGAGCATACATAATGATGCATACTTCTTTTCCTGCATAATATGACCTTGTAGGGACGGACGACAAGGCACCTATTCCATTTTGTGGCTAGCTTAGGATTTGAGTTTGAAGAATGTTGGTGAGTTAGCATGCTTCAGGAATAAGATCTTTTATGATGTTTTTCTATTGATACTTTATTTCCTTTCTTTGATGGATATCTTGAGGGTGAGCTAGTATATTATGTTCAAGGACCTGTTAAGATCTTATTATGTAGAGGCACATTTTAGACAACATGGATTGATGTAATTTGTCCTAAGGGAAACTATGACATTGCTATTATAATATTGTTTAGATTGGTTATTCTCTTTTGTATGCTTATTTTACCTTATGCATACTTATAATATGAATACACAGCTTAGATGGGATGCATTCGAGTGTCACATTAGTTGTGTCATGGCTACGCCATAGGTCAAGGTCGTGACAAAGGTGGTATCAGAGTACAAGGTTTGTAAGCATCCTAGGAAGTCCAACATGCCCCATCTAATAGAGCCTCTTTCGTTGTTGTGAAGTGTGCCACATCTAAGATAGGAGGCTATGAGATATTTAGGAAAAGCTTGCTTCTTTTATGATCTATGTTGTACCTTCAAAACTCCTATATCCTAACAATTGTCCTTTGATATTTTTAGAAATGGCTCCATGATGTGCTCCACGGTCTAGGTGAGATAATGTTAAGGAGCACAAAGTTCCCCCAATTCCTCATGCTCCTCAAGTTCTTCAAGTCAAACAAGTATCCAATGATGAGTTTAGGGCCTGTATTACAATTTTAGATCAAGTCGTTACTTCCCCAAAGACTCCTACTCCATCTTTGAGGATATGATATTTTGCGAAGATGAATCCCCCAAAGTTTTAGGAATCCAAGGTGGATGAGGATCCTAAAGAGTTCATTGATGAAATGTATAAGGTGGTTGAGACTATGGGGGTGTTCTTTCAAAGAGAAGACTAAATTGGTAGTTTATCAACATAACTAAGTTACTCAAGCTTGGTTAACCTAGTGGAAATCCAAGAGAGTTGAAGAAAGGCCTATCAGTTGGGAGATGTTTAAAACCACTTTCCTTTAGCATTGCTTTCTACTTTGATTAAGGGAGGCTAAAGGGATGCAGTTCATGAAATTGAAGAAATGTGGTATGAGTGTGAGGGAATAAGCCATCAAGTTTACTGAATTGTCCAAAAATGCTCCTTCCTTGGTGGCTGACTCTAGGTCCCACATGAATAAATTTACATTAGGAGTGTTCAACTTGGTAATGATAGAGTGTAAGGTGGCAATGCTTATTAGGTAAATGGATATCTCTAGACTCATGACATATACCGAACAAGTGCACAGTGAGAAACTATAAAAGATGAGAACAAGAGAGTCCAAGACGGATCCATATGATGGTGGATTTTCTTATTGTATGTCTGGTGGTGGGCATTTCAAACAACTCCAAGGATTTTTACCAAGGGTACTTCTCAAAGGTTTGACAAAGAAAGGGTGCCTAATCCCAAGGCTTAAGGTGAGGTTGTGAATGGTGGTGCTACTCCTCCTAGGTTCCCCTAGGGTAGGAGGAACCATGTTGGTGAATGTTTGAGAGGTATCAACGCATGTTATGGTTGTACGGTGATGGGACACAAGATTGCCAAATATCCTAATATTGCTTATTGAGGTAAAGAAGGGCGTCCACAAGGTCAAGTAGCTCAAATAGGGCAAGTGCAACAAGGTGCCTATGTTCATGGTGGTATTCCACGTGTAATCATTTATATACTTTGCATGCTAGGCAAGACATTGAGAAGCCTCCAAATGTGGTTATTGGTATGTTAAAAGTCTTTGATCATAATTGTATGCTTTTCTTGCCCCCAGTTCTAATATGTCTATTGCTACTCCTTACCTTGCAATAATGTTTAATGTGTCTCCAAAAGTCTTGTTAGAACCTTATTCGATATATATTCTAATTGGTGAGTCAAGCATAGACAAGAAAATCTATAGAAATTGTCCTATGTTGGCCTTACATAAAATCTTCCCATGTGATCTTATTGAGCTTGACATGACTGAGCATGATGTTATTCTTTGTATGGATTGGTTGCATGCATCCTATGTTTTTATTGATTGTAGAACCTATAAGGTCACATTCTACATTCCTAATGAGCCTGTCCTTGAATAGAACGTAAGCAATTTGATGTTATAGGAAAGGTTGTCGCTTATATGAAAGCTATGAAAATGATTTCCAAGGGTTTCTTATATCATGTTGTCCGAGTCATAGATCTATAGTCTCTTGTTCCTACTCTTGATTTGGTTCCTATAGTTAATGTGTTTCTCGACGTTTTCTCGGATGAATTTCCCGATATCTCTCCCATAAGAGAAATTGATTTTGGTATTGATCTCTTTTCTGACTTCCACCCTATTTTTATACTTCCATTTTGAATGTCCTTGGTGGAGTTGAAAGAATTGAAGGAACACTTAAAGGACTTTCTTGATAAGGGATTTGTAAGGTCTATTGTGTCACCATAGGGTGCTCCTGTGTTGTTTGTAAGGAAGAAGTATGGTTCACTTCAGATGTGTGTGCACTATTGGCAATTGAATAAGGTGAGAATCAAAAACAAGTATCCACTTCGAAGGATCGATGACCTATTTGATCAACTACAAAGTGCAAGTTGTTTCTCTATTATTAATCTCTAGTGTGAATATCACCAACTGAGGGTGTAGGAGGATGAAATTCCAAAGATGCCATTAAGAACTCGGTATGGTCATTTTGAATGCTTGGTTAGGTTGTTTGGGCTAACAAATGGCCCTGCAATTTTTATGAATTTGATGACTAGGATCTTTAAACTGTATTTGGATATGTTTGTGGTGGTGTTCATAGATGACATATTTGTTTATTCATGGGATGTAAAGGATCATGAAGACCATTTCTGGATTGTATTTCAAACATTGAAAGATAGATAGTTCTTGGTTATATTGTTTTTGGTGATGGTATTAACGTTGATCCAAAGATGATGGAGGTGGTGATTAATTTTCAGAATATTGTCTCCATCCAATATTTGGAGTTTTTTGGGTTTGATTGGATGTTATAGAAGATCTGTTGAAGGATTTTCCTCCATTGCTTCTCCTTTGACTAAGTTTATCCGAAAGAAGGAAAAAATCTAGTGGTCAAATGAATATGGAAAAAGTTTCCAAATATTGAAGGATCGTCTTACTTTAGCTCCTAATTTGACATTACCCGAAGGTCCAAATGGTTTTGTTGTATATTGTGATGCCTCACATATAGGTTTGAGTTTTTTATTGATGCAACATGTAGAAGTTATTGCCTATGCTTCAAGTCAATTGGAAGTGCATGAAATGAATTATCTAAGTCACAATCTTGAGTTGTTGGCCATTGTGTTTGCATTAATGATTTGGCGACACTACAGCTATGGGGTACATATTGATATATTCATTGACCACAGGAGATTGCATTATGTGCTTAACTAAAGGGATTTTGAACCTAAGGCAAAGGAGGTGGTTGGAACTATTGAAGGATTATGACATGTGATTGATGTATCAACCCCTACAAGACTAATGTTGTGGCTAATGCATCGAGTAATGGTCATCATCGTGCATGTTGAGAATGGAAAGAAAGAGGTGGTAAAAGAATTGCATTGTTTGGCTCGTTTAGGTGTGAGGTTAAATAACTCGAAGACTGGTGGTATAATGGTGAAAAATGGTGCAGAATCATCTTTAATAGGGGAAGTTAAAGCAAAACATGACATGGATCCTACTTTGATTGAATTGAAGAAGTTTGTGGTTGATAAAAAGGTAAAGGTGTTCTCAAAAGTGGGAGATGGAGTTGAAGGTTACCAACGACGGTTGTATGTCCCAAATGTAAATGGTCTAAGGTCAATGATACTTGATGAAACTAATAATTATATGTATTCTTTTCATCCAGGATCCACCAAAATTTATAGAGATTTGAGAGAATGTATTGGTGGAATGGAATGAAGAATGACACAACAAAGTGTGTGATACGGTGTGCAAATTGTCAACAAGTGAAGGTTGAACACCAAAGACAGAGTGGTTTATCTTAAGATATTAAGTTTCTAGCTTGGAAATGGGAGGAATTAAATATGGATTTTATCACAGGCTTGCTAAATACTAGAAAGCAATTTGACTCAATATTGGTGGTTGTGGATAGAATGACAAAAACAACCCACTCTTTGACGATGAAGACTTCCTATGGTGCCAAATAATATGTAAAGGTATTTATCAAAGAATTGCTGAGGTTGCATGGGGTACAATCACCCAGTATATCGAAAAAGGGAGCTTAATATACTTCTCATTTTTGGAAGTCATACGGAAAAGGCCTTGGTATGAAGGTGAAGCTATGTATCACATTTCACCCTCAAATGGATGGCCAAGCCAAATCAAAGATACAAACTTGGATGATATGTTGAGGGATTGCATACTTGATTTCGCAGGAAGTTAGGATGATCACTTACACCTCATTGTATTTTCTTATAAGAATAGATTTAACTCAAGTATTGAAATGGCACCATTTGAAGCCTTCTATGTTAGGCTATGTAAATCATTGGTAGGACGGTTTGAGGTTGGAGAAAAGTCCTTGATTGGACTAGATTTACTATGTGATACATTGGAGAAAGTGAAGGTCATTAGGGAAAGGTTAAGAGCTGCTCGAAGTAGTCAAAAGTCATATGCCGATGTTAGAAGAAGAGAACTAGAATTTGTTGAAGGAGACTGGGTGTATTTAAAGGTTTCATCAATGAAAGGAGTAATGCATTTTGGCAAAAAAGAAAAGTTGAGTCCTGGATATGTGGGACCTTACGAGATAGTGAAAAGATTTTAGAACTTAGCCTATGAGGTAGATTTACCTATGGAATTTGGTACTGTTCATCTGGTGTTCCACGTATCCACGCTAAGGATATTCTAGGGTAATCCTAATTCTATTGTTCCTATCACGACTCTATAAGGATCACTTGGTGGGAGGTGTAAATGGACCTAAGAAATGAAATATGAAAATTTTCCAATTATCAATGGGTTTTACGGAAGGGCCTATGGATAGTAAGTGGTCCTACATGCCTTAACATATGCTCGTGGAATAATGGCCATACTTGGTGAAAATATGGATTTTTGAAAATGGATGTATGATATAGTAGATGCCTCGTACAATAGTTGATGGGCCATAAGTCAGGTTGTGGAATGTGATTCAGAAAGAGTTTTTGAGGATCCAAAATATTACTAGACAAAACCCCATTCTTACGACCCATATGATGGACCATGGCACGTAATCAGGGTCTCGTGGTCTTGTCCAGCAGAAATATAAAGAGGATAATTTTGAGTTTTCTTAATTTTCTAAGTCCAAGCTATGTCATTTAATCCCCCAAAAGACCTTTTATCAGCCCTATACAGCCCTAATACACCCCATTCCCACTCATCAAAAAATATTTTGTGTCCCCAAATACTCTCAGGTTCTTCAAGCTTTCAAGAGAAGAGGTCAAGCTAGCGTTTTGGGTTCTTCACAGTCAAATCAGATTTTCCTCCATTAAATAACATAGGCATGTAAGTTTGATTATGGGAAACATTCGTACACTAGTTCAACCTTTCCTCTCCCTCTTCTATTTTCAAGTAATGGATATTTATGGGTGTATTTCTGGACTCTTTTATGTGATAATATTCGTAAGAGATTTATGATGTTTTATCTTCATACATGATTATACATTGAAAATCTGTGTGAAATTTATGAATTTTTTAATTACAGATTGATGATACCCTAGTCAAGTATTATTATGCTTTTTATAGGCTATTTTGAATAATGTTCAAGTGATTCGATTTTACTCTTCTCATATTATTTACTTTTGGTTTATGTGGTTGTAAACATATGTACATGTACCAAACCTAATTTGTTTAATGATATATACCAAGCTTCTATGTTGATGAAAGCCTTATGGCAAGTTATGCAAATTATGAATGATATAACTATTGAAAGGGGCTATTATGCATGCTATGATATATGCGAATGTTGTGAGACTTATGAAAGTTATGAAGCCCTATTTTGATGTTATGATACTTTGGTTTTAATGAGCTACTCTATGAAAATATTAAGATGTAATAATGGTTTTCATGTTATGGCTATAAGTATGATTCGAATATTCCTTCGGATTGAGACCTAGTACCAGGAGAACCTTGGTAGATAACCATTGTCACTTAACTATGTCGTCACCATATGTTTGTGAATTATCTAATGGATCCATATAACTTCAGTTGTATGATTGACCAAAAGGGTGGTGTTACTGTTCGACACATGTTAATTAAATACCAAAAATGGTGGTGTTCCCGTAAGGTTGTTAGCATAAGTAAAATCAAAAAGGGTGGTGTTTCCATAAGGTATTCTTAAAGCACTTTCCAAAATGGGGGAGTTCTCATAAGGTGAGCATTTGGATTACCTTGTAAAAGTAGACCACTCTTTATCCGGTGTGGAGTGAACATCAGGATTCCAAGTAGTAGCTTGCTTGGTCTTACATGTAGGTTATTGTCCCTTTCCATCTATGTATGATATGTTATGTGACTTGATGATTCCTCATGCATATTTTGACTTTGGCATTAAGCATACATGCCATACTGAGCGTATATCTGTTGATTATGATTATGCATATTATTTTATGATGGCTTATGTTCTTTGTTACACTGCACCCTACATACTTAGTGCATTCCAAGTAGTAATACATACTTTTTGCCAATATGATCTAACCATGTAGGTACTAGAGCTCCTATCCATCCTCCTCCTCCTCCACATGGCTAGACGATTCGGTTGAAGATTACATTTGGTGAGTCCTCAACTTTGGGGGCAATAGCCATTTAGTTTCATGCTATTTAAGACTTGCATAATTATGGATATTATATTTTGAGGATGAGAGAGGGAGATGTCTTGGCCCCGTTCCATTCATATTAGAGGTGTTGTTGGATTTTTGGATAGTATGTTATGAGCTCGACTCTTATTATATTTATGCAATATTGAAGTCCATCCCTTAGTCCCTTACTCCCTCCTATGAGTTGATTGCTCATTTTAGTTGAAGAAATGGAAGTCCCAAATCCCTAACTGCCCACATAGATTGAGTTGATTCTTGATTCTTGATATAGTAAGCATGTATCCATCTGATCCAAAGTCTTTCTTGACTGTTAGCTAGATCTCAGTGGAGTTTGGCTACAACATCCTTGTCCAGATTTGTCCAAAAACTTCTTTTTAACTCCGAACTCAGTTTTACAAGTTCTCCTAGACAAAATTCGACATTCCGAACAAATTGAATTGAGAGAATCAAATTCCGATGCTTAGAATTCAAAAAGGTTAGAAAATTCAAAATTTCCAACTTTAAAGAACTAAAAATGCAAATTTAGACCTAAAATCTCCATTTCAACTTCAAATTCAGTTCTATAATTTCTCCTAAACCAGATTTTGCATTTCGGAGTTGATAGAATTGACATAATCTAGTTCCGATGCTCAGAACTCAAATTGGCTAGAATACTCAAATTTTTCAACTTCAAAGAACTAAAAAAGAAACTTTAGACCTAAAATCTCCATTTTAACACTAAACTCAATTCTGCAAGTTCTCCTAAACCAAATTCGGCGTTCCAAAGCTGATGGAATCAACAGAATCGAATTCTGATGGTCACAATTCAAAATGGCTAGAAAACTCAAATTTTCAAACTTTAAAGAACTAAAATTGTAAATTTTAAACTAAACTCTCCATTTTTAACTCCAAATGAAGTTCTGGAAGTTCTCTTAGATAATATTCCACATTCCGGAGCTAATGGAATAAATAGAATCAATTTTCGATGCTCAAAACTCAAAATGACTAGAAAACTCAAAATTTTCAACTTTAAAGAATTGAAATTGTAACATTGTAACTAAAATGTCCATTTTAACTCCAAATTCAGTTTTGAGATCTTCTAGACAAGATTTGCATTTTGAAACTGATGAAATCGGCAAAATTGAATTCCAACACTCAGACCTCAAAATGGCAAGAAAAGTCATATTTTTCCAACTTTAAAGAACTAAAAATGCAACTTCGAACCTAAAATCTCTATTTTAACTTCAAATTCGGGTATATGAGTTCTCATAGATCAGATTCATCATTCTGAAAATAGATGGAATCCATAGAATCTAATTCTGATGCTCAGAACTCAAAATGGCTAGAAAACTCAAATTTTCCAACTTTAAAGAACTAAAAATGTAACTTTGGACCTAAAATATACATTATCACACCAAAATCAAGTTCTGTAAGTTCTCCAAAACCAGATTCAGTATTTTTAGAGCTGATGTAATCGACAAAATTGAATTCCGATGCTCATAACTCAAAATGGCTAGAAAACTCAAATTTTTCAACTTTGAAGAACTAAAAATGCAACTTTGGACCTAAAATCTCCATTTTGATTCAAAATTCAATTCTACAAGTTTTCTTAGACAAGATTTGACACTCCAGAGCTGATGGAATCAACAAAATTGAATTCCGATGCTCAGATTTCAAAACGGCTAGAAAACTCAAATATTCCCACTTTGAAGAATTGGAAATGTAACATTGGACCTAAAATCTCAATTTTAACTCCAAATGCAGTTCTACAAGTTCTTCGAGACTGGATTTGGCATTTCAAAAGCTAATGGATCGACAAAATTAAATTCTGATACTCAAAACTTAAAACAACCAGAAAACTCAAATTTTCCAACTTTAAATAACTAAAAAAATGCAACTTTGAACCTAAAATCTCCATTTTACCTCCAAATTAAATTCTACAAGTTCTCTTAAACTAGATTCGGCTTTCCAGAGCTGATGGAATTGACATAATCAAATTCTAACGCTTGAAACTCAAAACGACCAGCAAAACTCAAATTTTCCAACTTAAACCTTTGAAAACTCTTTCTTTTGCAAAACTCAAGCTTTTTACATGATTTTTAAAATTTGACTTTTAGACTCATCCAAAAATGACCAAGACAACTTTTTGGAAGGGCAAAATGGTATCTAGGTAGAAATGGCAAAAATGACTTATGGGGTCATTAAATGTAACACGCCTCCAAATTACACTGAGCTTTTGTTCATCTTTTTATGTAATCCTGATGCCTTAGAGACGATTAGATGTCACTTCGTCCGAGAGAAGACACCTTATGAAAAATAAATATTATTCATGTTTCAAGAATAATAAATTTCCATAACAAAAGAATAGAGATTAACTTTAGAATTGTCTGTCAATGTACACAAGTTTTTACCCACACTTGTAGTGTCAATTTTATGTTCAGTGTTGTTTCTTGTGTATTAGGTAATTTTTCTGGATGGAGTACGAAAAGATACATGACATGTCCTACTTGCAATACGGATGCACCTTCCCAAAAAATAAGAAGTAAATTTGTTACATGGGTCATTGTTGGTATCTTGAATCTAGTCACATATGGAGAAGAAGAAAAAAGTTTAATGGGAAGATAGAAAAAAGATCAAAACCAAAAGAGCTATCTGGAGATGATGTCTTTCAACAATTGGATCTACTCAATACTTATAGACCAGGAAAACACCCAAACAGTAAGAAAAAACAATTGTTCTCCTAGAGAGTTGAATTTGGTGAGAAAAAGTATTTTATTTGAGTTACCATACCAGAAGAGCTTGAAATTACAACATAATTTAGATGTCATGCATATAGAAAAGAATATTTGGGAGATTATTTTAGGGACATTACTGAACATCGATGGAGAAACTAAGGACAAAGAGAAAGCAACATAATCTCAAAGATATGAACATTGGAAAAGAATTGTGGTTGCATCATGATGGGTCTAGATATATGTTACCACGTGCTTGTTATAATATGTCGAAAAAAGAGAAAAAAGTTTTTGGAAAATTTTTGAAATCTATTAAATTTCCTGATGGTTATCGTTCAAATATCTCTAGTTGTGTAAGTGTGGATGGTGGTAAGATATGTAAACTCAAAAGTGATGATTATCATGATTTGTTACAGTGATTGTTTCCTATATCTATTTGTGGGTTTGTAAATAAAGATATCGCTTTAGCATTGGTTGTGTTAGTCCATTCTTCCAACGGTTATGTTGTAAGACATTGAGACAATACTTGGAGAAACTTGAAAAGGATATAGTTGTTATACTATGTAATCCTGAGATGATCTTTCCACCCACTTTTTTTATGTAACGTTACATTTAGCTGTGTATTTACCCCGAGAGGCTATGTATGGGGGAAGCATAAAATGTCGTTAGATGTACAACACTGATAGATTTCAGTGTAAGCTTAAGCTTTATGTGTGAAATAAGGCTCGACCAGAAGGTTCTATTGCAGAAGGCTATATTATTGATGAATATTTGATATTTTTATCTATGTATCTTATGGATATAGAGATTAGATTTAACTGTAAAGATTGAAATGCTGATGAATCTAACAACAAATATGGACATGATCTAGACATATTTCCAGAGAGTGTTAGGCTATTTAAAGGAGACTATGATGCAATACCAAAGAAAGATATTTTTTATATGGCTTGGTGGTATGTACTGACTAATTGTGAAGAAGCACAACCTTATCTGCAGTAACTTCTCTAATATATCTATATTGATATTTTGTTACTTCAAATTACTTCCAAGTAATTTAATTTTTTACATAGATAGAACATAAAGAAGAGTTGTTGAACCAAGATGTTATAAATATAGATGAAAAGCATAAAGAACAGTTTCCTCTATGGTTCAAAAGAAAAGTAAGTGATATTTAAGATGATAATTATGTAATAGTATTTATGTTTTTATTTTTGTCCACATTACTAATTGAATGTTATAATTTTTCATCATAGATTATGTAATTATTTTAAGAAAAAGATCAATGTCCATTAAGAAATTATATCCCTTGGTAATGGGCCCTGATATTTGTGGAAAGACATATCCTGATTGTATTGTTAATCATGTTACGTACCATATTCAAAGTCGTGATGAATTACGTAAAAGTCAAAATAGCGACATAGTTGTTGAAGGCTATCATGAAAATAAGGTGATTTATTTTTATAGTACTAAAACTGAAATCATTGAGTTAGAGTATATTGAAGGCAATCAAGTCATCCTATTTAAATGCAAGTGGTTTGATCTTCACAAGAAAATAGGAATGCAGAAAGATAAAATGTTACCAGTATTAATTTAAGAAATCTTTTGGTATGAACAAGATTCCTTTGTATTATCTACACAAGCAAAGCAAGTATTTTACAGTTACGATCTAAAATTAGGGAGAAATTGGCGATTTGTGCAAAAATTTCAATATAGGCATATATATGATGTGCTAGAGATACAAAATTCTAAGATGAGATATGACAAACTGCATACTACTAATGATGAAGTGTATCAAAAGGTGTCAATTGAAAATAATATGATTTATCATAAAGTTGAGGACGGGTCGAGTCAATTACATAGAGATGATGTTGATTCAAGTACCTTAGATTCAAGTGTAATTGAATTGCAATTCAAACAGCACATGAAGTTGATTACAATATAGAATATACTAATCAAGAGGACGGCACTATAATGGAATACATAAGTGATCATGAGAAAAATGATGGTAGTAAAGGTACTAACAAAGATGACGGCAATGAGACAGATTATGGTGATGATGATTTTATGATGTGAGCTCATACTTGTAAGGGATCATCACTCATTGGCTTCAAAGATTACTACTTTATTTCTTCTTCTAGGTATGTAAGATTCTTCTTCTTCTTTTTCTTCAACATTATTTCATCACTCAAATTTTGGAGGGTCCTCTAGACTAATTGTGACGAAGTATCCGATTATCAGAATGTGTGCACTTAAAGATATTTTTAGGGAATCCAAGATCTCGCATGACCAGTTTTAGGTAGATCCTTCTTCTTTTTCTTTTTCTTCCATTATTTTAGGAGAGATGCGCTTTCTAAAATAGGCTCTCACAAGCTCATGACCCAAGATTATATTGTCAGCAATTTTTCTTCCAAGTATGAAACCTTCTTGTGCTTCACAAATCAAACTGGTGGTAATAGGTTGGAGTGTAGCAGCAAAAACTTTCCCAATCACCTTATATACTATAGTGAAACAAGCTATTGGTCCAAACTCTTTCAAATAGATGATTTAGCAGTAGTTGTGCAATTTACTACTCTATAAAGTTTACCTGTTTGAAAAAATTCTTTAATTGCCGGTAGAATATCATCCTACATGATGTGTCAAGCCATTTGAAAGAAATTTGCATTGTAACCATCTATACCAGGTGCTTTTTTACCCTCAATGGGCTATAAAGCAGTAGAGTGTAACACCCCACATCTTACAATACTAGTACTAAGTAAATGAAACATGATATGATTTGGTCAAATTAGTGCCAATTTTTAAAAGTGCTTGAATCTCTAATTAAAGGGTGATATGTATATCTAACACTTAAGAGGATCGAATGTATACATGTTTTGTCTCAAATTAAGGAAATCGTGGCCCTAAAGAATGTGAGAGAATTGAGTGCTGGTAGGACTCAAGAAGCTAGTAGGTGAATCACCTACTTTCTTAGCTTAAAATTGCTAGCTAAACGGAGACGAGACCCAACGTCGAATTTGTCCAAGTCCGATTATGAATAAAGTCCATATTAAGGGTGTAACTTTAGCTTGTGTTTTACCATCATAAATGGACTATATTGTCAGCCCAATAAGAATATAAAAAGGGTCCAAGCCCATTACAATTTCTTTAGTTAGTTAGGCCCAACTAACTAAAAGAAAATGGGAAAAATGGGCAACAAAGGCCCATCATTTGGAGCTCCTTAAAGCCCCAGTGAAAGAGGAAAAATGGTACTTAAATTACTTAATAAAATAAGGCATAAAAGGTAAAAGAAAGTCTGCCAAATTAGTCCTTTAAAAAGGGGTTACAAGCAGCAAACTTCATTTATTCTTAAACTTGGAAAATTTCAGCTTTCACAAGACTTCATTGTTCTTTTTTCTTGACTTTGTAAAGCAGCCAAAGGAAGTTGTTAGGGTTCTTAAGGAGGCTCTAAACCTTGAAGGTAAAGGTAAGTGATTATAGTTGCATGTTTAGTAAGGTTTCTTCATGAAAAATAAGAGATTATGTTGATTATGTCTATGCTGAAATTGTTGGACAGCATGTGTTCCAAAAGTTATACAGTTTTCTTGTTTATTTGGAAGATTATCTCTTTTTGGTTTGATTGATTATGATGGGAGGCTACTCTTCTTAATGAGTATTGGTTCTATAATGATGTATAAGGACTTCTACACCATTTCATAGTCCAAGAAAGTAAGTTCTTGTGTGATATCGAAATTGTGCTCGTAATAGGAACTTGTGGGCTGATTTATTGAGGACTATGGTCTCATATCCTCCACCTATTTTGAGGATAATTTTTGAACTATCTTAGGACTATTTGTATGTGTAAATTTTGTGGGAACAGTTTGGTTGAAGTTGGTAAAGTTTTGGAATCATCAAAGTCGTAATGTAGTGAAGGGAAGTAACATTATGCCGCCTATTTGTATATTGCGTAGAATTGTTATGTCCTATGCTTTATGGGCAGTTGTAAGGCTGTTATAGCACTAAAACAGGCTACACATGATATGTATATGATAATGTGTATTAGAAAATACGATTAGGGGCGAAAAGGTTGAAAGAATACGCTTGGGTTTATAATTATCCACTTGCTGCCCATGTATTGTTTTTATGAGATTGGGCTGCCAAGATGTATCTATTGGCTGCTGATGCTAGTTTTATCAGCTACTGTGTTGTAGATAAATATTTGGAGGAAAGGAAGGTTATCTCGAGGTAATAGCAAGGTTGTACAGTGAGGTATGTAAGGCTACTTGAATTCGTATTACTTGGAATGAAATCTAGATTCTTCCTTCGCACATAAAGGAACTTGACAATTCTGACACAACTATTAATCGTGTCTCACTCTTTGATATGTTCATATTCTTCCATACATAGTCACCTTCAAATCTACATGCATGCTTGGATAATAAGTTACATGGGTTCTCATTGCTAAATAAAATTCACGAGTTGTTTCATCTCATACGCATTTCATTATTTGTGTAACGTACTCTTTTCATTGTCATATTGTCTTGTATGATCAACTACATGTCATATGCTACATATACATCCCTACAGCTCCAATATTGTGACCACCAAAAGAACCATCTCAAATGTAATTGAAAGGTAAAGGATATTGCTTATTGATGGGTGGTAGCCCGAGGGGTGGAAGAATCACCTAGCCAGGGTCGATCCTATCATGGGGGGTAGCCCGAGGGGTTAAGGAAGAGCCTAGCCAAGGCTGATCCCGATACAGTTTTGCCACTGATCAACTGGTCATTCGTATTACATGTTGTGTATAGATTATACAGTAAAGGTAAAGTGATTAAAAGAACACAAAGTATATGATCCCACAGTACAACTAAAGGTGGTCTCTTGTCCTACACCAGTGCATAGTTTCATTTGAGTTGTTACCTCATATATAATATTTCCTGCCTTACATATTCAGTACATTACCTCGTACCGATGTCCCTCATGGGGGACCTACATTTCATGTTGCAGGTACAGGTACTGGTAGCTCTCTCCCGTAGGAGTACAGGATTTCCAGTTGGTGTTACCAAGCTCCAGGTTGCTTCGAAGCTTTACATGTCTAGAGCTTATATTTTGTGTTGTAAAGTTAGTCTACGAGGGGCCTTTCCTGACCCTTATCAGATACTTTTCCTTATCTAGAGGCTTTATAGACTATGTAAATTAAAGTGTGATCATGTCTTGTACTTTAAACACTGTGGCCCCAACGGCCTAGCCATATGCATTTCCTTTTGGCTTGTTATCACTATTTATTTTCTTAAAGTCATATAATGTAGAAATCTCTTATAATAAGTATAGAAAGTGCATGGATATATTTTGGTTCTCGCGAGCCTTATTGGCAACGCGTGCCAGTCCGCCCTAACAGGACTTTGGGAGTGACATAGAGATCTCTTGGTCGGTAACATCTCTGCATAAATGAATCTTCTACTAATGGGAGGCAAAAGGTCCATGCTTAATCACTTCTCTATGTAGGTAAACTAGAGGATGATGAACTTATTAGAGATTTTTAGAAGAGTATAATACATCCTTAATCTCAATGGGATGAGTAAGCTTCCTTCCTGAGAGTGAATGAATTTCTCCAAGATATTTCTTTTGGCTTCTCTCTTAGATCATAGCAGAGAAGTACTTAGTATTTGGATCACCTAGCCTGATCCATTGTGCTCTTGATGTCTAGGTGCAATCTCTTTAATAAGTGACCATTCATCATGATTCTGAATAGCTCTCTTCTCCAATTTATACATGTCATCTGAACAGTAGATAGTAAGTTGTTAAATGATTGCAAGATCATTCCTTGCCTTTACTATGTTTAGGTTGATATCTTTGAACTCTTCCCTATTCAGCTTTGTTAGCAGTGGCTTTAAGGCTTTGAGCTTAAGCCAAATATTTTTCATTCAATACTGAGTTAACCACTTAGTCAAACCCTGTTAACCATATCCATAAAACTACTATGATCTATCCATATGTTGAAGAATCTAAAAGGACTTTTCCTAGGATAGATCATATTATTTAGACTAAGTAACATTGGAGCATGGTCTAAGATATAAGAAATGTCATATTCAAGAATAACATGTCCCCATAACAATATCCAATCGTGATTACCAAAATCTCTATAGATCCTGCTCCATATTCTATCAGTACTAGTTTGCTTGTTACTCCAAGTATAGTCTTCCCCATTCCACTTGAACTCAGTAAGTTGCACTTATTGGATGCATTCAGTGAAGTCTCAAATTTTAGGGATGGTAATAGGATTACCAAATAGTTTATAATCTGGTAGTAACACTGCTGTAAAATCTCCACAGACCATCCATGGCCTTTGAAAATTTTGGACAATAGTACCAAAATCAGACCATAATTTCTTTCTTTGTTCTTTAGTATTGTAGCCATAGATCATAGTCAGATAGCAGTGAAAATAATCAAAACTCCCTTTTATTTAGCAGTGTATGAGTTGGGCACTACTAGTAACCATCACAACGTTAAAATTACGAGGATCCCATACGACCCAAATTCTTTGTTTGGTGCATATGAGTAGTTGGTTAACATGTCCCAACTAAAAGCCACATTATCACAAATGCTTCTAGATTTATTCTCTTTAATCTTTGTCTAACAATAACAGCTAATCTAATGTGTTTATTAATGAGGTACTGTTTAAGTCCTTTCTACTTAGACATCTTATTCACTCCTCTAATGTTCCAAAAAAGCCAAGTCATTTGGGAATAGATCCCCACACTCTGTCTAGGGGAAGAGACAAAAAGCTAAATAGAGGGTTGGGACTATTTTAACAAGATGATTGATTTTTTTTATTGATTATGTTGCCACAAAGTGCTTGGTTGTGATATATTTTCCCTGATTGGTCTATCAATAGTTCATAATGAATCATTAGAGGTCATCTATAACTTTATTGTAGTAATATTTGAAGGTTTAGATGTAAGTAATTAATTAAAACTCCTATTGTGTTGATATTGTTGATTGATGATTGTAGGTAAACAGGTTATTTTTTGCTTAAATGTGAGATCATATTAGAAAAAATATTCAATATAATTATTGACCGGAGAACTCACAGGAATCCGCAATGTATGTTTGTGTGAGGTAGAGCCTTTTTTTAATAATTGTTGTATCTTTTATTTATTTCAATTTGAAATAGTAGTTACCATTGAGACCTTCTTTTCATTGAAATATTGAAATAGTGGTTGATAATTTCTTTGATTTTGATGTTATGAAAAAACTAAACTTAATTCAACTATTTGAGTAGTAGAAATGTTATAACTTTTCATCATAGATTATACTATAGTGTAAAAAGGAAAGATCAAGGTCTATTAAGAAATTTTATCCCTTGGCCCTGATGTGCATGGAAAGGCATATCCTGGTTGTATTGTTAATGGTGGTAGGTATCATATTCAAAGTTGTGATGAATTATGTAAAAGTCAAAATAGCAGCATAATTGTTGAAGGCTATCATGAAAGTGAGGTGATTGATTTTTATTGTACTATAACAAACATCATTGGGTTAGAGTATATTGAAGGCAATCACGACGTCCTATTTAAATGCAAGTGGTTTAATCTTAGCAAGAAAATAGGAATGCAAAAAGACAAAAAACTTACTTGTATTAATGTAAGCATTCTTTTGGTATAAACAAGATTCTTTTATATTAGCTACTCATGAAAATCAAGTATTTTATAGTTATAATCTAAAATTGAGGGAAAATTGGCAAATCATGCAAAAATTTCAAGATAGACAAGTATATGATGTGTTAGAGATGCAAAATTCTAAGATGGGAAGTGATGAACTGCATACTACTGATGATGAAGTGTATCAAGATGTGTGAATTTAGAATAATATGATTGATCATAAAGTTGAGGGCGGATTGAATCAGTTACATAGAGATGATGTTGATTCAACTATCTTAGAGTCAAGTATAATTGAATTGCAGATTCAAACAGGACTTGAAGTTGATTACAATACAGAATATTTTGATCAAGAAGATTACACTATGATGGAATATATAAGTGATCATTAGAAAAATGAAGGTAGTAAAGGTACTAAAAAAGATGAAGAAAATGAGAAAATGATGATGATGATTTTATGATGTAACCTCAAACCTGTAAGGGCTCATTACTCATTGGATGCAAAGATTGCTACTTTATTTCTTGTTCTAGGTTTGTAAGATTCTTGTGCTTCTTTTTCTTCCACTTTATTTTGTCACTGCAATTTTGGATAGTCCTCTTGAGAAATTGTGAAGAAGTATCCCTTGGTGATTATCAGAATATGTGCACTTAAAGAAATTTTTAGGTAATCCAAGCTCTCGTATGACTTGTTTTAGGTAGATCCTTCTTTGTCTTCTTGTTTATCTTCCACCTTTTTAGGAGAGATGTGCTTTCTAGTATATGATCTCACAAGATCATGAGCCATGGTTATATTGTCGGCAATTTTTCTTCAAACATAAAACCTTCTTGTGCTTCACAAATCACACTACTGATAATAGATTGGAGTCTAGCAGCAAAAACATTCCCAATCACCTTATATAATATAGTGCAACAAGCTATTGATTCAAACTCTTTCAAATTAGAAGGGTTAGCAATTTTGGGAATTTGAGTAATAGCGGTGCAATATACTAATCTATAAAGTTTACCTGTTTGAAAAAATTCTTTGATGGCCCATAGAATATCGTCTTTTAGGATGTGCCAAGTCTTTTGAAAGATATTTGCATTGTAGCTATCTAAACCAGGTGCTTTTTCACCCTCAATGGACTATAAAGCAGTAGAGATCTTTGGTCGATAACATCTCTGCATAAATGAATCTTCTGCTGATAGGAGAGAAGAGGTCAATCCTTTATCACTACTCTGTGTAGGTAAAGTGGAGGAAGATGAACCCATTAGAGATTTATAAAAGAGTATAATATCACCTTCAATCTCATTGCGATCAGTAAGCTTGCTGTCTGAGAGTGAATGAATTTCTCCAAGATATTTCTTTTGGCTTCTCTCTTTGGTCATAGCATAGAAGTACTTAGTATTTGCAACACCTAGCGTGATCCATTGTGCACTTGATTTTCGTCTAGGTGCACTCTCTTTAATAAGTGACCATTCCTCAAGATTCTGAATAGCTATCTTCATGTCATCTGAACTGTAGATAATAAGTTGTTGTTGAATGATTGCAAGATCTTGCTAGCCTTTAATATTTTTAGGTTAATATCTTTGAACTCTTCCCTGTTCAGATTTGTAAGCAGTGGCTTTAAGGCTTTGAGTTTGAGCGAAATATTTTTCATTCTATAGTGAGTTAACCCCTTAAACCAAACCTATTGCACCATATCCTTAAAACTACTATGATAAGTCCATATGTTGAAGAATCTCAAAGAACTCTTCCTGGGATAGATCATATTACTTAGACTAAGTAACATTGGAGCATCATATAAGATATGAGAAATATCATATTCAAGAATAGCATGTCCCCATAAAAATATCCAATCATGATTACCAACTTCTTTATGGATCATGCTCCATATTCTGTCAGTACTAGTTTGCTTGTTGCTCCAAGTATAGTATTCCCCACATCACTTTAACTCAGTAAGTTGGAATTGTTGAATGCATTAAGAGAAGTCTCAAATTTTAGGGAAGGTGATAGGATTACCAAATGGTCTATAATCTCGTAGTAACACTGTATTAAATTCTCCACAAACCATCTATGGTCCTTGAACATTCTGGGCAGTAGTACCTAAATAAGACAATAATTTTTTTCTTTGTTTTCTAGTATTGTAGCCATAAATCATTGTCACATAGCACTAAAAATAATCAGATCTCCCTTTTATTTAGCAGTGTATGAGTTGAGCACTACTAGTAGCCATCACAACATTAAAATAGCGAGGATCTGATACGACCCAAATTCTTTCGTTTGGTGCATATGAGTAGTTAGTTAACATGTCCCAACCAAAAGCAACATTATCACAAATGCTTCTAGATTTATTCTCTTTAACCTTTGTCTAACAATACCAACTAATCTAATGAGTTTATTAATGTTGTATTGTTTAAGTTCTTTCTACTTAGACATCTTATTCACTCCTCTAATGTTTCCAAAAAGACAAGACATTTGGGAATGATCCCCACCCTCTGTCTAGGGGAAGAAACAAATAGCTAAATAGAGGGTTGGGGCTATTTTTAGTAGGATCGTTGATCTTTTTATTGATTATGTTTCCACAAAGTGCTTTTTTGTGATATATGTTTCCTCATTGGTCTATCAGTAGTTCAAAATGAATCATTAGAGGTCATCTATAACTCCATTGTAGCAACATTTGAAGGTTTAGATGTAACTAATTATTAAAACTCTTTTTGTATTGACATTGCGATCGATGATTGCACGTTGTTATTTTGGCTTAAATGTGAGATCATATTAGAAAAAATATTCAGTTTGATTGTCAACCGAGGAACTCACAGGAATGTGCAATTTAATGCAACTAATTAATTAAAACTCTTTTTGTGTTGATGTTGCGATCGATGATTGGAGGTAAACAGGTTATTTTGGCTTAAATGTGAGATCATATTAGAAATAATATTCAGTTTGATTATTGACCGAGGAACTCATAGGAATGTGCGATTTATGTTTGTGCGAGGTGGAGCCTTTTTTTTAATAATTGTTATTTCTTTTATTTATTTCAATTTGGAGTAGTAGTTACCATTGAGACCTTCTTTGCTTTGAAATATTGAAAAAGTGGTTGATAATATCTTCGATGTTGGTGGTTTGGAAAAAACTGAACTTAATTAAGCTATTTGAGTAGTAGATTCTTTCCGTTCATGTATCTTTAACTAATTTTGCTATATTTTTTTATTCTAATTTCAGGGTCATTTTTTTAAAAAAACAAAGTTTTAGTACGTAGTACTATGGAAATATCCTATCATAATATCAACTAACTGTCACTTAAAATTGTGAGAGATGCTAATATATTTTTCAAATTTAGTTTGAGTCATTTACTTCTCACCTATACTTATCATGTTTTTTTCAAGTTTTGTATTTTTAACATATTTTTTGAATGAAACTTTTTTAAAAAATTAATTATGATAAATAATGATTTGTCGCGAATTATTTATTGTACTAGTAATGAAATTAATGTTCATTGATAATATAATTTTTTTGAGTAAAATTACTAGATAATTAATGTCAATATGTTTTTTGATGAAAAGGTTTCTAGATTGAAAAAGTTCTACAAATATTTTTCGTGCATAGGATATTAATTTGAGATGAAAAGTACATTTATCATAGAGATTAAATAATTGCACAATACATAAATTAGCCTTTAACTTGTTTCAAATCACAATGGAATTTCATCTTTCAAAATGCACAAATAGGCAATCCAACTATTTTTGTCAAATTATGAAACATTTTCTTGTCAAAAGCTACAAAAAACTCTTGAAGATTATTATTAGAAAAAAGAAGAACAAATGGTAGTTTGGCAGGGCTCCAAGTCTTTGTCTCCCATTGACCCTTTTCCCGACTTTTTTTCTTGTTTGGCGTGAAGCAATTGATCACCCGGGCGGCCACCGACTCTGCTGTGCTTGGTCATCCACTCCCTGACGAGCTGCTTTCTCCTTCTGTCTTAGGTAAGTTTAAGCTTGAAGACAAAATAG
>JAOTQR010000097.1:8041074-8057083 GCA_025774065.1 Solanum ossicruentum | reverse complement strand
GTGCCCAAGTTATTTATTTTTCTGTCCAATTATAATTCCGCAAGTACTTAAATCGGGTTGAATCGTTATTCAATCTGCCTAACACAATAGACATATCACCATTGTCATACCCCTACTTCAACCACTAATGAGCCTCCGATACATTTTGGGTAGTTTGGAGCTAACTCTTATTTTTTAATTCCAAAAACATTGAGTGAGCTACTCAATATTTATTACACTCATTAAATTAAACAACTATATAAATAACACATTAAAATTAAATAAATACCCATAGCTAAAAAAAAAATAAAGTAAATAACAAACAATCAAAAACAATTAAATAATTTTTATTGAATATGATTAAGCAATTAAGTAATTTAATTTAAAATAAATAATAAATAACTTTAAAAAAGTTACTTGTATTGATAATGCGTTGCAGAGAAGAAACGATTAACACCCCCATCACCGCCAACGAAAGCAATTAACACGAAAATTTAAGCAAAGGACTAAAAATAACTAAGCAATTATGAAGATAAAAACCCAAAGAAAAAACTAGTGATGCTTTTTTTCTATACATGGATTAATTATTGATTTGTTGTAAATTATATGCATTTGAAAGTAAATTGATAGGGAGACATGTGTACTACAGTAACATATTTCAGTGGCCTTATCCAGCTACCAAATGACTTATTCAGCTACCAGTAAGTTATTCATGTATTAGCATTGGACTTATTCAGCTATCAAATGACTCCTTGAGTTTTTACATTCTCCTACTTTTCTTTTGAACTGTTTATTGGTACTCTCTCCGAATCATTTTATTGATTATATTTTGATTTGGCACACTATTTAACAAAAAACACTCTTAAAATTTATGGTATAAAACAATGCTTAGCTATTTATATGGCTGAGATTCACTTCATCAAAAATAAAACATTAATTTCAAAGTTTAATTATTACATTTTTTTAAAGAAAAATTGTTTCATATAAAATCGGACAAAGGAAGTATTATCTTTCTTAAAGGAGTGTTGTGTTAAGCTCCGAAACTCATCTTGTCTGGCCGACGAAGAAGAAAAGTCAAAGATAAGGACTTGGATGTTCCAGGATTCTAGAGGCCTCATGCTGAGGCTTCATTGTATTAACACGAAACCAATCAATATGACCTGTAGCGTCAAACTAAAATATATATATATATATATTAATTAACTGTCGTTTAGTGATAAGAGTGGTGTGCTAAATACACATATATCCTGCAATTAGTACTTGGGGTGCAGATATGGGTGGACACATATATCAGGCAAACATACAGATTCAATAGTGCATGGGCTTTTTTCAGGTTCTATGGCAAAGTTCTGGAATGAAAAAACAGAAAAAAGAATGTTGTATCCCTTGAATCGGAGTATGATCAGTCCTCTTATGGCACTAACAAAATAGAGCGAGTCAGTAAGAAATGCAACACAAAATTTTAAAGAACAATTGGGAGTGGAAATAACAATCACGGCAATTAGTTCTGCATTATTAATTGCATCATTATCTTGACAAACAAATTCAGTAATCCTCCACAAAGAAACCCACACGCAAGAAAAGAAGGAAGGCACCTCACCTGAAATAAGATCTCGATACACTCAAGAGGAGCAATAACTGTCTTAGAATTTAGCAAATCCACCAGCCGTAAGTTCTTTTGCAAAGAGTGGCATTCCATCCAGTTGGGGCTGTCAGGATCCTTTGCAACAAAATTGCTAAGACAGAAGGAGCTCTCAGTTTTTTCCAGGTTAAGCATCTACAGTTTCCGTCTCAATTGAACTTGGAGAAGTATTATTTTTCTTAAAGTTCACATGTTTTGCAGGTGGAACTCTTATTATCCCCCATGCTGCTTTGCATTACATGGCCTATTGTGACGAGCTGTTCAAATTCTGCCCAAAAATGCCTGAAAAACATTCCATGGCAAGTGGGACCACTCCGGATTTCTCTAGAATTCCCTAGAGAAAGGTAGATCTTGCAAGAAGGCCATGGGAGCTTCTAGAAGATTCAAGAGAAGTCTTGAGATGTAAATATCTTAGATATTTATGTAGGAATTCTCTAGAAGAGCATTTGTAGAAGTTGGATCAAAATGATCCTAGCCATTCATTTAGTAAGGGGACTAGTATAAATACCACCCCTTAGGCTTGCATTTTCATCAACAAGCAATCAAGGAAAGCAAATCACAATCAAAGTATTGTAAAGCTTCCAAGTTCTCTAATACAAAGTTATTTCTTTGTTCCTCAAGATTTTCCTAGTTCCTTCATAAAGTCTTTTGCTTAGTCTTTCAAAGTTCTGCTAAGCATTAGAGTCAGGCTGACTAGCAACTTAGTAGAAAGAGTTTGCTAGGCCGCACGGTACGTTGGAATCACGACCAAGTCCGTAACAGTTGGTATCAGAGTAAAGGTTCGAAGACCGTCGTAACATCAAGAGGAATGAAAGGCGGAAGCGAGGTCATCCAAGTCGGTAAGGAGAAGTCCAAGGGCCAGAGGTCTCGATCCAGGGAGCCCATGGTGGAGATTGAGACAAGGCTAGCCAAGGTGGAACTGGCCATAGCTGACGGGCAGGAAAAGTTCAAGGAGGTTGACCAGAAGTTCGAGGAGGTCGAACAAGGCCTAGCCGAATTGCGGGAGGAGATGCAATCCGCCATGAACCAAGTCCTGGCCCAATGTCTCGACAGTATGAAGGCCATGGAGGAGACACATAAGGTAGAGATTTCTTCAGTGCGGGAAGAGCTAGGGAGGCTTTTGCGCAAGCTGGAGAACATGGAGGAGGAGCTTAGCCTGTGCAAAAGGGCTCTTGCCCAAGGGAATCCGAGTACGTCCGAGGTAAGGACTACCCCTTGCAAGTTGGATGTTCCACGACCCAAGTCTTTCAAAGGGTCGAGAAATGCGAAGGAGCTAGATAATTTCATCTAGAGCATGAAGCAGTACTTTAGGGCGATCACCATGACCGACGAAGCCCTAAAAGTTGATATGGCTAGTCTCTACATCGAAGACACTGCGATGGTGTGGTGGAGAAGGAGACAGGGGGACATTGAAAGAGGCACTTGTTCTATCAGCACTTGGGCAGAGTTCAAGGCCAAACTCAAGAAGCAGTTCTACCCCAGCAACGTTGAAGAAGAGGCTCGTGGCAAGCTGAGGCGACTGTAGCGCAAAGGAAGTATATGGGAATACGTGAAGGAGTTTACTGAGGTACTTCTTGAGATCCCCGACTATCCTGATAAGGAAGCTTTCTTTGTCTTCATGGATGGGTTACAACAGTGGGCTAGGCTTGAGATCCAAAGATGAGGAGCTCAAGACTTGACCACTGCTATCTCCATTGCCGAGTCCCTTATTGAGTTTAGGAAAATAGAGAAACATAAACCAAAGGACAAGGGTGGCAAGGGAAAGAGTGGGGGAGACCCACATCGTGGTTAGGAGGCAACGGAGAGGGAAAAGGGTCCCAAGGAGTACAAGACCAGGGAGAGACCCCCGAAGCTGCTTCTTTTTTAAGGGACTACACAAGGCGAGGGAATGCCCCAAAAAGAGCAAACTCTCGGCCTTGATCGAGGAGCGCGAACAAGAGGAAGCGAAGATAGGGACCCTACGACTCCTCAGTGCAATCAAGGCGGAGGTAGAGGTTCTCAAGAACGAGAAGAAAGGGAGGATGTTTGCAGAAGCCAAGATCAGAGAGCACCCGGTGAAGGCACTAGTTGACACGGGAGCCGACATCAACTTCCTCACCCTGCAGGATGCCAAGAGGATGGGCATCCGATACGAGAAAGGATGCGGTTGGCTTAAGGGAGTCAATTCTGTACCAACCGAAACCTTTGCAGTCGACTGCAATGTAAAGGTCCGCTTAGGAAATTGGAACGACCACATCAACTTCTCCATAGTAACCATGGACGATTATCCACTTGTCTTGGGTATTGAGTTCATGGACCAAGTCAAGGTTGTCCCAATTCCCTTTGCAAACTTACTGTGTATCTTGGAGGAGGGTAACACTCATCTAATCCCACTAGAGCGGGAAACCCGACTCCAAGAGAAGCAGATTTCAGCTATGCAACTTGCCAAAGGAGTGAAGAAGGAGGAGCCAACCTACCTCGTAGCCTTGAAGGAAGAAGTTGTCGTTCCTCCAACAGAAGAACTACCTAAAGGAGTTAAGCACGTCTTGGAGGAGTTAAAAGACGTGATGCCGCCCGAGCTGTCGAATCGGTTACCACCAAAGAGGGAGGTGGACCACAAGATAGAGCTGGTACCAGGTGCCACTCCACCTGCGGCAGTGCCATACCGCATGGCGCCTCTGGAGCTTGAAGAATTACGGAGGCAGTTGAAGGAATTGATAGACATGGGCTACATTCGTCCATTAAAAGCACCCTATGGAGCATCGGTCTTGTTTCAGAAGAAGCATGATGGATCACTCCGGTTATGCATCGACTATCGGGCGCTCAACAAGATCACGGTCAAGAACAAGTACCCGATCCCACTTATTGCCGATCTCTTTGATCAACTTTGTCAAGCACGGTAGTTTACCAAGTTGGATATGCAGTCCAGATACTACCAAGTGAGGATTGCCGAGGGGGATGAATCGAGGATCGCATGCGTCACGAGGTATGGTTCGTATGAATTCCTCGTGATGCCCTTTGGACTCATAAACGTGCCAGCAACGTTTTGCACCCTCATGAATCGTGTCCTACAACCGTTCTTGGACAAGTTCGTGGTGGTGTACTTGGACGACATTGTCATATATAGCAACACTCTGGAAGATCATGTAAATCATCTGAGACAAGTCTTCCAAGTACTCCGGGAGAACGAGTTGTATGTCAAGAAGGAGAAGTGTGCATTTGCTCAACGAGAAGTCTCCTTCTTGGGACACATCGTCGGAGAGGGTAAACTTCGGATGGACGAGTCCAAGATCCGCGCAATACAAGAATGGGAGCCACCAAAGAAGGTGCCAGATGGATTGGCCAACTATTACAGGAAGTTCATCAAGGGCTATTCTACTATAACCGCTCCCCTCACGGATCTGCTGAAGAAGAACCGGACTTGGGATTGGAATGAGAAGTGCCAAACAACATTCTAGGCACTGAAAGAAGCCATGGTCAAGGAGCCGGTGTTGGTCTTGCCCGACCACACCAAACCTTACGAGGTGCAGACGGATGCCTCGGATTTTGCCTTGGGAGGTGTCCTTATACAAGAAGGGCATCTAGTGGCTTACGAGAGTCACAGGCTTAATGATGTAGAGAAGTGGTACACGGTCCAAGCATAGGAGATGACAGCCGTAGTACATTGTCTGAGGATGTGGAAACATTATTTGCTGGGCACCAAGTTCGTGGTAAAGACAGATAATGTTGCCACAAGCTACTTCCTTAAGAAAAAGAAGCTGACACCGAAGCAAGTCAGGTGGCAAGCCTTCTTAGCCGAGTTCAACTTCGTGATGGAGTACAAGCCAGGCAAGGGAATGTTGTGGCCAACGCACTAAGCAGAAAGGCCGAACTTGCCTCCATCACTAGCCTAAGTTTCCCTATGGTCGATCGTATAAAGGAAGGGTTAGAGCAAGACCCGCAAGCAAAAAATTTGTTGGGTTTGGCGAGTCAGGGGAAGATGCGCCAATTTTGGCTTGAGGATGGGGTGCTCATCACCAAGGGAAACCAGATGTATATGCCGAAATGGGGAGGCTTAAGGAAGGAGATCATCAAAGAGTGCCATGACTCGAGATGGGCAGGTCACCCTGGAGTACGAAGGACTATGGCACTCATCGAACGAGCTTACTATTGGCCCCAGATGACGGATGATATTGAGCTCTACGTAAAGACTTGTCTTGTGTGCCAGCAAGACAAGGTGGAACGACGTCCCGCAGCAGGTCTACTAGAACCATTGCCCATTGCTGAGAAACCATGGGAGAGTATTTCCATGGACTTCATCACATGCTTACCAAAATCAGAGGGGTGCAGCAATATTATGGTCGTCGTGGATAGGTTCAGGAAGTATGGAGTATTCATATCAGTCCCGACCAAGTTCAATCTTGAAGATGCTCAGATTATTCTTTAAACATGTGATGAAATATTGGGGCATCCCAAAGACAATAGTCAGCGACCGAGACACCCGTTTCACAGGAAGATTCTGGATGGAGCTCTTTAAAATCTTGGGGTCTGAGCACAACTTTTTCACAAGCTTTCACCCACAAACGGATGGCCAAACAGAGAGGGTGAATGCTTTACTGTAGCTATACCTGCGCCACTATGTAAGTGCCAACTAGAAGGATTGGGCCAAACTTCTGGATATCGCCCAGTTTTCCTACAACCTGCAGAAAAGTGAGTCGACTGGGTCGAGTCCATTTGAGCTAGCAACGGGGCAGCAACCAATGACGCCACAAACTATGGCCATTGGTTATAAGGGGCCAAGTCCTTCAGCTTACAAATTTGCCAAAGGATGGCACGAGAAGTCAGACTTCGCAAGAGCGTATTTAGCATAGACCGCGCAGAAAATGAAGAAATGGGTCGATGCTAAGAGAAGACATTTAGAGTTCGAGGAAGGAGACTTAGTCATAGTGAAGCTCCTTCCTCATCAAAGCAGATGATTGATCAAGGTGCACAAAGGGCTGTTGAGCCGCTATGAGGGGCCGTTTCCTGTGGAGAAACGCATTGGAAAGCTAGCCTACCGCCTGACCCTACCCTCGCACTTAGAGATGCAACCTGCCTTCCACGTGACCTACTGAAGTCGTACCATCAAGATAAGGACGATCCAAGCCGGGGAGAGTCAAAAAGAGCACCTACAACCATCACCACGGTGCCAGAACGGGAAGTGGAAGAAATTCTTGCGCACCGAGTCATTACTAGATGAGGGAGTCATCCCAGCTACACAGATATTTTGTAAAATGGAAGGGATCTCCTGACAGTGAAGCTAGCTGGGAACATGAACATACATTATGGGACTACGAGGACCTCATCAAAGCCTACAAGGAGAACGTGCCGAGGACGTCGCCAGATTGAGTGGGGGAGAATGTGACAAGCTGTTCAAATTCTGCCAAAAATGCCTTAAAAATGTCCATGGCAAGTGAGAGCACTCCAGAATTCTCTAGAATTCCTAGAGAAAGATAGATCTTGCAAGAAGGCCCTGGGAGCTTCTAGAAGACTCAAGAGAAGTCTTGAGATGTAAATATGTTAGATATTTATGTAGGAATTCTCTAGAAGAGCATTTGTAGCTGTTGGATCAAAATGATCCTAGTCATTCATTTAGGAAGGGGACTAGTATAAATACCACTCCTTAGGCTTGCATTTTCATCAACAAGCAATCAAGGAAAGCAAATCACAATCAAAGCATTGTAAAAATTCCAAGTTCTCTAATACAAAGTTCTTTCTTTGTTCATCAAGATTTTCCTAGTTCCTTCATAAAGTCTTTTGCTAAGTCTTTCAAAGTTCTGCTAAGCATTAGAGTTAGCCTGACTAGTAACTTAGTCGAAAGAGTTCGCTAGGCCGCACGGTATGTTGGAATCACGACCAAGTCCGTGACACCTATGCACTGGATTATACATAATATTCCTGGAGTTTAGGAAAGGTCCCATTCTAGATCTCACAGCAGGATCATTAGCTGGGTGAACTGCTCTACTTTCTACCTCTCCACTTGATTTAATTTGAACTAAATTGGTTTACCAGGTATGAGAATAAAGAGGACATGTTATTTGGTTTCCTTTGTTTTTCTCTATCACAAACCTCGACTCTCCGAAAGCTATATAAGGCAGAGATCGGCAACTTAACTGAATTTAACTACTTGTGAAGTGGATTCTGTTAGTCCTAAGGAGATGGGTCAGTTGAATTCTTAGTTCCCACAGCAATCTTGTACTGATTTGCTTCTGATCATCTAGGTTGTTGGATCCAAGAAGTTGAATATGCAAGGGCTTGATACATGTAAACAATTTTACCAAAGGATGCAGGACTACTTTTCAAAGACATACAAGGAGGCTGGAATAAGAGGACTGTACCGTGGAGTCGGTATGAAGTCTTCCATCCTGTGTTTCCAGCACCATCACTCTATGGAATCTTGCCATTATGCGTAGCTAAAATTAGTTCTATGAGAAAATGAAAAGCAATATCTCTCAGGAGCGAAGGAAGTCTATCACAGTAAAACTAGCATGTGAATCTGTTGCAGGACTACTTGGTTAGACTTTCATTTATCCTTTAGACGATGTGGTACGTGTAGTGAGACTGCAAAAGACAGAACTATTCTTTTGACCAATGGATGTTGGAATGACAAAGAGGAGACATATTTCAGGTACAGTGACTCTCCTCATCCATCAGCAGCCATGAACGGAAGGAACATTTGGTTCTCTTGTTATGATTGTACAAAGACATGGAAGGAAGCAACTATTTTCTCGACTTAGCCTCACTTATCTGAAGGTCAGACAAAGACTAAGCTTCACTTACTATTATATCTTTTTTAAAAAGGAAAAAACTTGATATTTCATCATGATTTCAAATTTATATTATCTTACCTTCTCAAGAGTAAATTAATAGTTTTCAAACTGGCAAATCACCTTCCTCTGCTACAGAAAAGGATTCGAGCCACCTAAAATAGTGCCATTTCAACCCTTGACAAGCTATAATGGTGCACTCCCTGTGCTCACCTCCTCTCACCCCTCCATTCCTCCGGTCAAAATTAAGAAAAGGTTGAGTTCAAGGCCCAAGATATCCCCTCTCCGTAATATACGCAACCTCTATACTTCTCGGTTATCAAAAAAAAAAGAAAAAGAAAGAAAAGAGAAACCTCCATACTCAGACGCTCAGAAAAATGGGTATTTTTTATTTTAAAAAATGGGAACAGCAAGCTACACTTGTTTTTTTTCCCCTTCCTAATCCAAAATTGTCTGCATAATTTTAGATATTGCAGCGATGTCCTAAAGAATACTACCAGCTATTTTTCAATATGATCTGTGAAATAAAAATTCAGATTTAACAATTTTGATTACTCTCACGGATTAAATTAAACATGTCAAACCATTTTTACTAGAAAATATTGAAATAGTAAATATGGTTTTATCCAAGTCATTAATCTAAACAACCTCACTTATGATAGATAAAAACAGTTGAGCAAATAAACAGTTTACAGACAACCTTGACAATTGAGTATATGATATAAATTATTATCTGGAAAAATATTGATGTTATACAGCTTTTAGATTGAAATAATATCATGTTGGACAAGTTTTTGACGGAAAACAAATGAAAAATATGATTGGTCAAAGGTAAACCAAAACTATAACAAGGATTTAAGCCTGTTTTTCCAGGTAACACCCAAGTTGCTAGACCCAAAAGTGGGTAATATTCTCTGTTTTCTATATTAATATACGTATTACCGGCCCTGATAAATGTGATTTCTGAAATAAAGGTAGTACCATCAGTTGCAATTGGATTTACTGTTTATGATGTGATGAAATCATACCTGAGAGTACCATCACAAGACAAAGCTGTTGTAGAAGTTGTTACCCTCCACAGAAATAGTCAAACCATCATCCCAGCACTCTTAATCCTTTTTTCAGGCTCAGAATTTGCAATATAAAGTTTGTAGCGCTCCATTTTTCTATGAATAACACAAGCATAATTGTTATTTGGATAAGTAGTTGACTCAGCAAGCAATTAGATGAGAGTGCTGCTGGTTCCACCTGTAATGGTAGGATCCCTTCTGTATATAAACTCAGTTAAATTGCAAATGTGTAAATAAAAGCTTGATGTCTTGTAAATGAAAATTATCATTCACTCCATCATTTTACACATCCAGTACCTCTTTCTCAAGGACTGTGCCATTTCCATTTTGTTCTGTATCATCATGGAGTTATTTGAAGTTCCTTTAGTTCTATATAAGCACAACCTGAACAAATAAAAGCATGTAGCTCTATGTGCTGGACTGGGTCAGTGGGATTCAACTCCGATAATCCTCAAATCTTTCCTATAGCAAAATCTAAGTCCATAAAATGTGTAGTAATAAAAGCCACTGTTTAATATTCATTTTTTGTTGCATATGCTATTGTTTATTCAGGAGGTCTTTTAGCCCCGGATGTAATAGAAATTGATACAGACAGTTCTCAATTTAGCCAAAAACAAGAAGTGGCAAATTTGGGGAGAATATATTTATTTTCAAGTAAAATAACCATATAACTAATGTACAATCTGATATCATCCTGGAAACATGATTTCCAAGAACGTCTTGCACCTAGTAGATTTACAAAATCTACAAACAAAAATTGCAGTAATAGCCTGAATAGACTAATGACTTCACCAGTAGTCATTACAGGAGCATTTTCCATCTCTGAAATGGTGAAACCGCTTGTTATCTCTGACAATCAACTCTCGCCCAACAATCTTTGACATGATCTTAATGGCATTGTGACAGTCACCACATATTCGGAGGTTCTTGATGATCCTCAGATTTGTTCTTGCCGGAGTACTAATTAAACCATAGGCAATGGCCAATCGCTCACTATGATACATCAGCGCTTGCTCCTTAGCCGCCTCATCAATATCATGAAGCACATACCTCGTGTCTGGTATATAACCAGCATCCCTCATCTGCCCGCTTAAGCCTTTCAACTTTTCATATGCATCTGCCCTATTTTGAATTGTACTCTTGAACTCATTAGCTTTATCTTTACCCTCAAGCATATTAAACTCAGAATGCCTCTTCTGAAACGGTGCAGGGAGCTTATTAGCCATATTTCTGGACGAATCTAACCTAATGAGCAGCTCCTCCGCTCGATCTTCAAGTTCAATGTCCCCATGAATTCGTGCGAAATTTTTCACTGCCTCCCATATTTCTTTTGTGGCCTCAATAGGCATGTCTTCAAGAAACTCTAACGCTTCATTCAAATGTCCAGATTTTCCCAAAAAATCAATGATCCCTAAATAATGCTCAACACCAGGAACCATACCAAACTCATTCTTCATTAGTTCAAAATACATAAAACCTTCTTTCACAGCCCCCTTACTAGCACAAGCCGAAAGAACCACAGAAAAAGTGTCCCCATTGGGCTCCAACAGCCTAAGTTTTCTCATCTGCTCAAACAAAAGCAAACCACTCTCCCCATCTCCGGTTTCTGCATACCCACTAATCATCAAGTGCCATAACTCCAAGTTCCTTTCACGCATTTTATCAAACACTTTTCTGGCATTCCTCATGCTTCCGTTCTTCACATACATTCCCACTAACTTACCATTCAATTCAATATTGTTACTCCAGGGGGAACGCAATAAGAGCTCATGCACCTTCTCTCCAACGCTGGGAGACGTAACTTTAGTACAATGGCTCAACAATGTCTCAAAAATACGAAAGTCAGCATCAACGCCCTGGGAAATGTATTCTGTAACTTGTTCAATCTTACCTTCATTGCATAGAGTCATCAAGTTAACATCAGCTGCTGAGATGGGGCTCCATGTTACTGGATCAGCTTCTTTATTGATAAGATTATTAGTTCTTCTGTAATATTGCTTGTTATTCCGGCGAGGTCTTGATTGTGGAGGGTTATGATTGTTGTTACGGGAAGTAGTGGTGCTGCGGCCGTGTGGGGCAGCGCAAAGGGTTGGGAAAAGCAGTGTAGAAGGTAGAAGACGAAATTTCAAGTGGGTGTTAGGGAAGAAGATGGAATTAGCCGTTCCAGGGAATGAGGACAGAGATGCCATGGGAGAGCCTTTGCCACAATCCCACAGATTATCTCATGATTGGGAAAACAAGTTAAAATGCACTTTTTATTTATTTATTTGCTATTGTTTTTGTTATAAATAATTTTAGTTACTAAGATGGGGTTGAATTAAAATATTTACAATTAAGTGAGAAAAACATTGGCTATATATTTTAGAGAGAGAGAGGGTTTATGTCATACCCCATAAGTAAGAAAGTCAGATTATGGAAAAGAGCCGCAGAAAATTTGAATTGTTTACATGTACGAGCACTATCTATGGCTTGTGATCCTATTTACGAGTAATAGAGGGGCTCTTATGGTTGTTAGTTGCATTGGTGGAAATTTTGGAAAATTTGAAGGAACCACAAAGGCCCTTATACGAGTCATGTATGGATCTATGAGTCGTAGGTCAGACTCATAGATGGGGTCAGTGCTTGGGAGAAATTGAAGTGTCAGAGCATGGACTATGAAGGAAATATGACATATTTTATGCTTTAAACTTGAAATTTTGTGTGTTCTCTAACGACTTAGTATATTTGATTTGTGTTTGTTGTTTTTACAGGATTACATCATCGGGGATATTTTTGGGAAGACTGTTGTTTTTTTGCAGCTTTTGGCCATGTACAAGACCACCTACTAGCTGTGGTTTGATCCACGAGCCATAGGTAGATGTTTGTGAGTTGGATCCAAAAATGATGGGATTTTCTAAAGATGATATGACGATTAGCACTCTTAGTCCAAACTACAAGCCGTTGATGAGGTTTCGTGAACTGGCCCAGATTTTCAGAGTTGCAGTCTACAAGACCCGCCACTATCTGTAGATTCTTCCACGGGTCGTACTATGGCTTCTGGTCGGGTCCGAATCCAATTTTCCTTATTCATTTAACATTTGAATTTTTATTTTGTCTATGGCTTTTTTTATTTATATTTGGACAGAGAGAACAGTACAGAACATATTATTATCAGTTTCGAGTTTGTGCTTGTTGTTTGGAAAAACACTGCATTCTTATTTTTGGATTTTTGTATTGCAATTCGGTTGGAGATTTTGGATTTTCCTTCTTCAATTCTTCGTTGTAAGTGTTAATTATGCAAATCTCAATCATAATTTCAGCATCTACAACAAAAATGAGTAGATATATCCACGACTAGAGTTGTTTGAACCATGAAGAACTAACAAAGTAAAAACAGAATAATGTTTAATCCTTGGAAATTGTACATGCATATATTATTTATCTCTTCATTTTAATTGCTTTTTAACGGTAGCAAATGTTAGAACTCGTCTTATTCTTATTTGTCGGACCAAGAGATACTAATGGGAAAAGGGATAAATAACAGGATTTGATGTGATTAACTCGTCTAATTAGCTTGAACGGACCAAGAGATAGCTATACTGAGACTAGGGCAAGGATTAGTTATGCGACAAGCTATACTAAGACTAGAGTAAGGGTTAGTTATGTGACACACGCAGACGGACAAAATTGCATGGTGAAATTCATCTATTTGCCGGACTAAGGACTTAAGTAAACATAACTTACCAGTTCTGCATGCTATACACTAGAGAAGGTAACAATTATGAGGTTACACTGCGTTAGGAGTTCACGGGAAATACAATACCCTAGTTATCTTCTCTTACTGAATTTGTAATACTTGCATCCTAATTGTTGTTGGAATAGGCTTTAGTTATTGTTTTCACATCATAAACCCCCACCCCCACCCACCCCGAAAATAAGTTAGGTAATTTCTCGAAGTTGCTTTAATTATTCCAAGTCTAGACCATATTCCTTGTGGGATCGACCTTAACTACTATTAGGTTCTATGTTTGGAACAATGACCGTTTATACCTTAATTAGGAGGTGCAATTTGGGTGTGACCAAATTTTGGTGCCGTTGCTAGGAAATACGGCTTTTAGATTGGTTTAGTTAGAGTAATTAGAGGATTAATCCTTATTTTTTATTTTTACATGTTGTTGTTATTTTTGTTTCTTTTCAGCATACATGTGTAATATATGCTCAATACATGCAGTCGAGGCAATCCCTTGACTCCATATGATCTTTAGATATAAAGAACCCTGAAAAGAATGACCCAAGACAATGCCAATAATGCTTCGAATGATGCACTCAACTTACATAAGCAAAACCGGATAATCAACTACCACTGGTCCAATAAGCAGAAGGTGCTGGGTAGAATCAATATGTGCTTGATCCAACATTGGTGAATATTACAGGAGCTATCGTGTTGGCTTTCGCGTCGCCAGATACTAAGTTCATTATATCGAGTAGGTTATTGTAGATGTTGCAGCATAGAGGGTTGTTCTTAGGCTTACCATCAGAGGATCTGCATAACCATCTACACAATGTTATCTTAATTTGCAAGAGTAAGATAGGAAGCCAGAACATGTCTAAGGATGTCATTGGGCTCCGTGTTTTTCCATTATCTCTCGCGGGTGAAGCAACAGTATTATTATCATAGCTTCCATGTTGTTCTACATCTACATGGTCAAGTATGTAAAAAACTCTTTTGGGGAGGTATTTCCCCAAGTCAAAGAACTTGAAGCTTAAAAGACCGCATAAACAACTTCCAACAAATAACTAGGGAGTCTATCAGGGTCACATGGGAGCGGTCCATCAACTATTTACTGAGTGTTTCGGACTATAAGATCACTAATATTTCTTTAGTAGAGACCTTTTATTGAGCTTTAGATGACAACAGTAAAGCAGTTGCCAATATCGTAACCACTTCGTGGATTGCACTTTTACTGAGGTAACCCAAAGACTTGAGAGAGTAGTAAAGACTAATCGTGCATGGGGTATGAGAGACTCAGAGACAACGAGAAGCTCTTTCTCAATCTGTGCAAATTCGGAGCAAGCTAACATCAACCCAGAGGTATTATAAGAGTTGTCTTGAATTAATACTAAAGTTAGGTTATTGATAAAGCAAAACCAAGAGCAGGTTAATGTAATAAGTCAACAACCACTGAGAGCGCCTTGTTATGATGAATTGTGTTATGAGGAGGATACTTGCTTTGTGGCTAATCGGATGGGGGGCCTTCGGACTAATGCCCAAGGATCCAATCAGGATTATTGACGCCAAAGTTAAGAAAATCAAGGTTGAAACTACAACAGGGGCAATGCTTACAAAGACAACAATAATGAGAAGGTAACTATGACAGCTAAGAGCGAGATAGTGACTTGGAACGCAGAGATAGGTATCATAATGACCGAAATAGACCATATGTGCCATCACAACACCGTGCTTTTGGAGTTGGTAGTTCGAGGATTGAAGAGGTGTTTGTCATATTTCTCAAGAAAGTTGATGCATAGGATAAGACCTTAAAAGAGATGAAAATTGATATATCAGAAATCAATCAAAAGATTGAGTCTCACGCAGTGGTCATCAAACAATTAGAGCAGTAATTTGGTCAGATGTCAATGCAGTTAAACCATCACAAAAAGGGTGCCAAGCAACATAGTGTAGAATCCTAAGAATGATAGACATTACATGGCAGTGATAACACAGGATGGTAAGTAGAAGATCGATCCACCAATGTCGATAGTTGATAATGAGTTGAGAGAGGAGATTGTAGAGAGTGCAACACTATCAGAGTTGGAGGTGAGCATGCCAAAGATGTTGTGGGAGAAGATGTGGTAATACCGAAAAAATTAAAACCCATATCGAGGCCCCCACCACCTTTGCCTTAGAGGCTAAAGAAGAAGAATGAGAAGGGAAAGTTTTAGAACTTCTATCACGACTCGAGCCTAAGGCCTGGGTTGACACAATGAATAGAGAACCCGAAGGGACCCTAATTAAGGCTTTTGAGCATACATGACACATCCTTGGTTGCAGAAGCATAATTAAATGACAAGTAAATAATTCTAAGGAAAGCGGAACTTTGGGCTCAATCTATGGGGATGCCATAGGAAAAAGGATTAGCATGAGCTCATAGAAAATAAATACTATGGGGTAGGTCAGTATGACTTATGCTATGGGGGAAATAGGGACTTAGGACTTAGGACTTAGGACTTAAGACTTAGGACTTAGGACTTAGGACTTAGGACTTAGGACGTCAATGTCACGCCCTTCAACCGATATGCTGCTAACTCAACAGCTTCTGTAGCACTGACATGCATAACATCAAAGGTGCGCTGAATCTGATCTATGAAGTCTTGGGGATCTTCATTAGGATCAGACCCAGTGAAAGCTGGAGGGTCCAAATTAAGGAAGTCCCGTATCCTCATGCTAGCTGCCCTATGCGTACCACCTGCACCTATAACTGGACCTTCCTGTCTTTGGCCAGCAACTATATGAGTCAGTAATTGAACTGCATTTCTCAAATCCTGCACTGTAGCATCAATAGGTGGTTCTGTAG
>JAOTQR010000097.1:8015447-8030809 GCA_025774065.1 Solanum ossicruentum | reverse complement strand
AGATAAAAATATATATATATATATATATATATATATATATATATATATATAGATATTGCATTTTGTTCTAATTTAATCTTATCATTAATTATAGTCATTTTTCTATTATATTTTTCAAGATTATTTTTGTCTTCAAAAGTTATTTTGGATAAAATTACTCCTATTATTTATTATTTTTTTAATCTCTGTGCCAAGTCAATAATGAACAATTATTAGACAAATAGAGTACAATTGTATCGTCGACATGCGTTTCTTGGAATTTATTTTTATTGAAGGACATTTTTGTCATTTAATATCAAAAGAAATTCTAAATAATTTTTAAATTTAGAATTTATATGAAAAAATTATAAATCACAATAATTAATAAATTTAAATATTAAAAAAATTATAAAAAGAAATTGTGGTTAAATAAAAATTTAATTGGCTTTCTAAATTTTATATTGTCACATAAATTGGGACAAAATAAGTAAAGACATTTTCAATAATTTATGTATTTTTGAATTTCAGTTAAAATACTATAAGTGAAATAATCAATAACCTAAAATAATGGAAAAAATATTATGCTCAAAGAAATTTCTTATTGACTCTCGAAGTTCTCTATATATCACATAAATTGGGATATAGAGAGTTATATCGAATTGTGACATATAAAATAATTACAGTCAAAGAAAAATTTTATTGATAAGCTAAATTTCATCTATGCCATACAAATTAGAACATAGGGAGTAAAGACATTTTGAATATTTTATATATTTTCAACGTATATTAAAAGTACCATAAATTACAATAATCAATAACTTATATTAATATTAAAAAGTTACACTTAAAGAAAAAATAAAAATTGAAATAGAAAAAAATAATATGGGTAGGGCCGTGTTGATATAGACACTGTATCCAGTTTTACTATAAGCCATTGTTTATATCCATCTTCCATGATAAGCAATTTGGAATTCGAAAAGCAGGAAATTCAAAATAAGTAAATAATCATGCAAAACCCTTTTATAAATCAAAATTGACTAAATTGATTTTCTTCGGGATAAAGAGTTAAGTAGTGAACCAAACAATACAAGAATATAATGGACAACCCTTTTGGCCTAAACATTTTGTCACCCAAATGGCTATAAAATTTAATTTACAAATTACACTTTTTTTTAAAGGATATAAACAACAATCGAAGAATAGGGTTTTGAAAGGAAATCATTGAAGAAAGTGAGAGAGAGGAAAAAGTACTTCCTTTCTCCATTTTTTTTTAATTACTTATTTACTATATAAAAAAAATAGAAATTCAATAATATTTGTCCATTTTTTTGGCAACTAAAATTTTTGTATTAATTATGAGAAGCAGCTTTACAACCAGCAAGTTAATCTCACAACTGACTTTCCAGGATTACAACTCATTTAACTGATTCCACCACCTATTGCTCAAAATTTATAATTGTTCAAGGCATCCTTTATACTATTACGAGCTCTAACAATGGTGGTATAAGCTATTTCTTTTGCTACCTGTTCTATAGTTCTACTCTTCTTTTCAAAGATTCTAGTATTATGCTCAATCCATATCTCATATGCACATTCAGCCATGATGATTTTAAATAGATGAGTTGCTTCAGATTTCCCTCTTCCATGTTGTATGCACCATTCCATGAACTGGTCCTAGTTATGTGGCATTTAAGCATTCTATTCCATAAGTCGCCAACAAATTGACATTGTACACCCTTTATTCACTTCTACTTCCTATTTGGCTAATCTATATTGTCTTCGTGTTGGGGATGAACGAAATCTTACTAATAAATTTACAAAAAAAATATATGTAATCGAGAATTATCTGCAAGGTACATCCAATTGCACTAAGATATGGTATTACACCAACAAGCTCATCGTCATTTAGGAGAGGAAAAAATAGTTTTTTATTAATATAAAGTGATCTTACAATCATTGGGTTATTTAATAGAAGTGTTTTATCCATGTAAAATCTCTTTGAAAGATTTTCAATATATGTCGATTGAGGAATAAACATTCCATTTGTAAAATACTTAATTTGTAGACCAAGAAAAAATTATCTTACCAAGATCTTTCATTTTGAATTCTTTTTTAAATCATTCTGTAGACACTCAATTTTGACCTTCCTCTCTTCCAATTCATTATTTCCAACATTGCCATGATCACTTTTACACCTTTTTTTTAAAAGATCGTTTGTTGTCATCTTATTTCAAGTTTCATATTTATTAAATTAATTATAAATTGATATTTTTATATTTATTTCTATATCAGTAGAAAATTATAATATTAGTATTTATTTTTATATTGCCATCACGCAATATATATTTTATTAATTATAAAGTTAGAAGGACAAAATAATTTAAAGTATAAGTTATATAAATTTCATAGTGAATAAAGAAACTATAATATTGTCACACCTCGGGAGGGTAACCTTGGCATGGCTAGCACGCGAAGACTATTGCTAGCCTTCGAGCGAACCACTTGGCCTCATCGTCACATCGTACTCAAGATCAGAAGAAATAACTCAAATAGATACAATATTATTAATGAAAACTCACTCACAGTTTCAAAAGAACGTGCTTTGAAATTTTACAATACTCTTTAAGAAATCACTCCCTCAACGTCTATGAAGTCTCTAATCAACAATCCAGACGGTGCCATGACAGGCCATAGACACCTCAAATAAAAATAGTACTCAATAAAAAACATAAGGTGAAAAGGGCTTCTCCAGAATGTAAGGAGAGGTCACCAACTCTGAAGTGCACGATCCGGATATCACGACCCAAAAATTGAGTGTGATGGAATTGCTCAATACCACCAGAACAAGTCAGCCTTAACTCAAAGGGTAATAAATATAACGCGCGGAAGTAATTTAACTAAAAACTAAGATATTTCCATCAACTTAAATACCACTCAAGGATTGGTTGTCACGCGTACAAACAACTAATCAATATAGAAAATAAAAAAAATACAAGTCCACACTGTCCTTCTTCTCTAATAGAACAAGTACAGAAGAAATATGAACAAGAGAGTCAGTCAGATAACAACAACTACCTCTCTACGTCTCCTGAGAATCCTCGGCGGATCAAGGAATTACTTTTCACTACCCGGGTTCACCACCTACACGAGTGTAGAAGCAAGGAGTGAGTACCTAATACCACGCCGTACCCAGCAAGTCAACTAACAAAACAAGGAAGTCTAATAAAATACACAAACTTCTTTCATCCCTGTCGATCCCACAACTACAACCTGCACAGAAAGTTATTTCGACCCAGCAATACACAACATATAATAAAGATGGTATAACACCATTTCACAATTTCCAAAACACAAGTTGAAAGTGATAGCACAATCAATCATAGAGATAACATCATGCTATGCAATAGTATGCAAGGATGGAATGAATGCATTATGCAATGACTGCCGGCGAAGACCTTGGCATCCCAATATCACATCATCTCCGGCATGTTACCTCGGCATCATAATATCACATCATAGTCCCCAAAGACCTCGATATCACAATATCATATCATCGTCCGCATATTATCTCGGTATCACAATATCACATCATAGCCGACAAAGACCTTAGCATCACAATATCACATCATAGCCGGCATGTTACCTCGGCATCACAATATCACATCATAAATTTACCAGCAAATACCTCGGCATCATATCTCGACCGGTAAAGACCTCGATCCTAATATTTTTCATCTCCCTTATATCAATATCTGGAATTAATGCAAATATGCATGTTATGGAATGAATGAATATGATATGAATTCCACAGACACATTCACTCATTATTCCCAACCACAACAATATATGTATTTCAAAAATATAGAATTCTCACCACTTTACCAAATTTATCAATTCAAGTACCATAATAACATGCCAAGTCGCATTCATATTTTTAATCATCTAATTTCTTATAATATTAAAATATTTCACGGATCACACGTAGGAAAAAGGAAAATTTGAGAATTCTATGAGAATTACAAAGTTTTAAAAGTCCACTTGCCTTAGTCAAATCACGGTCAATAAAACGCTTTGGCCTTTCCTTTTTGAATGGAATCTGTAGCACCACGATCTAGTTAAATAAATTATTACCATGAGATTGCAAATCAACACCTAAACTATTATATGCCTAGACTAGATCCAACTCATCCAAATCCATGATTACATTTCAAAATATTAAGCCTAAAGTTAAGTCTCAAGTCCCCTAATTAATAACCTAAAAGTATTTTATATAATGAATTACAATTATAATTTAGTATATAAATATTTTAGTTAGTAATTTGAGATGATGCTACTACATTATATTACTATTTAGACTACCAAAAGCTACTATAATTTATAAAGTCTTTCTTACTTTGCAGCTTCCTATCATTGTAAATTGACATACTAACAGTAGTGGAAAATTATTGAATAATTTTGACATCACATAATTGTTTTTAACTTAAATATATACATAATATTCTCATAATAAAGTACTTAAAGGTACACAAAAATAAACTCATTTGTATAAAATATCTTACTATAAAAGATTTAGAAAACAGGAGTAACTTACAAGAATAAAATTCTCGAAGCTCCACACAATAAAACAATTCCCTTCTTTAAAACTTTCAAATATTATGAAAAACTATTATTAATTTTTTTTCCTTATGTTTTCTCCTGTCCGAATGTCCTCAACACAGCAATTGCCTATGCCTTATATAGGAATGCCACAGACCCTTAAATGTTTGATCATGATAAGAGGATTAACATATTTAAAACATAAGTGAAAAATTATGTAGCAGTGGAGTAATAGTTCCTGCACTTGCTTCTTAATGGTATGTAGCAGTGGAGCAATATCTCCTGCACTTGCTCCTTAATGGTATGTAGTGGTGGAGCAATAGCTCCTGCACTTGCTCCATAATGGAGCAATCACATAATGAAAAATATATAAAAAAATTGATGTTATTCAATCCCCTACTCATAAAAAAATCCTCCTTATACTATTTTCACTCAAATAGATAAAATTTCAGGGTTGGTTATATTATCCACCACTAAAAATCATGTTCATCCTGGAATATAAATTAAAAGAAAGTACCTGAAGTTTCGAAAAGATGAGGATCTATGACACACATTTTTGACTTTGTCTCCCAAGTCGCCTCTCTAACTGGATGATTCTTCTATTGTATCTTCACAGAAGCAATCTCTTTGCTTCTAAGCTTGCGAGCCTGTCTATCCAAAATAGCGATAGGCTCCTATTCAAACGACAAGTCTAGATTCAATGGCACCGAATCGAATGAGAGTATATAGAACTCATCGGGCACATACTTTCGGAGCATAAAGACATGGAATACAGGATGTACAAATGATAAGTTAGGTGGCAAGGCTAGTCTATAGGCCACCTCTCCAACTCTCTCCAAAATCTCAAATGGACCAATAAATCGAGCGCTAAGCTTGCCCTTCTTCCCAAACCGTATCACACCCTTCATGGGTGATACCTTGAGCCAAACGTGATCGCCCTCCATAAACTCCAGGGCTCGAATCTTCCTATCCGCGTAATTCTTTTGTCGACTCTGAGCAGCCAATAACCGATCCTGAATCATACGGACCTTTTCCATAGCCTCCTTAAGATAGTCTACATCTGATAAGTCCACCTTGGCGGAATCAAACCAACCAATCGGAGATCTACACCGCCTACCATACAATGCCTCGAACGGAGCCATTTGAATACTGGAGTGATAACTAACTCTGCAAAGGGCAAGTGTTGATCCCAGTGAGAACCAAAATCAATTACACATGCTCGAAGTATATCCTCCGACACTTGAATAGTCTGCTCGGACAGTCCATCTGTCTGAGGGTGAAACACTGAGCTCATATTCAGCTGAGTACCTAGACCATGCTGCAAGGTCCTCCAAAAATGTGAAGTGAAAAATGAACCCTGATCAGAAATGATAGAAATGGGCACACCATGCAACCTAACTATTTGACTGATGTAGAGCTCAGCTAACTTCTCTGATGGATACTTGACCTTGACGGGAATGAAATGGGCAGACTTAGTTAATCGATCCACGACTACCCAAATAGAGTTGTAACCGCCCACAGTAGTAGGCAAACCCACCACAAAATCCATAGTGATTCGCTCCCACTTCCAAGTAGGATTGAGCAGCCTCTGAAACTCACCTCCAGGATGCTGGTGCTCACATTTAACCTGCTGACAAGTCAAACACTTAGCCAAAAATTCTAAAACATCCCTCTTCATACAACACCACCAATAGTTCTAACTCAGTTCATGATACATCTTCACTGCTCCTGGATGGATTGAATAACAAGTGCAGTGGGGCTCCTCAAGAATCAATCTAATTAAATCACCTACCTTAGGCACACAGACTCGACCTCTAATCGTTAAAACACCATCAAGATCAAGCATTGCTTCCTTAGTCTCTCCTCTGGTCACTTTGTCTTTAATGAGGCATAACTTCTCATCCTCAAACTGACGCTTTCGAATCTGGTCCATTAAGGAAGAACGATCCTCAAGGAAAGCAAGTATGCCACCTTCATCAGAAAGCTATAACCTGACTAGGCCATTCGCTAGCCGTTGAACATCCTTGGCCAAAGGTTGCTCTTCCAGTCGAATGGTGGCTAGACTACCCATGCTAGAAGTCTTTCTACTCAAGGCATCGACCACCACATTAGCCTTCTCTAGATGGTATAAGATGATTAAATCATAGTCTTTTATCAACTCCATCCACCTACGTTGCCTCAAGTTCAGATCCTTTTGACTAAAGATGTACTGAAAACTCCTATGATCAGTGAAGACCTCACAATGCACACCATACAAGTAATGACGCCATAGCTTAAACACAAAAACAACAGCTGCTAACTCCAAGTCATGAGTAGGGTAGTTTTTCTCATGAACCTTTAACTGTTTAGATGCATAGGCAATAACGTTTCCTTTTTGCATCAATACACTACCTAATCCAACTTTTGAAGCATCATAATACACTGTGAAGTCCACACACCTGCCTCAGATAGCATCAAAATGAGCGCTGAAGTCAACAAGGTTTTGAGCTTCTAGAAGCTCACCTCACACTCATCAGACCAATAGAAGGCTACATTCTTCTGAGTTAATCTAGTCGGTGAGGCTGCAATGGAAGAAAAACCCTGAATAAACCTCCTATAATACCCTACTAACCCCACAAAACTACGAATCTCAGTAGCTGTAGTTGGCCTCGACCAACCTTTAACTGCCTCAACCATAGCCGAATCTACTCTGATTCCCTCTTTAGACACCACATGCCCTAAGAATACCATTGAATCAAGCCAAAACTCACACTTGGAGAATTTTGCATATAGTTTTTCTTCCCTCAACCTTTGTAACACTATCCTCAAGTGACTAGAATGATCATCCTCAGTCTAGGAATATACCAAGATGTCATCGATGAATATAATAACAAAAGAATCTAAGTACGGACGAAACATCCTATTCATCAACTCCATGAACGCTGCAGGGGCGTAAGTCAACCCAAAGGACATCACCAAAAATTCATAGTGGCCATAACGGGTTCAGAAAGTTGTCTTAGAGATATCTGACACCCTAATCCTCAACTGATGATAACCAGACCATAAGTCGATCTTAGAAAACAAAGTCGCTCCCTGAAGCTGATCAAATAAGTCATCAATACAGGGAAGAGGGTACTTGTTCTTGATAGTTACCTTATTTAACTGCCTGTAATCTATACACATCCTCATAGACCCGTCTTTCTTTTTCACAAACAAGACTGGGACACCCCAAGGTGACACACTAGGGCGAATAAATCCTTTACTTAACAAATCTCGGAGTTGCTCTTTCAATTCTTTCAATTCAGCTGGAGCCATTCTATATGGAGGAATGGAGATGGGCTTAGTGCCTGGCTCTAGGTCAATGGGAAAGTCAATATCCCTATAGGGTGGAACACCTGGAAGGTTAGTGGAAAATACATCGACAAACTCCTGAACCACAGGGATAGACTCTATAGAAGGTGGTTCAATACTAGTATCTCGAATGAATGCCAAGTAGGACAAACACCCTTTATCAATCAATTTTTGGGCATGAATGTAGGAGATAACTTTCTAGGATAAGAACCACTCTCTCCCTTCCACTAAATCTTTGGGACACTGGGTATGGCTAAGGTCACAGTTTTTGCATAACAGTCAATGATAACATGATAGGAAGAAAGCCAATCCATTCCTAAGATAACATCAAAGTCGACTATATCCAGAATGATCATATCTACCCAAGTATCATACCCAGCCAAAGAAACAAGACAGGATCGATACACTCGATCCACCACTAAAGGTTTTCCTACTGGTGTAGAAACATGCATAGGTACTGACGTCCGATCACATTATAAGTCAAACCCAGACAAAAAGTATGTAGACATATAAGAGTAGGTAGATCCATGATCAAATAACACAGATATAGGCCGATGACAGACTGGAACAATACCTGTAATCACTGCATCTGAGACCTCTGCCTCGAGTCTTCCAGGAAATGCATAGCACTGAGCTCCTTTTTCACCTCCAATCTGAACTACACCTTGATATCCACCACGTGAAATCAAAGTACCATTGTCTAGAGCACTACCACCTCTAGCAATTTGACCCCTGCCCCGACCTTTGGCCGGTGGAGCCGAATCTCTAACTGGAGCTGCCGAATTAGTACGATGGGGTCCTGAATGAGTCTAAAAAGGGCATTGTCGAATCATATGTCCTGGATCCCCACACCCAAAACAAGACCTCGTTGTAGAGGACTGTTGTCCACCGAAAGAACCACTATAATCGCCACGGGTAGAATTTTGGGACCCTCGAGGCATCTGACCACCCTCAGCTACTGGCATAGATGCATATATCGGACCATATCGTCTGAAAGATCCACTACTTCTATGCGAACTCCTACCTCCTGATGAAGTACCAGAAAATTGACCCGTAATACGAGTCTTCTTAGGATCTCCAAACTCTTCTCGAACCAGCAACTCTGCCTCCTTGGCAGTGCTTACAATAGACTGAAAAGAAGCCCCCTCACGAGCTGCTCTAAATACATAGGATCTAATCGAGAAGTTCAAACCTCTCACAAATCTACGGACTCTCTCCTCCTTATTTGGAATCATAGTTAAAGCATGTCGGGATAACTGACAAAAACGAGCTTCATACTCTATAACAGTCATACCCCCTGCCTTGATCCTCAAATCTCAATCGGCTCTCTTCCCGCACACTCCAAGGAACGAAACGCTCCTTAAATGCATTAGAGAACATACCCCAATCCACTGGAGGGGACTCAGCTGGTCAAGATGCTACATAATTCCTCCACCACTCCCTGGCTAGTCCACGGAGCTGAAGTGCCACAAAACGAACACCACGCTGATCAACCAATCTACTGCATCTAGCATCTCATGGCACAAAGTCAGAAATTCATGAGCGTCCTCGTTCTTACCACCCTGAAATTGAGGTGGTCTCATTTTCTAAAATCTTTCATCGCTAAGCTGATCATCTTCAACTAGGACTGCCTCCGAAGTGGTTTGTACCCCATTAGCTGGTGCAGAGACCACTAGGGGATATCCCACCTGCTCCTGATCAACTATACCCGGATGCTGCCGTGAAGTTTGTTCTTCTACTCTCGGTTGGGGAATTCCCTGCATTCCTATCGTACCACCCCCCTGAGTGAGGTTTTCAAGCATACCCATCATCCTTAACAAAGTGTCATGCAGTAAAGGTGTGGTTGTGGGCTCTCGAAGGGCCTGATCCTCTTAACCTCTATCTGCGGCTCTGAAGAAGCCTCTCCATAGTGGCCTCTTACTAGTACTACTCTTCGGGCATGCCCCCTCACTGACGCCACTCTACGAGCACGACCTCTAGGTCGACCCCTTCCTCTACTTCTCACTGGGATCTCAGCAATAGTCCCAGTAGTAGCCTTACCTCTACCAACAGTAGTCGTAGCTCTTATCCTTGCCATCTGTTAAGAGAATATAGGCACCACCATTACTAACGAAAATAACCACGCATGATAAGAGAGAATCAATAAAAAGAAGCTTCCTAACAGTCTTCATAGACTCTTAAAGATAAGTACAAACGTTTTCGTACTGATCCTCAAGACTCTATTTAGACTGGGCTTGTACACACGTGAGACCTATGAACCTAGGGCTCTGATACCAACTTGTCAGACCCAAAAATTAGGTATGATGATACTTGCTCAATCTCACCAGAACAAGTCAGCCTTAACTCAAAGGGATAAAAAATATAACGCGCGGAAGTAATTTAACTAAAAACTGAGATATTTCCATCAACTTAAATACCACCTAAGGATTGGTTGTCATGCGTACAAGCCACTAATCAATACAGAAAATTAAAAAAATACAAGTCCACACTGTCCTTCTTCTCTAATAGAACAAGTACAGTAGAAATAGGAACAAGAGAGTCAGCCAGATAACAACAGCTAACTCGCTACGTCTCTTGAGAATCCTCGGCGGATCAAGGAATTACTTTTCACTTTCCGGGTTCACCACCTACACGATTGTAGAAGCAAAGGGTGAGTACCTAATACCTCACTGTATCCAGCAAGTCAACTAACAAAACAAGGTAGTCTAATAGAATTCACAAACTCCTTTTGTCTCTGTCGATCCCACGACTACAACCTGCACAGAAAGTAATTCCGTCACAGCAATACATAATATATAATAAAGATGGTATAACACCATTTCATAATTTCCAAAACACAAGCTGATAGTGATAGCACAATCAATCATAGAGAGAACACTATGCTTTGCAATAATATGCAAGGATGGAATGCAATGCATTATGCAATGATTGCCGGCAAAGACCTCAGCATCACAATATCACATCATCGCCGGCATGTTACCTCGGCATCTCAATATCACACCATAGCCGGCAAAGACCTTGGCATCACAATATCACATCATAAGCAGTATATTATCTCGGCATCACAATATCACATCATAGCTGGCAAAGACTTCGACATCACAATATCACATTATAGCCAGCATGTTACCACGGCATCACAATATCACATCATAAATTCACCGGCAAAGACCTTGGTATCATATCTCGATTGGTAAAGACCTCGGTCCCAAAAATTTTCATCTCACTTATATCAATATCCAGAATTAATGCAATTATGCATGTTATGGAATGAATGAACATGATATGAATTCCACAGACACATTCACTCATTATTCCCAACCACAACAATATATATATTTCAAAAATGTAGAATTCTCATGGGATGGAGCCAAAGATTCACTATTTTTTGGCTTTGGGGTATGATGGAATAAAGCAAAATGGCTCTTTAAACTGTCTGCACTTCTTTCAATTATGAAGTAGCAGTTAGTCAATGCAACTTTCGACGCTCATCATGAGTCATCCGAAAACAGTCGCTCTATGTTTTTAAACATAGGGGTCAGGCTGCGTACATCTGACCCCCCTTACCCCGCAATGGGCCGGAACCTTTGAGGCACTGGGGTAATGTTGTTGTTGTTGTTGTTGTTGTATAGAATTCTCATCATTTTACCAAATTTATCAATTCAAGTACCATAATAACACAACAAGCCGCATTCATATTTTTAATCATCTCATTTCTTATAATAATAAAATATTTCACGGATCACACGTAGAAAAAAGGAAAAATTGAGAATTCTACGAGAATTACAAAGTCTTGAAAGTCCACTTGCCTTAGTCAAATCTCGATCAATATAACGCTTTGGCATTTTCTTTTTAAATGGAATCCGTAGAACCACGATCTAGTCAAATAAATTATTACCATGAGATTGCAAATTAACACCTAAACTATTATATGCCTAGACTAGATCCAACTCATCCAAATCCATGATTACATTTCAAAATATTAAGCCTAAAGTTAAGTCTCAAGTCCCCTAATTAACAACCTAAAGGTATTTTATATAATGAATTATAATTATAATTTAGTATGTAAATATTTTAGTTAGTAATTTGAGATGATGCTACTACATTATATTACTATTTAGACTACCAAATGCTACTATCATATATAAAGTCTTTCTTAGTTTGCAGATTCCTATCATTTTAAATTGACATATTAATAGTAGTGGAAAATCATTAAATAATTTTGGCATCACATAATTGTTTTTAACTTAAATATATACATAATATTCTCATAATAAAGTACTTAAAAATACACGAAAATAAATTCATTTGTATAAAATATCTTACTATAAAAGATTTAGAAAATAGGAGCAACTTACAAGAATAAAATTCTTGAAGCTTAACATAATAAGACAATTCCCTTCTTAAAACTTTCAAATATTATGAAAAACTGTAATTAAATTTTTTTTCCTTATGTTTTCTCCTTTTCGGATGTCCTCAACACAACAATTGCCTATGCCTTATATAGGAATGCCACAAAACCTTAAATGCTTGATCATGATAAGAGGAGTAACATATTTAAAACATAAGTGGAAAATTATGTAGCTGTGGAGCAATAGCTCCTGCACTTGCTCCTTAATGGTATGTAGCAGTGGAGCAATATCTCGTGCACTTGCTCCTTAATAGTATGTTGTAGAAGTGGAGCAATAACTACTGCACTTGCTCCTTAATGGAGCAATCACATAACGAAAAATATAAAAAAATGAAATTGATGTTGTTCAATCCCCTACTCATAAAAAAACCTCCTTATACTATTTCCACTCAAATAGATAAAATTTCGAGGTTGTTACACCTGATCTCAGCGGTGCATGGGCTGAAGTCCTTTATCTCCAATATCTAGATCATAAAATGATCCAGCGTCAAAGGCGTCAGTACGTGGAATGTACGGTAAGTCCAACGGCTTAAATATAATAATGATAAGCTCAAGAATACTCACCTTAACTCCTCAACTCACGCTCAGCCAGTATATAACAGTTTAGAATATTTCATGCATTCAAACATTATATATATGCATAGTGAAAGTAAACTCAAGTTTGTAAATCTCATGTTCAATCAAAGTTGCTTAGGATTTCTCTTAATCGACATACCTCCCGTCACCATAAGTTAGGTGACGTACAACGAATCAGCATCGTTGCCAAGCCCATCCTATACATGCCACGGCATAGGACGATCAACTCTCTCTTGGATCCAGGATAAATGTCCACTTGCGGGACAAGTCACCAGAACGATGTTGTATGACTATACGCTGGCAACATAGTTCTGTGGGTTAAAGTAAGAGTATACTTGCTCCCCGCTCGGTGCTCAATAATCCTTCCAAGACTCAAATATGCTCAAATCATCATGTAACTCAATCCTCAATACTCCATCAATCAACTCATTCTCAACCTCATAGAGTTATCTCAATTCGTCTCAAAGATTCACCAATTTATTCAATCACAAACAAGTACTCAAATATAGTCAACTTAATAATCATATAACTTATCATGCTCGACTCAATTCAAAGGTTATTTGGACTCTTTTAACCTTACTCATCATGTTATGTAAATAAGTTTATAATGCAATAGGTTTTCATATTCAATGACTCAGGTATTCTCAATTCGTCATATTAACCTCAACTTAACCTCATATAAACTCTTTTCACATAGAACATAAATCTGAAGACATAATATAATTTCAAGTAGTAAAATCCTCATATAACAGCAAGAGAATAAATAAAACTTTCTCATCAACAACTTCTTTTAAATCTCTAACTCAAGTAAATAAAGTAAAATATAGGGTCTTTCCTTTTAACTTTAATACATCAAGATAAATTTATCACTCATCACAAATAATATTCTCACAATAAAGTACTTAAAAGTACACAAAAACAAACTCATTTATACAAAATATCTTATTATAAAAGATCTAGAAAATAGGAGTAACTTACAAGAACAAAATTGCCGAACCTCTACACAATAAAACACCTCCCTTCAGCTAATAAACTCTTAAAAATATTATTTAAACTATTTTTCTCACGTTTTATTTTTTTCACTTGCTTTCTCTCCTCTATTTTCTGCCTTGTTGAGCAGAATGCTCTATGTTTTTCTGCTTTGTCTATGTGACCGTTGAGCAGAATTCTCTACTCTATATATAGATAATATATACAGCTCTTCACAGAGCCAAAGGATTATACAATAATAAATTAGAAGAGGACATTGCATTATTAATAAGAAGTGGAAAATAAAGTTGAGCAATATTAGAGGCAATTGCACGTCTTTGCTAAAAGTGGGGCATTAAGAAAGTAAGTGCTCCATTAAAAATATTAAAATATTAAAATATGCACTAGCAATCTCCCACTACTCCAGAGTCGTAGTGGTTTCAGACTTGAACTAAGACTATCTAAGAGAAATAAAATATTACTGCTCACACATAATAATCAAGGTGTTGACATGAGCTTTACTAGCCAGCACATTACGGCCTTGTGCTATCCCGGTTTCATGAGTGCCTTTGAGAATGAGCCTAATTCTCATAGGAAATGGCCTACTTCCACACTCACATAGACAAAAATTTTGGGATCGTTACATTATCTCCCCCTTTGGATCATTCGTCCTCAAATAAAGAGAATATAGGTTAAGGCACGAATCCTCTCATGAACTCTAACACTTAATTACTCCTTGACTGACTCATTTAAACCAATCAAATGAGGAATGCAGCAATAATAATCTCATCACATTAACAAGTCGTACCAATCCTCACTCGAACTCTAGAACTGTATCATATCTATGAATGAAAGAAAAACTCAATGCATAGGAATATAGAAGGAATTATTACCGTTAATTCTCTCGTCATCCGTAGACTGGAATAGTGGGTGTATGTGGTCTTCATGTCCTCTTATGCCTCCCAAGTGGCTTCTTCTATGAACTGTTTCCTCCACAATACCTTCACAGATGCAATCTCCTTGTTTCTCAACTTTCGAACCTGGCGATCAAGGATTTGGATAGGAATCTCCTCATAACTCAGACCATCTTTTACCTCAACACTCTCGACAGGCACTATCAACCGTGGATCTCCTAAACATTTCTTAAGCATAGAAACGTGGAAAATTGGGTGGATAGCCGCTAATTCTGAAGGTAGCTCCCACTCGTAAGCAACTTTGTCCACTCTCTTTATGACTCAGTAAGGACCAATATATCTTGGAATTAGCTTTCCTTTCTTCCCAAACCTCATCACTCCCTTCATGGGCGACACTTTCAAATATACCCAATCATTGATCTCAAACTCTAAGTCTCTTCTTCGTACATCTGAATAAGATTTCTGTCGACTCTATGCAGTCCTCAACCTCTCACGAATGACCTTCACTTTCTCTACCGCTTGGTAAACCAAGTCTGGTACGATCAACTCTGTTTCTCCTACCTCAAACCATCCAATCGGCAATCTAT
>JAOTQR010000097.1:7963019-7980007 GCA_025774065.1 Solanum ossicruentum | reverse complement strand
ACTTTCGACACTCCTCATGGGTCATCTGGAAACAGCCGCTTTATGTTTTTAAACATAGGGGTTAGGCTGCGTACATCGGATCCCCCCTCACCCCGCAATGAGCGGGAGCCTTTTGAGGCACTGGGGTATGTTGTTGTTGTTGTTGTTATGAAATTGTTGAAATTTTGTTTAAGTACATTGTTGCATCTCTATATGGGTTGAAAGTGTCATGTTTGTGTCTCTCATATATGTTTCTTTGACATTCGGGGACGAATGTTCCCAAGGGGGAGATATTGAAACGACCGCAAAAAGTGCCCGAAAATGTGCCTCGAAAGTGCCCAAAAATGTAATTTTTATATATCTCAAATTCCGTGCATGATATATAAAATTTGACTTCATATTTTTATTCAGGGGGTCATTTTGAGTGGAAAATGGATCTAGCCCCGATTTTAAAGCAAACAATTAGCAATTTCAAATTTCTAAAATTTAGATTTCTAGAACTGACCCACAACAGTGCCGCAATACGCAGCCGTCGCGGAAACACAGACCTGTGTAAATTCTACCTAGTTATTTTCTTATGATCCAAGGCTTTTAAGTCTTGGGTCTAAGTGTCTCCAAACATAATAATACCCATAGTTAACCATTTTTCATCCTCTTATCATTCTAAATAATTCCCAATACTCACTCAAATTCTTGGAAAAATTTTCACTCCTAAATTCAAGTATCAAACCCTCATCCTAAACTAAGGATTTCCTTCAAGGTTCTTCTTCAAAGCTTCATGTCTCCATCTCCAATCTTCACTATGTTCATCTCCAAAGCTAAGGTATGTGGGTTTCTTTTATGAGTTTCTTTCACCCATGATACCCAAGTTGTTTTTACTCAAAATTGCATGATTTAAAGTTGATTTATTCATGGGTCTTATCTATTATGAAAATCACTGCACACTATGTTGGGTTTGTGAAATTGTGACTGTTTTGCTATGTTTGGAGCTATGTAGCAAAGGTATATTGTGAGATGATGAATGGTCTTGATGTATGTTTTTTGAGGATGTTACCAAGCATTTATTGATGTATTTACACTAATTTTTTTTGCGTGATTTCACTCTTGAATTGCATAGTTTTACATTAGCATTACACACCCTCTAAGTGTTTGGTAAAATTTTTGTATTGTGGATTCTTGAGGAATTGAATGTCCAATATATGTCATATGAGATGAATGACTATATGATGATGAAATGATGATAGAATGATGATGGAATATTGATGAAAAGGAATGTGTTTGTGTGATGATGAAAGGAGTGTGTATATATATGATACTATCACTATATAGTGTTGGGGATGACCAAGCCTAGCTCCGGGGGTTGTAGGCCCGGGTAACCTATCGAGGGGTTTGTACCTTGATCGCCTAGTTTAAGGGGTTGTAGGCCCGGTAACCTTGTAGGGGGTTGGTATCCATCAACCTTGATTGGGGGTTTTGTACTCTGTCAACCTCGATGGGGGGTTAGTACTCCGTCAACCTCTGTGGGGGGTTTGTACTCCATCAACCTCATGAAGGGGTTAGTACCTCATGCGCCTATCCGGGGGATGGTAGGCCTCGACTTTCACTAAAATGGTCACTCTTTACACTCATATTATGATCTATATAAGCATGATTTTACTTCAAGCATCATTCATATATGTCATACTGCTAGTATGCTATTAGTTGCTTATGATTATGCATTTTTCCTATGATGTCTATCTTTTGTTGCATTGCATCCTACATACTTTTTACATCCAAACGTACTAGCGCATACTCTATGCCTACATGATGTCACCATGTAGTAACTGGTGCATCACTTGATCATCTTCCTCCACGTGGCTAGTATGACTTCTATCAAGCTTGTTGGTGAGTCCTTCATTCCGGGGATGTTACTTATGATCTTTTGCTAGGTATTAAGTCTTTCTTGACAACACTCTTATCTATGTAGTAGAGGTATTTTTGGACATGTCATATATCTATGCTATGAGCTTGACTCTATTGACTTTTGATGTTTATGATATGGGAATTTATGCTTAGTCCTAATTCCCCTTATTTATGGTTATCTCTTATTGTCATTCTACTTTTTCATGACCAAGGATGTCTGATGATATGCTACGAGGCTTGTTTGGGGTTCTTTCTGGTTCCCCATTCACTAGTCGCGTTTAGGCCCTATGCTTGGGTAGTGACAGTGAACATAGGTCACTTGTAGTTAAATATATCGAGCTAGTGAATAGTCTTAAGGGGAGGCAGATTAATACAACATATGTTCAAAAGACTAGATGGGTAGGTACCAAAGCTCCAGTTGGAAACATGTTTAAATTATGGTACTCAAGAGGCTCTAGGGATAGAAATAAAGTAGGTATCGTAGTACAAAATGACCTTTTTTGAGATTGCAAAGTTATTCCATGTGAAAATATTTACACCCATCATAGGCTTTTGGTGATGGATTAAGATATTAAGAAGGATAAGAGGAAAAAGGCCCTTTATGACCGATCGAGGATTAGATGGAGAGGACTAACTCCTGCTTTCTCTCGGGAGATAAGGGAGAAGTTGAGTAGTCTGGGGGCGTGGAGTAGTAGTGGGGATGTGAACAACATATGAGCCATGACTATTGGTTGCCTTAGAAAAGTTTTTTCTAAAGTACTAGAGGTATCAAGAGGGACCACGATCCTAGTAGAGGGGTACTTTTTTAAGGATTGCAAAGTTATTCCATGTGAAAATATTTCCACCCAACATAGGCTTTTGGTGATGGATTTAGATATTAAGAAGGATAAGAGGATAAAGGTCCTTTATGACCAATCGAGGATTAGATGGGGAGGTCTGACTCCTGCCTTTTCACAGGAAATGGGGGAGAAGTTGAGTAGTGTGGGGGGTATGAAGTAGTAGTGGGGATGTGAACAACATATGGGCCAAGACTGTTGGTTGCATTAGAAATATATATACCAAAGTACGAGAGGTATCAAGGATGTCAAGGTGATTAGTGGTGGAATGACGAAGTTCAAAGCAAAGTGAGGGAAAAGAAGGTTGACTATACAAAGTGGTTGGAATGTCTTGATGAGGATGAAAAATAAAGGCTTAAGGATATCTCTAAAATGGCGAAGACAAAAGCAAAGTTGACAGTCACAAATGCTAAGACAAGAATATTTGAACATTTGTATGTCAAGCTAGGGGAAAGGCGGGGATAAGAGATTGTATTGGCTCACGAAAGAGAGAAAAACTTATGACTTAGACCACGTGAAGTGCATCAAGGATGAGGATGGTAGGGTGTTGGTGGATGAGAATTCTATTTCCACAAACTCTTAAATAAAAAAAGAGACAGAGATACTGAGCTCAGTGATTTGGGCTACTTTGATGGTTATCGTAATTTTTGCTAGGGGTGTGCATTAGTCGATTCGATTCAGTTTTGTACATTATCGGTTTGGTTTATCAGTTTTTAGTTTTTAAATATGCCAAACCAATTAGAAAATAATAAAATAATTTTTATCGGTTTTCGATTTATTGGTTTTAAGTCCTTAGCGGTTCTATTTTCGATTTACCTGATAAGAATGATAATAAAAATTTACAAACTATATTTACAAACTTGCAAAAGCTAGTGTACGAAGACTATATTTACAAACTTGCAAAAGCTATAATTAGTTAATTACAAACTAAAATACTAAAGTAGATAACTAGTCACTTAAGTGCTATAAATATTAAAATATGTAAAGTATTACCATAGTGTCCTATTACTATTAAATTACTAATATTTAAAATTTATAAAGGGATAAATAGTAAATTATTATAAGCTTATCGAGTTATTGATTTACCCAACAACCCAATAGTAAAAATCGATATCCAATTGATAATCCAATAATCTTTTTTTCAAAACCATTAAAAACTCGATAACCTAATAACCAAATAATAATAAACCAACAACATTTTTATCGGTAAGTTTGGTTTTTGCACACCCCTATTTATTGCAGACATTTCAGGCTTGATGAGCTTAGAAATGTTGTTAGTCGAATGAGCAAAGGGATAACCATCAGACTGAATGCGATTTTGGTGGAATTTTTGGAAGAGAATTGTTAAGGATGGTATAGAGTAGTTGACTAGGTTGTTTAATTCTATCTTGAAGACTTCTAAGATGCCCATGAATGAAGGACGAGTATAATAGTTCCATTGAACAAGAACAAGGGTTATACTCAAAATTGTGACAATTACAGGGGTATCAAGTTGTTGCAACACACTATAAAGGTTTGGTAGGGAGTAGTCTATACTAGGGTTGATAGGGGTATCAAGTTGTTAAACCATCTGATGAAGGTTTGGGAGAGAGTAGTCAATTACAGGGTTGAGAGGGTAGTCCTCTAGATGTGTCTGGAGATGAAAGATGTTCCAATGGTGTATATTAGGGTTTCAAAGAACATGTATGATGAAACCAAAAATCGGGTAACAATGGTGGAAGAAGACTTTGGAATATTTTACTGACGAGATGGAACTTCATCAAGGATTAGTGTTGAGTCCTTTTCGTTTTATCTTAGTGATGGATGAGTTGAGACAGTCTATTCAAGAGGAGGTTTTCATTGAGTATGCTATTTGCATATGACATAGTATTGATTGATGAGATTCGGGATAAACTTAATGATAGGTTGGAGGTTTGGAGATATACTTGAGAGCCTAAAAGGTTTAAATTTTGTAAGACTAAAATAAAATACTTGGAATGAAAATTTAGTATTGTTAGGGATGAAACAAATATGAAAGTGGGGCTTGCCAATTTACCTATTTCAAAAAGAGAAACTTTAAATATCTTGGGTCCAAAGAAATGGTGATATCAATGATGATGTCACGCATTGCATTGGGTAACATGGATGAAATAGAGGCTTGCCTTTGAAGTATTATGTGATAAGAAGATTCCACCCAAATTAAAAGGTAAGTTTTACATAATAGTGGTTAGACCGTCTTTTCTATATAAGATGGAGATAGTCAAAAACTCACAATGTTCAGAAGATAAAGCTTGCGGAGATAAGGATATTAAGATAGATGCGTGAACATACTAGGTGTGATCAGATTAGGAATGAAGTTATATAGAAGAAAGATATAGCCGACTTTTGTGGTCGACAAGATGAGAGAAACAAGAGAAGGATAGTTTTGGCAAGTGCAAAGGAAGAGTGTTGTTGCTCCTATTAGGAGGTAGGAAAGATTGGAGTTGGGTGTGATGCAAAGGGGTAGAGGTAAATCAAAAAAGTATTTGAGAGAGGTGATTAGACAGGATATGCACAGTTTCATATCACCGAGGACATGATCTTAAATAGATAGGTATGAAAGTCACGTGTTAGTGTAGAAGGTTAATAGGTTATAGAGATTTGATGTTTTCTTGCCTTGCAATGTAGTAGGTTAGTAAGATTATTCACGTCTTTATACATTGCTTGTTACCACTGTCATTTATTTTGCTACTTTTATTTAGTTATAAAATTGTCATTACTTTTCATTTTAGTTGTTATTTAATATAGTATGTTTTTGCTCTTAGGGCTGATATATTTTAGCTGAGGCTTTTCCAGAAATAGCCTCTCTATCTCTCTGAGGTAGTGGTGAGATATGCGTACACATTCCCCTCCCTAGACCCCACTTGCACTGAGTATGTTGTTTAATCATCTGTGTAACTGATGGCATTTTGTTTTCTCATTCTTTATTCTGTTCATATGGTAATCTTGATACTGTGTGACAAGGGAAGCTGAATGAAGTACTTTGACAGAATCTATATCCTTGTTCATTGCGAAAACCAGAAGACAATATGAGCTTAGCTAAAGTTGGATCAAGAGTTGGTAACCATATGAATTTCTTGTCTTTTCCTTTGAACTTGAAGAAAAGTATTTGTGAAATTTGATTTGATATAGGTGTTAAAGAAACAATTTACCTACTATCACAGTAAAAACATTGGCGTGGACCAATTTGTATGTTCTTTGTAAGTTCTCTCTTTTTCTCTCTATCTCTTGATTTTTAGCTAGTGCTATATTTGTATGTTCTTTGTAAACCTCAAACATTGTCCCAATCCCAAACCCCTTCTTTTTTGGTAGACTTGCCATTTCAATGCAACAAGTTGATCTTTTCACACAAGTGGTTTCTCCTCTTGAAGGAGATTGCTAATGAAATTATCAGTGTTGCTTCCACTTTTTTGAATCTTAAATAGGGGTGAAAAGAGGAATAGAATTGAAAATATAAATAGAAGTGATATTACCTCTTAGGGAGAATATGGACTTCTTTGAGGCATCTGATATTTCTAGTGTTCTTAACAACCAGATCCTAATGGTATTGGTTTCCACCTAAAGTATATATCGATTCTTTCATTAGCATGTTTTGGCATTTAATTCTTGTAACTACACATACATAGTCCTCCTCCTATTTGAAAAAGTTCTTCTTTTCTCTTCCTTGAAGATGTTGCATGGTTCGCTATTGTGAAGATGCACCAATGGATTGATATTGTGAAAAATATGATATTTGTAAGGGAGTAGTATGGTGTGCAAAGATTTGTCAGTGTACTTGATATGCTGTCAAAATACAACATATTTGATGCCTAAAACAAGGGATTTTCCAAGTTCTTAATGCGACCTTTTATAATTTTTATGTGCTTTTGTGTTGTTCTTGCAAAAAATATAGATTGGTATGATTTTGGAGAAGATTATAGATTTGCTAAAGTATAGGACATACGATCCACCCTATGAATTGTAGCCCAAGCTACGAGTCGTAGGGTGCCTTCGTAACATTAATTAGTGAGCAAAATCTAGAATTTATGATGTGAAGGTCAGTGATACGAGGCCATCCTACGAGTCGTAGGTCTCATTATGACTCGACAGGTAGAGGTCGTAGCAAGGAATAGTTAACCAAAGTTTGGACCTAGAACTGAAGGCCTAGACTACGAGAAGAGTATGAGTCATAGCTCAAGCAACGACTCGTAATAGTGGGTCATAGCAGTCAAGTCCAAAATACCAAATTCTGACTAATAACCCCGACTATAACTCATAGGTCACCCTACGTGTCGTATCTACTAGACGTAATAGCTGCCAGTTGTATTTTCTATTTATTTTTTATGTTGTTTTTGTAAATAGTATAAATAGATAATGTTAGGTCTTTTTAAGGGAGATTCGACTTTCAAATATATTGGTGAATATTCTAAGAGCACTTTTAGGGTTTAGTGTAGATTTTTATCTTTCAATTTGAGGACCCACTTTTGGGGGATTGAAAACCCACGTTGTACTAATTTGCTATTTATGCAAGCTTGTGGTTTTCAATTTGAAGGTGCTCTTGCTTTTCATTATTTTGGGTAAACCCTCAACTAAGTCTCTCTTATTCATTGTTGTTGATTTTTCCTTAGCCATGAGTAGCTAAGCACCCACAACTTGGGGATGTGGGAACCATAAGTAGTTGACTTGAAATAACCTAGACTTTGTGCATTTCTTTGTTGGGGTTTTGCATGTATTGTTTATTTCCCTTCATTTTGATTGTTGTTTGGTGGTGGCCAACACCAGACCCCGCCTACTATCATGATCCCGACCAAGGTAGTTATAAATAGGAAAAGGGAAGTAAATGACATGATTCGATTGATGTGTTCTTGTCTAATCAACCAAACTTGACCAAGGAGAGGTTGAATGGGACAAATGTGAAATGATTAGTTGGCACACCATGGTTGCCGAGCAAGTGCCATGGTGAAATTCGACCTTCACCTTCACAAGAGGGTTGGAAGAACCTAACTTACTATCCTGCATGAATTCTTAATTAGAGTTATGTTGTCTAAGGTAATTGTGTCAACGAATCATGGGAAACACAATTCCCAAGTTGTCCCTCAATTTGATTGTCTTCTTGCGTAAATAGTGTAGTGTTTATTTTTGTTCTTCATTTTGAATCACAACCCCCTCCACATTTTAGAGAACAATGCTTGAAATGATTGTTAGTGGATCAACCATATTCCCTGTGGATTCGATCATAACCTGCAGTTAGGTTTATTGCTGATTACGACCGCTTTGTTATTGAAGCTTGAACATAAAAATTATGGAATCGTTGTTGGGGAATACGACTAGGTTCTTGACTTGATTTCAGTAGTAGTTAATTCAAGTGTTAATTTTTAGAGTCTGTTGTATTTTACTTTTTTTTTTTTGTTGTTTTGTCTTATTTGTAGGGTGTACCAGGTTGTATGCCCAATACAAGGAGCCAGGGTAATCCCTTAGCTCCAATCAACTTGGAGATCTATCTACTCACTAGAATAATAGATCATGTGAATGAGGATATTGCGGTTGAGGAAGAACTAAATGTGAATGATGATGATCTGGGAAGAGAGGAGAATCCACCACTAAGGGACGATAGGCCACAACTTAGGGATTTCAACTAAAATGCTTATGGTTGGAAACAATATCACTTGAACCCTATGGAGACATTACCGGTGCTATAGTGTTGCTATTACCAGTAGATGCTAAGTTCACGATGTCGGGCGTATTACTTCAAATGCTCTAAAATCGTGGTTTGTTAATAGTGTTACTTTCGGTGAATCCCCACGTCATTTCCATAATGTCATCTTTGTCTGCAAAAGTGTCATGGGGACACAAAATCTTTGTTTGGATGTAGTTGGTTTACGGGTGTTCCCATTATCACTAATTGGTAGTGCAACTGTGTGGTTGTTTGTGCTTTCTCCAAGTACTGTAACAAGCTGGGCCGAGCTTCAGAGAGTGTTTCTAGAGAGGTATTTTACAAGGTCAAAGAAGCTTAAGCTCAAAGACCAAATAAACAATTTTGAGCAATTGCGTGGTAACTCTAGTAGTACTATATGGTAAAGGTTGACTAAGTACTTGAGGATCATTCCCAACCATAGGATAGTTGATGATGCCTTGGTTGAGAGTTTCTATTAGGCGCTTGATAAAAATAGTCACGCTTGTGCCAACACAGTCATGAGAGGCACCGACCTTTTGCATTGATAGTCGCAAGGATGGAGCAAGTGGTTAAAACTAATGGAGCATGAGGTCAAAGAGAGCGATTGCAATGAAGACTTCTTGTGCTATCAACACCAACAATGAGCAAGCAAAGGTCAACAAGGGGATCACAGAACAACTTGCTCAACTTTGCATGAGTATGGATTTGGTCTAAAGCAAAATCAAGCAAGTATTCAAGCAGTAATCCACCAACCTCCTAAGGGTCACATGTAAGAAAAACTATTCTTTTATGAAGACGCTTTCTTCATGAGTAACTAAGCGACGGGTTTTCGGAACAACCCTCAAGGGTCCAAATTGGACTATTGGAGGCAAGGTTCTAGAAATGAAGGTTAGAACTACAACGGTGAAGGTACATATAGAGACAACCAAGGTAGTTATTATGAAAGGGAGAGAGTGCCAGATGCTGAATAGGGTAGAAGAGATAGTTATAAAAATGGTCTTTATATGCCACCTCACAACCATGATGCCAGGCCAATACTTCGAGGATTAAAGAGATGTTTGACACATTGTTGAAAAGAGCCGACCATCAAGATGAGACCGTTACAGAATGAAATTTGATATTTTGAGCATAAACCAAACGACAGAGACTCACTCGGTGGTGATCAAACAATTGGAACAACAATTTGGGCAAGTTTCTCCGCAATTGAACCAACGACAAAAGGGCACCTTACCAAACAACACGGTTCAATATCCTAAGAATGATGAATATTGCATGACAGTCATGACTAGGAGTAGGAAAGACACCATTGATCCCTCTATGCCGGTGGTTGTGGATCAAAGCTATAAGAAGAGTGTGGCCGAAGAGGCCAAAGTGCATGATACAAAAGAGCTACCAAAGAGGTATAAAACCTTTCCAAGATCTCCCCCAACTTTTTCCCAAAGGCTTGAGAAGAGAAGAGAGAAAGATAAGTTTGAGCAGTTTTTGGCAATGCTGAAGAAATTGTTGGTGAACATTCTTTAATTAAAGCTCTAGAAAAGATTCCTGTATATGCAAGATGGATAAAACATCTAGTCAAGAAGAAGCAAAGAGTTATCCAAGATCTCTCCCAAAGTGTCCAATGTTGTAGTGCCATCACCACAAAGTCATTGGTCTAGAACCATGAAGACCTAGGTGTCTTCACCATACTATCTACTATTGGAGAAATTGTATTTGCAAGGCACTTTGTGATTTGGGAGCTAGCATTAACTTGATGCCCCTTGCCATCTTCAAAAGGTTGGGTTGTACACCCCTGTCCCTACAAAGATATGGTTGCTAATGCTAGGCAGGACAGTCAAGAAGCCAGAGGGGATACTTTATGATGTTCTAGTAAAGGTAGACAAATTTATATTTCTTGCAGATTTTGTTACACTTGACTGTGAGGTTGATTTGTAGTTCGTATCATTTTGGGGAGGCCTTTCTTAGCTACAGTTCGCACATTGGTTGACATGGAGAAGGGGATGCTCACCTTCAGATTTGGTGAAGAAGTTGTTGTGTTTCAAGTTTGCCAACATGACCGAAAAAATTATGATTTTAGGGTCGTTTTAATGATTGAAATGACTGTTGATGATGAAGTAGAGGTCCTGGTTGAGTTACAACTGGTGTTGATCCTTTGGCAACTGTGTTGATAAATTTTGATGGTGATAGTATTCCAGATTATGAGGAAATAGTCAATCCTCTTAGGACCAAGTTAGAGTCAGATTTGGAAAATAGGGAAATTCCACCCACAAAGCCTTCCATAGAAATCTCACCTAAGTTAGAGTTGAAGGCCCTACCCCAACACATCTGAAATATGCATACTTGGGGGAAAAGAATACAGCCAGTCATAATTGCAACTGACGTGAAGGAGAAGCAGAGGCCCTTGTCTTAATTCTCAAAAAATCCAAAAGGGCTATTGGATGGACAATTGTAGATATAATTGGGACACCTTCAGGGATATGCACTCAAAAGATTCAATTAGTCAAAGATTACAAGCCTAGTATTGAACAATAGAGATGGTTGAATCCTCTAATGTAAGAGGTTGTTCAGAAAGAAATCATCAAGTGGTTGGACGAAAGAGTAATCTATTCGATCGCTGATAGTGAATGGGTCAGTCCTATACAATGTGTTCCAAAAAAAGAGGGAATCATAGTGGTGCCCAATGCCAAAAATGACTTGATTCCCATGCAACCAGTCACCGGATGGAGAGTGTGTATGGATTACAAAAAGCTTAATGCCTCCATAGAGAAAAATCATTTCCCTATGCCATTCATGGATCAAATGCTTGACAGTCTTGCAGAGAAGGGTTGGTGCTATTTCCTTGATGGGTATTCTAGGTACAACCAAATTGTCATTGCACCAAAGGATCAAGAGAAGAAAACTTTTACCTACCCAGTACATTTGAATTTAAGAGAATGTTGTTTGGGTTATGTAATGCTCCAGTGACATTTCAAAGATGTATGATGTCTATTTTCTTGGACATGGTTGAAAGTACTATTGAGGTGTTCATGGATGATTTTAGTATGATCGGCCAATCATTTGAAGAGTGCTTATTACACTTGCATGATGTTCTACAAAGATGTGTCGAGAGTCATCTAGTGTTGAATTAGGAGAAATGTCACTTCATGGTCAAGAAAGGTAATGTGCTTGATTACAAAATTTTTGGCAAGGGCATTGAGGTTAATAAAGAGAAGATTGAATTCATTGAGAAACTCCTGCCACTGATCTCTGTAAAAGGTGTTAGGAGCTTCTTGGTCATATAGGGTTCTACCACCACTTTATAAAGGATTTTTATAAGATTTCACAACCCTTGTGAAAACTATTGGAGAAAGATGCTAACTTTATGTTCGATGAGGCATGTATGCAATTCTTTGAGGAATTCAAGAGAAAGTTGCTTTGGCACCGATCATACTAGCTCTAGATTGGTCGAAACCCTTTGAACTAATGTGTGATACAAGTGGAGTTGCCTTAGGTATGGTACTGGGGCAGCGCAGGGAGATGATTCTACATCCTACGCTAGCAAGGCAATAATATAGCTCAGAAAAACTATACAGTCACGGAACACGTACTGCTCACACTAGTCTTTGCATTTAAAATGTTTCAGTCATACTTGTTGGGAGCCAAAGTGATAGTGCACTTAATATCTAATGGCTAAGAAGGATGAAAAAAATCGAGACTTATTAGACGGATACTCCTTTTGCAAGAATTCGACTTTGATATGATAAACAGAAGAGGGTCAGAAAATCAGGTAGCCGACCACCTTTCCATATTAAAGGATGAAGCTATGGTGCAATTGATGACGATCTTAATATTGAAGATGGTATTGATACTGACGACTCCTTACTTGATAAAAGGGTGTTGGCGACTCATATGATCTTATCCCTTAGTTCACAGATTAGGTTAATTATCTGAAGGGTGATATTGTACCTCCTAATTTGAGTACCTATCAACATCGTAGGTTCATGCATGATGTGAAGAAATTCTCTTGGGATGAACCATACCTATTTCATATGTATGCCTACAGGATTATCCATAAACGTTTTCCAGAAGTGGAAATGATGAACATTCTTGAAGCATATCACTCATCGCTGGTAGGTGGCCATCACAGTAGAGCTCGTACAACTTATAAGGTATTACAGTGTGGATATTATTATCCGTCTATACATCAGGATGCTCATGATTATGTCAAGTCTTATGATAAATGTCAAAGAGAGGGTGGTGTCTCACGGAGACAAGAACTCCCTCTTAATCCTATTTTGGTGATCGAGTTGTTTAATGTTTGGGGTATTGACATCATGGGAACCTTTTTTAGTTCTCATAGGAATAAGTATATCATTTTTGCGGTAGATTATATCTCTAAATGGGTGGAGGCGATTGCCTTGGCAAACAATGAGGGCAAAAGCGTCACAGGGTTTCTTTGAAGAAACATTTTCACCAGGTTTGGGATACCTGGAGCAATTATCAATGATGGAGGTTCTCATTTTTGCAACAAATTGTTTAAAGCTCTCCTTGAAAGGTATGGTGTAAAGCATCATGTGGTAGCGCCTTATCATCGCCAAACAAATGGGCAAGTAGAAGTGTCAAATGGAGAAATAAAGCAAATTTTATCCAAAACTGTGAATATGAGTCGCACTGCTTGGTCTCGAAAGTTGGATAATACATAGCAGGCCCACCATAACACCTTCAAAAGACCGATTACTATGTCTCTATATCAATTGGTATTTGGTAAGTCCTGTCACCTGCCAGTTGAACTTGAGCATAAAGTACTATGGGCATTAATGAAGCTAAACCTAGACTGGAATGAAGCAACACCATCTAGGCTAATGCAAATTAATGAAATTGATGAGTTCTGGCTAAAATCATATGAGAGCTCTACCTTGTACAAGCAAAGAATGAAAATCCAACATGATCATAGCGTTGAGAACTGCCAATTTCCTCCAGGAGACATTGTGTTGCTTCACAACTCTAGGTTGAAGTGGTTTCCTAGGAAACACAAATCTAAGTGGATGGGGCCCTCTCGAGTGGCCAATGGCCAAAGGGTCAAACTGTACATGGGTGATATGGAGGAAATTAAGATAGTGGAAGATTGGGACCTCGAAGAAGCATGAGTACAAGAGACCATATTGTCGTGCGACGACACTAAATCAGGACTTCTTGGGAAGCAACCCAAGGTATGCCCCTTATTTCTCTTATTGATATATTTACTATGAGGACAAAGTCTTTTCTTTTAGTGGGGTGTGGGAAGTTCTGGATTAGGGTGAAGTCTGAGTAGCCTTGAGTCCATAACTTCCCCTATTTTTGATCCCAATATTTTCTTGCCGTGTTTCTTTTTCTTTGTGGATATTTTAATTTCAGTTAAACTGACTTGTTTAGGTAGTGTATATAATTGGTAGATATATAGCAGTTACTATCTTTTGGCATATATAAAATCTTGAAATGTTTTATGAGTGTTTAGAAAATTTGGTACCCTTAAAATTTTTGAGATTGTTGGTTATTATTGTAATGCTGCATATGATTATCTAGAAATGTTTGTTCTAATAATAAGAAGGCAAGTGGATGCTTGAAGCATGATCTGTGAGTCTTTGTTGATTGTGCATGTATGCCATTAGAGTGTGAGCTTACTTTGTAGCATTCATGCATTGTGTATTGACTCAGAACTTGCCTTTACTCTAAAATTGGACTAGAGATGTGCTTAACTGGGAAAGAATCTTAGGCCTTTGTTCTTTTAGTGAGCTCACTTTTGTCTAAATGACCTACCAAATGTGATAGTTGATCCCTTGTTCCAAATATTTGAGCTTTTCACGTACTTGTTCTTTCTTGACACCTAGCTGGCCTAACCTTCTTTTGTGAAATACTTTGATATTGGCCTTGGTGTATCCTTGAACACATGAACCTTGATTGAGGCAAAAAAACATAAGTTGAGGGTGGCTACAAGTAGTGGCCCTGGTTTAGGGAATAGGTATTGTGTACTTCACCTTATGCTAAAAGCCTAAGTTGAGGGTGACCCTTATTTTGGTAAAGTAATGAAAATGATGTGGTTAGTTGGGAAAGAAAAAAATAAAAGAAAAATAATGTACCGGGTGAGAGAAAAAGAAAAGAAAAGTGCCTTGGATTGAAAAGAGTAGCAAAATGAGTTAAAAAAATAAGGCACATCTGAAAAATAAAAAGAAAGCACTCGAAAGAGCTTGAAAAGGAAGAATGGGGGGGGGGAGGAGTATAATGAAAATGGTTGAGCTGTGGAGGTAAAAGTGTTGATAAACATTGTCAAGGGTAACTTTTAGTCACTACTAGCCTAAAATGCCATATCAAAGCCCCATGAGCCTACATTCAAGCTCATTAAATCCTAAAGTGATCCTAGTTTAACTAGTTGGCAATCTAGAGTTTGAGTATAGGGGAAAGCCTATGGATTTGGTAATCATGCATGAATTTCATTTGTGAGAGTAAGAATGCTCGGATAGTCCCCAAACTTCAATTGCTTTTTGAGTGTAATTGTCACATCCCAAAATACCATTAGGGCGGACTGACACCCGTTATTGATAAGGCTTGGGAGAACCAACCTATATCTATGCACTTTGTATATACATATATATAAGAAAATTCTATGTTTGGCATGCTTCTAGGAAGATAAACGGTAATAACAAGCTAAAAGGAGATGTATATAGCTAGGCCGTTGGGGCCACGGTGTCTAAAGTACGAGACATGACTACATATTAATTTACATAGTCTACAAAAAGCCTCTAGTTAAGAGAAAATATCTTCTAATGTTCGGGACAGGCCCCGTCTGAATTTACTATATAATGCAAACATATAAGCTCTAAACTCACATAAAGCTCCGGAACAACCTGGAGCCTGGTAACAGCAGCTGAATGTCCTATACTCTACTAGAGAGATCTACTAGCACCTGTACCTGCAGCATGAAATGTAGGTCCCTCGTAAGGGGCATCAGTACGAGATAGTGTACTGAGTATGTAAGGCAGCAAATACTGTATATGAAATACAACTCTAATGAAACTATGCACTGGTATAGTATAAGAGACCACCTTTAGTTATACTTTGGGATCGAGTATCTTATGTTCTTTATATAGCTTTACCTTTATTGTGTAATCTGTGCACATCATATACTGTAAATGACCAGCTGATCAGTGGTAAACTGTATTAGGATCGTCCCTGGCCAGGTTATTCCTTAACCCCTTGGGCTACCACCTATAATAAGATTTTCCCTGGCTAGGTGATTCTTCCACCCCTCGGGATATCGGGATCGTCCCTGGCTAGGTTCTTCCTTAACCCCTCGGGCTACCACCCATCAAAACTATATACTTTACTTTATCTTTTAATTACCTTTGAGATGATTCTTTTGGTGGTCATAATATTGGAGCTATAAGGGTGTATAGGAAGAATACGACATGTAAATAATCATGCAAGACAATATGGCAATGAAGAGAGTATATTACATAAGCACTGAAATGTGTATGAAATGAAACAACTCATGAACTTTGTTTAGCAAGAAAAAAACTCATGTACTTGGTCTTCACATATGTATGTACAATTGAAGGTAACTATATATAGGAGCATATGAATATGTGAAAGAGTGAAGATATGGCTGCTTGTTATGTAGGACTAGATAAATGCCTTTACTTACTGAGGGATCTATGTTTCATGCCAAATGATAAGAAATCAAGTAACCTTACATACCTCGTTGTATGACCTCGTTACTACCTTGAAGTGACTGTGGTTTCCCTCAAATAATTAGCTACAGTATACTGACCAATAAGACTAGTATTAATAGCAACACAACACTTCTAGGCAGTCCAATATCATAAAAACGATCACCCGGACAACAAGCATTCAATTATTGACGCAAAGGCATTTCTTCAACCTTTTCACTTATAAATATATTTGTAACAATCCTTCTTATGTGGATGTATTGTACATCTTATTTTCAGACCCTTAACAGTCCTAAAACAGCCCACAAAACACAACACATAATAATTTTTCACAACATACAAACAAGCGGCATAACATTTCATCCTTTCACCACATTTCGACGTCAACACTCCCAAACTTGTTTTAACTTTAACAAAATTTTATCCAATAATTTTTCCACATAAAACCATTCTTAAAATAGTCCAAAAATAGTCCCAAAATAGGTGAAAGTCGTGGAAAAACATATTACAATTTTCAGCTTCCAAGTTTCTTTTAAGAGTGAAATTACGACGTTGTACAATAACTCACCTTTGTGGACTATAAAAGTGGTGCAACAGCTTAATTACATGACCGAAAACCTATATATTGTTAGAAAATAAGTTTTACTTCATAATTCATCCAACTAATTAAGAGAAAATCCTCTTGAACAACAAGAAATGTTCATAACAATACTTAGGACGCAAGCTGTCCAGAATTTCCAGCATAACATAATAGCATATACTTGTTTTTCATGAAGAAACCATGCTAGAAATATATATAACTTAAACCATGTTAAGAACATCAAATCCTCTTCATAATACAACTCAAAAACCATATAGAAGTCACTAAAATAAAAGGCAAGTGTGCAGCAACTTTCTGGACACAAGTTGTCCAGAATTTCC
>JAOTQR010000097.1:7938072-7960279 GCA_025774065.1 Solanum ossicruentum | reverse complement strand
CGGTTACTATTATTACTATTACAACTATTATTATTATTACTATTATTGATATTATTATTACTACTACTAATGCTATTATTATTATTATTATTATTATTATTATTATTATTATTATTAAAAGTGGGATGCTCCAAAGTAGAAAGTTCGATTATCATATTACCCTTATAGTAAATAAAAAAAATTACAAGATATCTAATTTATTAAATATTAAATTGTAATCTAATCATATCATTAGTATATTATACATTTATATTTAAATGCTAAAAGTATGAAGGTGTTAGGTGAAAAATTAAAAGACAAAAATATTCATAATTAATTGTTTGACATTTTTATACTTTTAAAAATAAAGTTAACTACATTTTTTTTAATCTTTTTTTTTATTTATTTTCATTTTTGCCTTCAATTTACTTAAAACAACCCATGTTTCATATAAAATTGTGTTGTAGAGGCCTATAAGGAGAGCGGTGGTGTGCAACATTGATGGTGCTAGCAAAGGGAATCCTGACCAAAATGCTTATGTCTTTTATTTTAGAAATGAGGAAGGTAATCTAATATATGCAAAAGCTCAGGCTATTGGCTTGACCACAAATATGGAGGTAGAGGTTGTTGCTATCTGGAAAATCCTATCATATTGCTATGAAAAAGGAATAGAGAAAGTGTAAATTCAAACAGACTCACTAGCTATCAGGAGTATGCTACTTGGGGAATGGAAAGTGCCTTGGAAATTAATAGGAATAGTGGAATGTGCATAATGCGACAATGCAAAGGCTAGTTGTGGAGGTATTAAATTTATACCGAGAAACCAATCAACTTATGGATTGTATTGTAAATGAAGCATTTGAAAAAGTAGGCAAGTAGCAGTATCAAAGTTTTTTACAATTACCAAGCGCAGCCAAAACAATCCTAAACATATATAAGTTTCCGGTTCCACCATTAAGAATCAGAACCAAGCCTATACTTAACAGAGAAGAATGATTGTAACACCCGGTGAAAAAAATGAAAATATCCCTAAAATTGACCTCGTGCATAACGTGTCCTCCCAAGTCCAGATTGCAAATTCGAGACAGACTTTGCAATCAGTGCGAAAAACTGAGTCGAAAAATGGTCTTGACTCGACTTTAACACAAAAAACTTGAATTATTTCTTTCCACATTTTATAAAAATAGTGAGGTTTTCGCGCCCCTTCCGCGACGCTCTAGGGACGTGGAATAACACTTCGGTTGTTTTCCAAAATTCGACGAAAAGCTGAAATTTGCAAAAAACTAGAAATTTATACTAGTGCGCGTCTAATTTTGAACAGTTTTGTCTCTTTTAATAGTGAGGGGTAATTTCAACCTTTCTCACATCCCCTAATCCAAAACTACTCAGTTTAAGACGAGTTTAAGTCCAAAAACGTATTCTTTTTCATATTCATTAGTTCAAGAAAGAGAAACCCTCCAAGAAACTTCAAGCGTTAAATCAAGAACGGTTAGGGCCTTCTAGAAAATTCCTTCAATTCACTAAGAGTTCTTTCCAAGATATGTAAGGCCACTGTAAAACTATTATTTTCAAGAATATCTTTAAGAATAGAAGTTAGTTTTCACCCATGAACTTTCTAATACTAGTTGAGATTAAATCCCCATAATGTTTGTGAAGTATGTTAATTCCCATGGTACGTTCTGATCCTTGATAAATATTATGATTCTTGATTTCTACATTATTCAATTAAAGTCTTGTTATCAAAATTATACTCATATATGAATAAAATTCATTGTTGTTAAGGTTTCTTGAAAATCTTGTTACTATTTCAAGAAAAGAAAGACTAGTATGAGTACCTCTTTAAGCTAAGTTCAAGAAGTATTTTAAAAATTGATTCTTGCATATTAGCTAAGAAATCTAGCATGTTTTTGGAATCACTTGAGTTGATATTAGTTTTCAGTCAAGTTAAAGAACTCATATGAGAAAGCTATGTAGTAAGTTGAGCTAAGTTCCCGAGAAAGCAGATTTTAAGAATTTTAAGTCTTCAACTATGAGTTATATAAAAGTGTTCTAGGAGTAGTATTAAGCACCGAGATGAGTGAGAGTATAGTTAATTACTTGAACTCATAACTATGTAGCCAGCATAGCATAGGATTGTATCAAGGTACATTCCTCATTAGCCACTGAGACCATTCCCCTAGTTCTTCGTCCCCTACCCCAGCAAAGTACAGGATGACTCTGGCAGCGTGGGCAAGACGTTATATCAGCACGAAGCTCACAGTGGTGGTTGTCAGTTAGAGAAACTCCCCAAGTTAAAAGATATATTTTACTTACAAGTTTTCAGCATGTTAATTTCAGCACTAAGTATTTATTATCATTGTTACTTCATTACGAGATATGTTTATGTCTTTTAAGAAATGCTATGTTATTCTGAGTTACTGTTTTGGCTATCTTACATACCGTACATTACATGTACTGACATCCTTAGGACTTGCATTGTTTTATAATGCAAACGCAGGTGACAGAGCTCCTCAGCAGCCGCTTCGTTGAAGACTAGATAGCTTCCAGCCAATTGGTAAGGCCTATTCTCATTCAGAGGCTCTTGAGTTATTATATTTCATTTCAACTTATATTTTTAGTTCTGGCTACTTGGGGCCTGTCCCAGTAGTTGTAACGACTCGTTAAGTCATTTGGAGCACTAGAATTATTTTTCTTTCTTAAAGAACCCTTTTCGAAAACTTTCAATGATTATTTTGGACTATTTGTGTGACTATAATTATTCTAATGGACTAATATTATTAGATAATTTACTTATGGGGTGATAAATAAATTTTTCTTTTAACCCTAAGTCACCTGACCTATATATTAAAATAGATTAGTGGGATATAACAACTTTGGGATTTTAAGTTTTCTTTCAGAATTAAGAAAAAAGGGAATAGAGAAGGGAGTTCCTACGACTTTTGCAAAAGAGAAGAAGCGTTGCAGATGAGTTGTAATTCTTGATTTTTTTTTCTTCAATTTAAGAAGTATATCACCAGTGTTGATAAAATAAGATTAAAAAAGTTGTGCGCTGCTTCGAGAAAAGGAGTATATTACGTTATGGGTAAAAGAATTAAATTATTAAATGGGTATTGTTGTATGTTTGAACTTCACTGGATAGTGGGTCCATTGGGGATCAGGAGTATTATAGGTTTGGGTGCATGAACAAAATAAAGCTAAGGAACTAATTTGAAATTCTTGATGTTAGCCACGTTAACCAAGAAACTAATTTGGATTTCGTGATACAAGTTTGCCTTTATTTTAGAATTTCTCTCTTTCTATGCACATTACAAGGTGGAGGTTCACAGAGTGGTGATATGAGACACTTTGTGAGAGATTTCCCTAGGATGGGCCGTGGTGGTTCACATCAGGATTCTCATGCTTTGACTTCCAAGACTGCACAACCTTCGACTGGGAGTGGTTCGCAGAGTGGCAGTGGTGGTTCTCATTCAAGTAGAGGTGGTACTCATTCTAGTCAAGGTGGTGGTCGGGGAGGTCCCCAGCCCGCAGGTAGTCGTGCCCAGTGTTATGCTTTTCTAGGTACGCCAGAGGTAGACACTTCAGATCCTATTATCACATGTACTATTCCTGTTTGTCATCAATCAGTTATTGTATTATTTGACCCAAGCTCTGCCTACATTTATGTGTCCATATATTTTGCTTCAACATTGGATATGCTATGTGAGTCTCTTGATTTTCCAGTATATGTTTCTACTCCTATTGGGGATTCATTAGTGGTAGATCGAGTGTACCGATCGTGCGTAGTCACATTGATGGGTTATAACACTCAAGTGGATTTAAAGGTGTTAGATATGGTAGACTTTGACGTTATTCTTAAGATGCATTGGTTGTTTCTTTACCATGCAATTTTAAATAGTCATTCCAATACTGTTACATTAGCTATGCCAGGAATTCCTACTATAGAGTGGAGAGATTGAAATGACCTATACGGTTATTTTAAAAAAATTAGTCCTCTTATTTTTTTGAAATATCCTTCTCGTAATTTTAAACGGGTGTTTCGGACTATTTAATAACTATGACTCTTTAATTTACAGGTAAGTTTAAATGATTAAGATAAGTGATGGATTAAATATTAATTTGTTTAGGATCCCATATTATTTGACCCATATATTAAATTAGGATTGTCAGATTTAACAGTACATAATTAAATAAAAGAAAAAGAAAAGATGAGAAGGGGAGAGAAACAACTGAAACTGCAGCGTCAGCACAAAACGGCGGCATGAGGTGATACTACTTGAGATTAATGTTTAAATCCAGGTGATATCTAGGTGTGTGTAGGAAACAATAGTTTTGATTAACTGAATGAATTTCGTATAGTGGCAATTGTTTTATTAATGGGCGTAGAAAGGCGTAAGTGGCAGACAGCTAATGGGTTCATAATTTGTATAGATGTTAGTATAGAAACTATCACTTAATTGCTTTTCTAATATGATATAATAATAAAATAATTTGTTTACAAAGCACTTGTTAATTATCATTCACGTGGAAGCTGGGAAAAACATTATTAAGGTCCAAGAATTTTGCCACCTGAATTTGTTATACAATTTATTCATTAAATTAATGAGAAGACAGGATATATTAAGTGAACTATAGGTCAAATAATTTAAAAGAAAATACATGGTAGTACATATAAGATTAATAGTATATATATATAGATGCCTTCCAGCATCTTCACTTGTTGATAGTGCTTTTGGTACGTCGTTATTGCGCACTCAATATCATATGGTGCATCTTTGGATGTGTGTATGTAGATACATATATGTATATGTTTTCGAATTGAATATGGGGGAATTGAGACTTAACCTTAGACTTAAATTATTGGAACATAATTAAAGATTTAGAAACATAATTAAAGATTTAGATGAGTTTTGAATCTAACTTAGACATATAGTAGTTTAGGTGTTAGTTTTAAAATCTTATTGTGATTATTATGACTAGATCGTGGTGCTACGAATTTCATTCGAAAGGGAAAGACTCAAGTGTTTGACTAATCGCGATCCGACTAAGGCAAGTGAATTTCTTAACCTTTGTTAAATATATAAAATCTTGTGCTTCTTGTGTATGAGGTATTGAGTTAGAGTTGATGTTGTACCAAGCTATGTTGTTGTGAATTGTGCATTGTATTAAAAAGTCATTTTCTCATTATTGTATAAACGTGCCTATTTGCATTAACTTTTGTGACAAGTATTTTGTGGACTGAAGGATGAGAATTAAAGAGGATGTACTATATTCAAGGGACGTGTCACACACCATGACGGATATTATGATTCGAGGGACGTATCGTATGTCGCGATGGATACTATGATTCGAGGGTCATGTCGCATGCCGCGATAGATGCATGGACTAGAAGTCCCCATGGGTCCCGGACTATGAGATAGCGGGTGTGTATCACTAGGACAGATATGCATCATTTTATTTGATATTGTATTGCTTTGCATTACACCTCATTATCATTTATAAACATGTGAGTATTTTTTTGTGAAACTTGTAATAGATGCACTTGATCCCTGGTGTTGTTGATATATAATAGTTGGTGTGGTTATTGAGTTATATGCTATGGACATTGTGAACTATTAGGCTGGACTAATTTTATGCAGGTTGTAGTTGTGGGGCGTTTGGTTGGTGTGCTGGGGGTACCTGTATTCTATATTACTTAATTTTGTGTTAAGTTGTCGCTTGCTGAGTACCGTGTATTTGGTACTCACCCCTTCCTACAACAATTTTGTAGGTTGTAAGCCCAGATTGCCGTGATACTCTCTATTTTTCCTTGTTTGAGGCTTCCTGTGGAGATTGCGAGAGGAAGTTGTTTGCCATCCCAGCTGACTTCTTACTCCTATTTATGGTTTTGTTCTATTCTAGAGACAATATCATTTGATACTTGTGTTTCCTTTCGAATCTATTGTACTATATTAGAAGCTTATACACATGACAACCAGGTTTTGGGGAATTTTCATTAAGTTGAATTATTTTCCGTAATTGAACTTTTATTTTTATTTATAATTTTGCATTTTAACATTATAGTTGGATTGTAGGCTGACTTGTCTTGGTGGGAGAAGACGAGTTCCATCACGCCCATTTTTGGGTCGTGACAGTTGGTATCAGAGCCTAGGTTCACAATTTTCACGTTCATACAAGCTGAGTTTAAGTAGAGTCTCAAGGATCGATATGGAGACGTCTGTACTTATCTCTTAGAGGCTATGGAGATTTTTAGAAAACTTCCTTTAGCGTGGTTATGTTCGTTGGTACTGAGTTATGCCCATGTACTTTTGACAGATGATAAGGACTAGAGCTACTATTTCTGGTGGTAGAGGTGAGGCAGCTCCTGAGGCAGTTGTCGAGGCCCCAATTAGAGGTAAGGGTAGAGCTCGAGCCAGAGGTCGTGCTCGTGGAGCAGCACCAGTGAGAGGTCATGCTAGGGAGGTCTCTTCAGAGCCTACAGCTGACCTTAGAGGGAACCAGGTTCCTTTAGAGCACGTTGCCTCCATTTTGCTACAGGATACCTTATTGAGGGTACTGAATGTACTTGAGAGTTTTTCCCCGAGTGATAATACGACAGGCACGCCAGGCGGTTCTCAGACTGGAGGAGGAGCTCAGACTCCACATCAGCATCATGCTCCCCTGGTTCACAATCCGATGGAGCAACCACCAGTGGGTACTAGAGTTGAGATTGATCCTGCACCAGCTATTAAGGTTCGAGGTGCACCTTTGGCTACATTGACTGAGAGTGAGCAACACTGCTATCAGATATTTGGGAAGATGAACCCACCTTAATTTCATGGTGGAAGGATAGAGGATGCTCATGAGTTTCTGACTACTTGTAAGGAGTTGTTGGATAATGTTGGCTTAGCTGAGTCACATGGGGTTCGATATGTTACTCTTCAGCTTCGTGGGCTAGCCAAAGAATGGTAGAGGACATATTCAGGATCTTTGCCTGTGAGACCTCCCACAGTGTCTTGGGAGATGTTCTCTAGTGTTTTTTATGATATATTTGTCCCTTGGAGTGTGAGGGAGGTGAGTCGGTTGAGATTTGAGAGTTTGAGGCAGGATAGCTTATCAGTCACCGAGTATGAGACCCATTTCTGTCAGTTATCTAGACATGCTACAACCATTATTCCAAACGAGACGGAGAAAGTTCATAGGTTTGTGAGAGAATTGACCTATTCTATTCGACAGGCAGTGTTTAGAGTATCTAGAGATGGGGCCTCTTTTCAGTCTGTTGTGAGTGCTGCGAAGGAGGCAAAGCTGATGGAGAGAGAAGAGTTTGGGGACCCTAAGAGGGCCAGTGTATTCGGTCAGTTTTCAAGTACCTCATCTGGAAGTAGAGGGTTCTATAGAGGGGGTGGCTCATCCTAGCATCGAGGACCAGTTCATGCATCATTACCTACTTTTGAGGGTGGTCAGACACATCGTGGGTCTACAGGGCGAGACACCTATAGTAGTTCGTCAAGATCCCGCACGTCAGTCCCAGAGTCAGAGGTTTTGTTATGGTTATATAGATCTTGATCACCTGATACTATAGTGTCCCTTATCGGGGGGACAAGGTAGGCCCTATCCCAGTTCAGATTAGACCACCGGCACCACCGCCATACAGAGGGCAAGGCAGATCTAAGACAGATAGAGATGGTCGCATTCCAAGTAGAGGGGCGAGTGGTTCCACAATACCACAGAATGGGCATAGAGGCATTGCTCAAACAAGCGGTAGTAGGGGACCACATTGCTATGCATTTCAAGGAAGGCCCGAGGCAGAGGCTTCTGATGCAGTCATCATAGGTATTATCTCGATTTGTCATCGATCTACAACTGTATTGTTTGATCCTGAATCTACCTGCTCTTATGTGTCATCTTACTTTTCACCTGGATTCGACTAGCTATGTAATCGTATGCCTGTACCCATTCATGTTTCTACACCAGTAGGTAAGCCTGTAGTGGTAGATCGAGTGTATCGATAATATCTTGTTTCTTTGTCTAAGTATGATACTTGGGTAGAAATGATTATTCTGGAGATGGTAGATTTTGATGTTATCATAGGGATGGATTGGCTTTCCCCATACCATGCTATTCTTGATTGCTATGCAAAAACAGTGACCTTAGCCATGCCCGGGGTACCAAAAATTGAGTGGAAGGGTGATAGTGGTTCTTATCCAAGCAAAGTAATATCTTACGTCCATACTCAGAAATTGATTGATAGGGGGTGTATGTCTTACTTGGCTTGCATTCCGGATGCTAGTGTTGATCCACATTCTATGGAGTATATTCTTGTGGTTCAAGAGTTCGTCGATGTGTTTCTTACTGACCTTCCAGGTGTTCCTGCCGATAGGGATATTGACTTTCATATTGATCTAGAGCCGGGCACAAAGCCCATCTCCATCTCTCTATATCGAATAGCTCTAGCTGAGTTGAAGGAATTAAAGGAGCAACTTCAAGATTTGCTGAGCAAACGGTTTATTCGTCCTAGTGTGTCACCTTGGGGTGCCCCAGTCTTGTTTGTGAAAAAGAAAGATGGGTCCATGAGGATGTGTATTGATTATAGGCAACTGAACAAAGTGACTGTCAAGAACAAATATCCTCTTTCTCGTATTGATGACTTGTTTGATCAGCTAGGGAGTAGCTTTGTTCTCTAAGATTGACTTGAGGTCTGGTTATCATCAGCTGAGGATTAGAGCATCAGACACCCCAAAAATAGCTTTTCGAACTCGTTATGGCCACTATGAGTTTGTGGTGATGTCTTTCAGGTTGACTAATACCCCTGCAACATTCATGGAGTTGATGAACAAGGTGTATCGTCCACACTTGGATTCTTTTGTGATAGTTTTCATTGATGACATCTTGGTATATTCCAGAACTAAGGTTGATCATACTCGTCACTTGAGGCTAGTACTATAGAGGTTGAGAGAGGAAACGTTATATGCCAAATTCTCTAAGTGTGAGTTCTGGCTTGGTTTAGTAGTGTTCTTAGGGCATGTGGTGTCCAAGAAGGGGATTAGAGTGGATCCGGCTAAGGTGGAGGCAGTTAGAGGGTGGACAAGGCCAACTTCAGCTATCGAGATTCGTAGTTTTGTGGCGTTAGCTGGGTACTGTCAATGGTTTATTCAAGGGTTTTCTTCCATTACAGCCTCATTCACCAGGTTGACATAGAAAAGAATATAGCCTTCCATTGGTCTATGAGTGTGAGGCGAGCTTCCAAAAGCTCAAGTCTTTGTTAACTTCGGCTCCCATTCCGACATTACTTGAGACAGGTGTGGACTTTATAGTATATTGTGATGCGTCAGGAGTGGGGTTAGGTGGTGTGTTGATGCAAAGGGGCAAAGTGATTGCCTATGCTTCTAGACAATTGGAGGTTCATGAGAAGAATTATCCTATCCATGACTTAGAGCTAGCGACTGTGGTTTTTGTTCTTAAGTTATGGCGTCATTACTTACATGGTGTACATTGTGAGGTCTTCACTGATCATAGAAGCCTTTAGTATATCTTCAGCCAAAGAGGTCTATACTTGAGGCAGCATAGGTGGATGGAGTTGCTAAAGGACTATGATTTAACCATCCTATATCATCCGGGGAAGGTGAATGTTGTGGTTGACACCTTAAGTAGAAAGACTTCTAGCATGGGGAGTCTAGCCACCATTCGAGTGGAGGAGCGACCTTTGGTCAGGGATGTTCAGCGTCTAGCTAATGGCCTAGTCAGGTTACATCTTTCTAATGAGGGCGGTGTACTTGCTTTCCTTGAGGTTCGTTCTTCCTTCATGGACCAGCTTCGAGAATGTCAGTTTGAGGACGAGAAGTTATGCCTTATCAGAGAAAAAGTGACTAGAGGAGAGGCTAAGGAAGCAGTGCTTGATCCTGATGGTGTTTTAAGGATTGGAGGTCGAGTCTGTGTACCTAAGGTAGGTGATTTGATCATACTGATTCTTGAGGAGGCTCACTGTACTCGTTATTCCATTCATCCAGGAGCAGAGAAGATGTATCATGACCTGAGTCAGCACTATTGGTGGTTTGGTATGAAGAAGGATATTTCAGAGTTTGTGGCTAAGTTTTTGACTTGTCAGCAGGATAAGTGTGAACACCAACGACCTGGAGGTGAGTTTCAGAGGATGTCCATTCCCACATGGAAGTGGGAGCAAATCACTATGGATTATTTGGTAGGTTTTCCCATTAATTGGACGATTATGACTCTATCTGGGTAGTCGTAGATCGATTGACTAAGTCTGCCCATTTCATTCCGGTCAAGGTCAAGTATACAGCAGAGAAGTTAGCTGAGTTTTACATCAATCAGATAGTTAGATTGCATGGTGTGCCCGTTTCTATCATTTTTTATTTGGGTTCACTCTTCACTTCACATTTTTGGAGGACCTTGCAGCATGGTCTAGGTACTCAGCTGGATATGAGCTCAGCCTTTCACCCTCAAACAGATAGACAGTTTGAGCAGACTATTCAGGTGTTAGAGGACATGACACGAGCGTGTGTGATTGATTTTGGTACCCATTGGGACCAACACTTGCCCTTAGCAGAGTTCGTCTGCAGTAATAGTTATCACTCTAGTATTCAGATGGCTCCATTCGAGGTATTTTATGGTAGACGGTGTAGATCTCCAATTGGTTGGTTTGATTTTGCTGAGACGGGCTCATTAGATGCAGACTTTCTAAGAGATGCTATGGAGCAGGTTCGTATGATTCAAGGTAGATTGTTGACAGTCTAGAGTCGACAAAAGAGTTATATAGATAGAAGGGTCCGAGCATTAAAGTTTATGGAGGCGATCACGTTTGGCTCAGAGTATCACCCATGAAGGTGCGATGCGGTTTGAGAAGAAGGGCAAGCTTAGCCCTCGATTTATTAGCCCGTTTGAGATTTTAGATAGAGTTGGAGAGGTGGCCTATAGATTGGCCTTACCACCTAGCTTATCATCTGTATATCCTATGTTCCATGTCTCCATGCTCCGAAAGTATGTACCCGATGAGTCCCATACATTCTCATTTGATTTGGTAGTATTGAGTCCAGACTTGTCATTTGAAGAAGAGCCTATAGCTATATTGGATAGACAGGTCCAAAAGCTCAGAAACAAAGAGATTGCTTCTGTAAAGGTGCAATGGAAGAATCATCCAGTTAGAGAGGTGACTTGGGAGATGGAGTCTGACATGCATGCTAAATATCCCCATCTCTTTGAAGCTTCAGGTATCTTCTTTTACCTTATGTTCAAGGACGAACATGATCTTTTGTGGTGGATGATGTAATGACCTGTTTGGTTTTTTTAAAATAATTAATCCTCTTATTTTCTTGAAATATCCTTCTCGTAATTTTAAATGGGTGTTTCGGACTATTTAATAACTATGACTCTTTAATTTACGTGTTAGTGTAAATGATTAAGATAAGTGATGGACTAAATATTAATTTGTTTAAGAGCCCATATTACTTGACCCGTATATTGAATTAGGGTTGTCAGGTTTAACAGTACATAATTAAATAAAAGAAAAAGAAAAGAGGAGAAGGGGAGAGAAACTACCACAACTACAGCGTCAACACAAAACGACGGCATGAGGTGATACTATTTGAGATTAATGCTTAAATCCAGGTGATATCTAGGTGTGTGTAGGAAACAATAGTTTTGGTTAACTGAATGAGTTTCATATAGTGGCAATTGTTTTATTAATGGGCGTAGAAAGGAGTAAGTGGCAGACAGCTCATGGGTTCATAATTTGTATATATGTTAGTATAGAAACTATCACTTTATTGCTTTTCTAATATGATATTATAATAAAATAAATTCTTTACAAAGCACTTGTTAATTATCATTCACATGGAAGCTGGAAAAAACATTATTAAGGTCCAAGAATTTTGCCACCTGAATTTGTTATACAATTTATTCATTAAATTAATGAGAAGACAGGACATATTAAGTGAACTATAGGTCAAATAATTTAAAAGAAAATACGTAGTAGTACATATAAGGTTAGTAGTATATATATAGATGCCTTCCAGCATCTTCACTTGTTGATAGTGCTTTTGGTTCTTCGTCATTGCGCACTCACTACCATATGGTGCTTCTTTTGATGTGTGTATATAGATAGATATATGTATATGTTTTAGTATTGAACATGGGGAAATTGAGACTTAACCCGAGACTTAAATTATTGAAACTTAATTAAAGATTTAGATGAGTTTTGGATCTAACTTAGGCATATAGTAGTTTAGGTTTTAGTTTTAAAATCTTATTGTGATTATTATTTGACTAGATCATTATGCTATGAATTCCATTCGAAAAGGGAAGACTCAAGTGTTTGACTGATCGCGATCCGACTAAGGCAAGTGAAGTTTTTAACCTTTGTTATGTATATAGAATCTTGTGCTTCTTATGTGTGAGGTATTGAGTTAGTGTTGATATTGTACCAAACTATGTTGTTGTGAATTGTGCATTGTATTAAATTAAGTCATTTTCTCGTTATTGTGTAAACATGTGTATTTGCATTGATTTTTGTGACATGTATTCTGTGGACTGAAAAAGAATGAGAATTAAAGAGGATGTACCATATTCGAGGGACGTGTCGTACACCGTGACAGATACTATGATTAGAGGGACGTGTCGCACGCCGCGACGAATACTATGATTAGAGGTTCGTATCGCATGGTTAGAAGTACCCAATGGGTCCCGGACTGTGAGAAAGTGGGTGTGTATCACTCCATTCGAAAAGGAAAGACTCAAGTGTTTGACTGATCGCGATCCGACTAAGGCAAGTGAAGTTTTTAACCTTTGTTATGTATATAGAATCTTGTGCTTCTTATGTGTGAGGTATTGAGTTAGTGTTGATATTGTACCAAACTATGTTGTTGTGAATTGTGTATTGTATTAAATTAAGTCATTTTCTCATTATTGTGTGAACGTGTGTATTTGCATTGATTTTTGTGACAAGTATTCTGTGGACTGAAAAAGAATGAGAATTAAAGAGGACGTACCATATTCGAGGGACGTGTCGTACACCGTGATAGATACTATGATTAGAGGGACGTGTCGCCCGCCGCGACGAATACTATGATTAGAGGTTCGTATCGCATGGACTAGAAGTACCCAATGGGTCCCGGACTGTGAGAAAGTGGGTGTGTATCACCAGGACAGACATGCATCATTTTATTTGGCATTACATTGCATTGCATTACACCTCATTATCATTTATAAACATGTGAGTGTTTTTTTGTGTAACTTGTGATAGATGCACTTGATTTCTGGTGTTGTGTATGTATGATAGTTGGTGTGTTTTTGAGCTATATGTTATGGACATTGTGAACTATTAGGTGGACTAATTTTATGCAGGTTGTAGTTGTAGGGGGTTTGGTTGGAGTGTTGGGAGTACCTGTATTCTATATTACTTAATTTTGTGTTTAGTAGTTCACTTGCTGAGTATCGTGTGTTTGGTACTCACCCTTGCTACAATATTTTGTAGGTTGCTAGCCTGGTCGTGATACTCTCTACTTTTCCTTGTCTGAGGTTCATGTAGAGATTGCGAGAGGTAGCTGTTTTCCATCCCAGCTGACTTCTTACTCCTATTTATGGTTTTATTCGATTCTAGAGAAAATATCATTTGATACTTGTGTTTCCTTTTGAATCTATTGTAATACATTAGAAGCTTGTGCATATGACAACCAGGTTTTGGGGGATTTTCATTAAGTTGACTTATTATCTGTAATGGAGCTTTCATTTTTATTTATAATTCCGCATATTAACATTATAGTATAGTTGTAGGCTAACTTATCTTGTGGGAGAAGAAAAGTTCCATCACGCCCATTTTTGGGTCGTGATAGAGATTCTCTTATTCATGCTCCAAAAAGGGTGATATCATTTCTTAGGGCTCGTCGACTGATGGAGAGAGGATGTTTAGCTTACTTGGCATATATTTCGAATACCGGCATGGAGACTCCCACGCTTGAGTCTATTCCAATAGTGAGTGAATTTCCAAAGGTCTTTCCGAAAGACCTACTAGGTATTCCACCTGATCATGACATTGATTTTTGCATTGATCTAGAGCTAGGCACTCAGCCTATTTCTGTTCTACCTTACCATATGGCACCATCCAAATTGAAAAAGTTGAAAGAGATGTTGTAAGATCTATTGAGCAAGGATTCATTAGGCCTAGTGTATCTCCTTGGGGTGCTCCAGTCTTGTTTGTGAAGAAGAAGGATGGATCAATGCGCATGTGTATTGACTACCGGCAGTTGAACAAGGTGACAATAAAAAATTAGTACCCAATACCTCGTATTGATGATCTATTTGATCAACTTCACGGTGTTTCTATTTTCTCCAAGATTGACTTGAGATCTGGTTATCATCAATTGAAGATTAGGGCGTAGGATATCCCTAAGACAACCTTTCAAACACGTTATGGCCATTATGAGTTTTTGGTTATGCTTTTTGGATTGACTAACGCTCCAGCAACATTTATGGACTTGATATATCGGGCGTTCAGATCGTACTTGGATTCTTTTGTTATAGTCTTCATAGATGACATATTGATATATTACCGCAGTAAAGAGGAGCACGAGCATCATTTGAGGATCGTACTTGGAATTCTGAAAGAGAAGAAGCTCTATGCAAAATTTTCAAAGTGTGAATTCTGTCTTAGCTCAGTGTCATTCTTAGGATATGTGGTATCCAAAGATGATATTATGGTGGATCCTAAGAAGATTGAGGCCGTTCAAGATTGGGCCAGACCTGTTTCAGTTACAGAGATTCGGAGTTTCTTAGGCCTTGCAGGTCATTATCGATGATTTGTAGAGGGGTTCTCATCCATAGCATCTCCCTTGACTAGATTGACCCAGAAGGGTGTGGCATTCCAGTGGTCTGATGAGTGTGAGGTAAGTTTTCAAAAGCTTAAGACCTCATTGACTACTACTCCGATATTGATTACCCATTGAGGGAGAGAATTTTATTCTATATTGTGATGCTTCTCGAGTTGGTCTTGGTTGTGTATTGATGCAGAAGGGGAAGGTGATAGCATATGCATCGAGGTAGTTAAAGGTTCAAGGGAAAAACTACCCTACTCATGACTTTGAGTTGGCGACTGTAGTGTTTGCATTGAAGATTTGGAGGCATTATCTCTATGGTGTGCATTCTGAGGTGTTCACAGATCATCGTAGTCTCCAGTATATATTCAACCAGAAGGATCTCAATTTGAGATAGCGGAGATGGCTAGAGTTTACTCAAGAACTATGATATGACAATCCTTCATCATCCTGATAAGGCAAATGTGGTAGTAGATTCCTTGAGTCGAAAAATAATAAGTATGGGTAGTCTGGCATTGTTACAGGTTGGAGAGCATCCTTTGGCTATGGATGTTCAATCCCTAGCCAATAGCCTTGTGAGGCTTGATATTTCAAAATCTAGTAAGGTTTTGGCTTACATGGAGGCAAGGTCATCCTTATTGGAGCAAATTCGGGCTCAACAATTTGATGATGATAATTTATGTAAAATTCGAGACAAGGTGTTAAAAGGCGAAGCCAAGGAGGCAATGCTTGATAATGAGGGAGTTTTTAGGATAAAAGGTCGTATCTGTGTTCCTCGCACTAGTGATTTGACTAGGTTAATTATGGAGGAGGCCCATTGTTCGAGGTATTCTATTCATCCAGGGGCTACTAAGATGTATCGTGACTTGAAGCAGCATTATGGTGGTTCCGTATGAAGAGGGACATAGTAGATTTTGTGTCTCAGTGTTTGAACTGTCAGCAAGTAACGTATGAACACCAAAAGCCTGGAGGAGTGACTCAGAGGATGCCCATACCTGAGTGGAAGTGGGAGCATTTTGCTATGGACTTCGTGGTGGGGTTACCATGAACCTTGGGTAAGTTTGATGCCATATGGGTCATTGTGGATCGATTGACTAAGTCTGCAGACTTTATACCAGTTCAGACTAGTTATAATTCAGTAAAGCTAGTCAGGATCTACATTAAGGAGATATTTCGCTTGCATGGGGTGCCTATTTCTATCATTTCAGATCGTGGTACACAATTTACATCTCATTTTTGGCGGTCTATGCAGAAGGAGCTGGGTACTCGAGTGGATCTTACTATAGTCTCACCCTCAAACTGATGGTCAGTCTGAGCATACTATTCAGGTTCATAAAGATATGTTGCGAGCTTGTGTTATTGACTTTGGTGGTCATTGGGATCAATTTTTACCATTAGCAGAGTTTGTATACAATAATAGTTATCACTCGAGCATTGAGATGGCACCATTTGAGGCATTATACGATAGGAGGTGTCGATCCACTGTTGGGTGTTTTAATACATTCGAGGTTAGGCCGTGGGTTAAGATTTGCTGAGGGAGTCCTTGGACAAGGTCAAATTAATTCAGGATAGGCTTCTTATGGCTCAGAGTAGGCAAAAGAGTTATACAGATAGACAGGTTCGCAATTTGGAGTTAACGATTGGGGAGAGAGTTCTATTGAAAGTTTCACTCATAAAGGGTGTGATGAGATTTGGAAAGAAGGGTAAGTTGAGCCCCAGGTATATTGGACCTTTTAAGATTGTTGAGAGTATTGGTGAGGTTACTTACCAGTTAGCTTTGCCACCTCCATTGTCTGGTGTTCACCCTGTATATCATGTCTCGATGCTAAAGAAGTATCATGGGGATGGTGCTCACGTGATCCAATGGGATTCGGTGTTACTTGACAAGAATTTAACTTATGAGAAGGAGCCGATAGCTATCTTGGATAGACAAATTCGAAAGTTGTGGTCAAAATAGATTGTTTCTGTGAAGGTTCAATGGATACAGTTGAGGAGGCTACTTGGGAGTCAGAGTTATATGCAGAGGAGATACCCGCAACTTTTTGAGTGTTTAGGTGCGTTCTATTCTTTATCATTCGAGCACGAATATTTTTTTAAGTGATAGACGATGTAACGACTCGTTAAGTTATTTGGAGCACTAGAATTATTTTTCTTTCTTAAAAAACCCTTTTTGGAAACTTTTAATGGTATTGGACTATTTGTGTAACTATATTTATTATAATGGACTAATAATGTTAGATAATTAACTTATGGGATGATAAATGAATTTTTCGTTTTACCCCCTGACCTATATATTAGAATAGATTAATTGGATATAACAATTTTGGTATTTTAAGTTGTCTTTCATAATTAAGAAAAGAAAAGGGAATAGAGAACGGAGTTCATGCGGCTTTCGCAAAAGAGAAGAAGCGTTGCAGGTGAGTTGTAATTCTTGATTTTTTCTTCAATTTAAGAAGTATATCACCTATGTTAATAAAATAAGATAAAAAGAGTTGTGCACTGCTTCGAGAAAAGGAGTATATTACGTTATGGGTGAAAGAATTAAATTATTAAATGGGTATTGTTGTATGTTTGGAACTCACTGGATAGTAGGTCCATTGGGGATCAGGAGTATTATAGGTTTGGGTACATGAAGAAAATAAGGCTAAGAAACTAATTTGAAATTCTTGATGTTGAACATGCTAATCAAGAAACTAATTTGGAATTCTTGATACAAGTTTGATTTTAGAATTTCTCTTTATGTGCACATTACAAGAGTATATATTAATGCTTGGTGGGCCCTTTAGGAGTAAAGTTTGGAGTAATATGGAACTAGGATTATTAAAGGGATGCTAAAAAGATTCCATTTGGAAATTATTTGTTGTATACGTTGGTTATCCTCTCGTTGGTATTCTTCTTGTTGCGGTGTGTAGCTTAAGCTCTTTGGTGTCGTCCAAAATATCGTGCCAAATTTTGACAGTTTATGGGATCAACATTTAATATTGCTGGTCTCCTTGTTGATTCATTACTGTGAATTTATTGCGTATTTGATAGATTGGGAACGGTCAAAGCTTTACAAAAGGGCAAGAAAAAATCTTGAGGATTTGTGATGCGTTTTTGGCAAGAGATATGTCAAGACTTTCAGACTTCATTGAAGGACATTTTTCTAAGTTAAGATTAAAACAATAAAAATAGAGAATGGGTAAAGAGGAAAGACGGGGGTCTCGTACTAATGGTGTGACAGGCATTGGCACGAGTACCAGTGTTTATAAAAGGAAAGTTTATTACCATAGATGATGGATCGTAATCCAAGAATGCCAAAGCATATGGGCATTAGCTGATGTAGTTATAACTTAGTTTCTTTATGTGGTTGTGTTTCTTTATTGAACCCGTATATTTATGATAGTTGAGGTGATTATATGTTGTACCAATTGTTGTATTGTAATGCATTACCATCCCCTATATTATTGATATTATATTGTGTATATGGATTGACAAGAGATTGAGTGTGTGTTGAGATCAGTGTTATAATCTAAGTTGGGCATGTGGAGATTGTTCGTTCAGGGGATGATTGATTTTATGATAGTGCATTAAGATCATCCACACAGACATGTAGAGACAGTCTGTGTCGTATATGGACCTCGCGAGTCCCCCATGGGTCACAAACCCTCGACATATACCAGAGAGGTATTGTGTATATACGATTTAGAGATGACTTGACATTTGAGGTATATCATTTCGTGATGTTGCATTGCATCTCATTATACTCGTTGTTGATTGTTCTTTACTGGCATTGGCATTGGATATCATGTGATGTTTGATTACTCCTATTTTGATAACACTTGATTGTTAAGTATAGTACAGACATACAAATTAGAAGATATTCTTATATATATATACTCCTGTCACTATGTTTTCGTTGTTGGTCAATGAGACGTACTGGGTACAAGTGGTTTCATGCTCATACTACACTTGTTGCACTCTTTTGTGGTGCAGATTCAATTTCGAGTACAAGCGCATCCCGTGGAGCTGCTTGAGTCCAAGTTTGGACTATCCTGAAGTTGTGGTGAGCTGCTTGATATTCTGCAGTCCACACCTCCCTCTATCTCATTAGTTATTCTTTTTTTCATATTCAGATAGGGTATTTCTTATATTTAGATTTGTCATCTTAGTCTCAGACTTACTTCACAGTTTTAGAAGCTCTTGTACTTATGACACTAAGTCTTGGGTGGCATTTTAGCTTTCCGCATTTTATTCTTATGAGGGACTTACTGTTAAGGATGTTCATTGTTATCTATTGTTCACTTTATTTATTTCGTTGCTTAGTAACACATTGGGTTGGTTTACCTATCGACTGGGAGTATAGGTTCCATCATGACTCATGTTTTGAGGTCGTGACAGTAGTCCTTTCAGACAGCTTTAGTAGAGTTTCCATAGGTTATGTGTCATTATTCTAGTTCCAGCTACTCAGTTATTTCTTATGCACTTTTACATTCAGTTTATGTAGACAATTCATCAGTTAGCTTGTTACTTTTATAGATTTTCAAATATATTTTAAGTTTTCCTGTGAGTAAGTAGCCAGGCCAAGTGGTTTGCTTGGGACCAAAAATGATTTTCGAGTACCGGCCACATCCAGGGTGTAGGCTTGGTGCGTGAAAATGATGATGGCCAGGCCAATAATCCAGCAGATAATAGACTGCAAAAAGACATTTACAAGTTTTACATCTTACCGTGGACAAGCAAAAAAAAAGAAGCAGGGTAGGATATACTTTCAGCAAAAAGGGAACACATATATACAGGTTACATGGTAAGACAGTGGTATCAGCAGGCTGTGCAAGAATTAGCATCGTTTCCACCAAAAAGAGAGTTAGATATCACCAAAAAAGAGAGAATAGAGTCAGGCATGACACAGATATATACGCATCTCTACAGATCCATAGAGAAAACATCATTTATGCAAAGCATGAGAGAATATGAGAAGAAAGGAGAATGATGAAGGTAAAGAAGGAGTGATTGAAGCAACTTACATGTCGAGCTTAATAGGGAAGAAAGAGATTCAGATCCTTTTCACCAAGAAAATCTAGGGAGATGGCCAAGCAGGAGCATCGCAAGGTACATTAGATAATTAGAAAATCAGTACTGGGAACAACTTATACAGGAAGTCACAGAGAAACAAAGCTACTTACAAGGAAATCATGAGAATGAAGCTGAAAATGCCCAAGTAGAAGAACCAGGTAGGAACATGGCCGTAGATGGTAGGATACATTTGGAAGTCCGATAAGCAAGAAAGGAAAGTGAAAGAAATGTGATAGGCAAATCTCGAAAGCCCTACTTTGTAGAGTCAGACACACCTTTTTTGCTTGTAATGAAAACAATAGCTACTATTTTATTATATTCATAAATGGGCCTGGAGCTCGAAATTTAATTAAAACAATATTTTGTAGCTATTGCATTTGTAACACCCCACACATTATAATATTGGCACAATGCAAATGAAACGTGACATGGTTCGGTCAAATTAGCACTAATTTTTAAGAGTACTTGAATCCCGTGTTAATGGGCTATATGTGTGTCTAACGCTTAAGAGGATCGAGTGTATACATGTCTTGTGTCAAATTGAGGAGATTACGGCCTTAAATGAAGTGAGAAAATTGAGGTGCTTGTAGGACTTAGGAAGCTAGCAGGTGAGTCACCTACTTGCTTAGCTTAAATTTGCTAGCTAAACGGAGACGAGGCTCGATGTCGAATTTGTCCAAGTTCGATTATGAATAAAGTCCACATTAAGGATGTGACTTTAGACCATGTTTTAGCCTCACATATGAACTGTATTTTCATCCCAAGAAAGATACTAAAAAGGGCCCAAGGACATCACAACACGCTTAAAAAATTGGGCCCAAATTAAGTAAAGTAGAAGTTGAAAAATAGGCTGCCCAAGTCCATCAAGTTGGAGCCCCAAAAAGGCCCAAGTGAAAGGGGCAAGGAGCTGCATCACCTCCTTGGTGAAGTAAGGCTGAGAATGCCTCATTAGGTCATCCAAACCACACCATAAAAAGGGGTCAAAGCATCTCCCAAAGGTCATTTCTCAACTTGACCACACAAAAATCAGATTTGCTCTCTAAATTTCCTCTCAACTTTTCTCAACTTTGTGAAGTAGCCAAACGACTCTTTTAGGGTTCTTAAGGAGCCTCTAAACCTTGAAGACAAAGTTAAATAATTATAGTTGTGTATTTAGTATATTTTCATCATGAAAAACAAGAAATAGATGCTAGTTATGTTTGCTGAAATTGTTAGACAGCATATGGGTAGAAAGTTGTTGCACACTTACCTTTGTTTTGGTGATTTCTATATGGTTTGTGAGTTGTATTATGAAGAGAACTTGGTTTTATTAAAATGGTTTGAGTTATAAACATCATCCTAAGTTTGCTACCCTGATTTTGGCTTCATTTAACAACCGCGTTTTATTGTGTTATCTTAAGTGTCATATTGATCGGAACTTGTGGGATGATGGATGTAAGGCTATTGCCTCACGTCCTTAATGACTGATTTCTTACTGTTTTGGACTTGTTCAAGTCTATTGTTATGTGTAAATGTTTCTGGAACCATTTGGTTAGAGTTGGGATAGGTTTGGAGTTGTCAACATCGAAATGTAGCGAGGGAAGGTAACGTTATGCTGTCCATTTTTAAGTTGCATTGAATTGTTATATGTTGTGCTTTGTGGGCTTTTGTAAGACTGTTATGGCATTAAAATAGGCTATACATGATGTGTACATATGAATGTGTTATAAAAACATGGTTAGGGGGCGGAAAGGTTGAAAGAACACACTCGGGTTTACAAATACCCGCTTGTTGTCTGTGTGTTGTTTCGTTATGTGATTGGGCTGCCAAGGTGTATCTATTGGCTATTAATGCTAGTTTTATCACCTACTATGTTGTAGATAAGTATTTGGAGGAAGGAAAGATTATCTCGAGGTGGTAACAAGGTCATACGACGAGGTATGTAAGGCTACTTGATTTTGTACCACTTGGCATGAAACATAGATCTCTCCTTGGTACATAAAGGCACTTGCCAACTCTGACACAACTATTAACCCAGTCTTAATTCTTAGACATATTCACATGCTTCCATACAGAGTCACTTTCAAATCTGGATATATACTTTTATATCAAGTTACAGGAGTTCTTGTTACTAGATAAAGTTCACGAGTTGTTTCATTTCATATGTATTTTATTATTTATGTAACATACTCTTTTTCATTATCATATTGTCTTGTATGATTATCTACATGTCACATGCTACATATATAGTCCTACATCTCCAATATTGTGACTACCAAGAGAACCATCTCAAAGGTAATTGAAAGATAAAGCATCTTGTTTATTGATAGGTGGTAGCCTGAGGGGTGGAAGAATCACCTAGCCAGGGACGATCCTATCACGGGTGGTAGCCC
>JAOTQR010000097.1:7904851-7923221 GCA_025774065.1 Solanum ossicruentum | reverse complement strand
TTGCCCTGTTACTTTAAGTTGGACTGGAGATTATATGGACTAGGAAGGGATCTTAGCCCCTTGTTCTTTGACTTAGTCCACTTTGATCTAAAATGACCAACCAAATGAGAAATTCATCCCTTGGTCCAAATATTCGAGCCTCACATGTACCATTTCTTTCTTAACACCTAATTAGCCCAGCCTTATCTAGTGAAATACGTTGAGATTGGCCCTGGTCTATCCTTGACCATTGTGAACCTTGATTTAGGCAAAAAGCGTAAGTTGAGGGTGGCTACCAAAAGTGTCCTTAGTTTGGGGAATAGATATTGTGCACTTCGATATAGGCTAAACGCCTAAGTTGAGAGTGGCTAGTACATGGATAAAATAGCAAAAATGAAGTGGTGAGTTAGAAATAGAAAGAAAAAGAGGAAAATCATGTGCCGGGTGAAAGAAAAAGAAAAATATTTCTTAGATTGAGTTGAACAAGCAAAATGATGTGTGAAAATGAGGCAAAAGCTAAAAATGAGAAGAAAATACCCGGAAAAGCTTGAATATGAAGAAGAAAGGAAGAATAAGGTGGAAATGATTGAGTGTTAAGGTCAAAAGTGAAAAAGCGTGGTTCAAGGTTGGCCTTTAGTCACTAAATGTCCAAAATTCCATACGAAAGCCCCATGATCCTACGTTACAAGCTTATAAAGTCCTAAAGTGATCCTAGCCCAATTAGTTGAAAGTCCAGATCATAAGTATACAGGCAAGCCTATGGTATTTGTCATCATGCATGAATGTTATTTGTGAGAGTAAGTATTCTTGCACAATCCCATGGTTAATTCCTGAAATCTTCATTAAGTGTTAAAAGGGAATACTTTCTTGTGTGAACATTTGCATTGTCAACATATTACTTGTTCATTGATAGTAGATTGTTGATATTTGTTTGCTTGTCATAGTTGTATTGTCAAATGTATCAATCTGAGTTGGTTTCCTAAATAGCTACATGATCTTATTTTGAAAAAGTTGATATGGGTACCTATGTTGGACTTGAGTATGGTATATGCCATTGGGTTGATTTCTACATGTTGCTTTATTATCTATTTAGATTGAGTCGTCGTTTGAGGACAAGAAACAATACTAAGTTGAGGGTGTTAATGTGCTATCAAAAGACAGCATATTTGATGCTTAAAACTTAGGATTTGTGTGTTATTAATGCGACTTCTATGGTTTTTATGTGTTTTTTGTGTTCGTTTTTGTATAAAATACAAGTTGACTAAATTTTAGGAAAAGTTGGAGATTTTGTTTACTTTTAGGACCTACAGGACCCTCTACGAGTCTTAGTCCATTCTACATATCATAGAGGCGATCTCGTATGTACTTCCAGTGTTCAAAAGCAAAGTCTAAAGTTTGAAGTTCAGTTATACAAGCCCCTGGTATGAGTCATAGTCCCTTCTACGGGTCGCAAAGGGTGGCATTGTAGCAAGTTCCATTGTTGATCAACATTGGACCAAGAAATACAAATGTGGACTATGAGAAGGCGATACGAATCGCAGACCAGACTACAACTCATAGAGATGTATCTTAGCAGTGAAGTCAAAAATGCGAGATGCTGACCACGAAAATCGGATTACTTCTCGTAGGGCACACTATGAGTCATCACTATGAGCTGTAGCAGACACTGACTAGTTTTTCTAATTAATTTAGGGACTCATTTATTAATAGTATATTTTAGGTTTTTAGCAGAAGTTTTTACAAATTTTGAGGGAGTTCGCACAGAGAGACTTAGAGAGCATGAAATTTAGAGTATTTTTTAGGGTTTATTTTTGGAGCCTCAATTTTGGAGATTAGTTTAACTTGTTAATTCATTACATTTTTTAAGCTTGTGATTCTAAATACAAAATGGGTTTTATTTTTGTTCATTCTCTTTGGATAAGTGATTAACTATATCTACCATATTCATTGTTTATTTGTTTTCCCAAGCTATGAGTAGCTAAACCCACAACTTGGGGTTATAGGAACCATAAGAATCTAACTTAGAAAACTCGGATTATTTTCCCTTCTTGAGTTAAGTATTTGCATGTACTAGCCATTTCCCTTTATTTTGCATAGTTTTTAATGGTGGCCAACATTAAATCCCGCTTAGTGTCATGATCCCGATCCAGGTAGTGATAAATAGGAAAAGGGAATGGTTAATAGAATTCGATGATGTGTTCTCTTCTAATCAATCGAACCCGGCCAAGGAGAGGTTTACTAGGACAATGGATAATGGTTAGTTTGGCACGTTATGGAGGCCGACCAAGCCCCATAGTGAAATTCGTCCTTCACCTTCATATGAGAGTAAGAAGAACTTAAATTACCATCCTGCATGCAATGTCCTAATTGAGAGTTGTGTTATCCAGGTAGATTAAGTTAGTGAATCATGGAGAATACAATTGCCCAAGTCGCTCTCCAATTTGATTGTTTCTCCATATTATTTGTTTAGTTTAATTTTCTACAAATCATTGCAACTGCTTCCCCCCCCCCCTTTTAGACAATCAAGTAGTTGATGTTTGAATTGATTATTGGCAAACCAAGTTGCTAAAGTACCGTATTCCCTGTGGGATTCGACCCTAATCTTTGTTAGATTCTATTTTTTGAAAACGACCATTTTATCCTCAAAAAGAAGGTGTAACTTGGGCGACATCAAGATTTTGGTGTTGTTGCTGGGGAATACGGCTAGACTTGGTTAATTCATAGCGATTTGGGTATTAATCCTTCTTTCCCACATTTTACGTTCTTTGTTGTTTTTGTTTCCATACAGGGTGTAAGTGTAGTGTATAACCAATATGCGAAGTTGAGCCAAACCCTTGACTTTGTTTGACCTAGAGATCCACAGAACGTTGAGGAGAATGTCCCTAGATAATGCCAACAACGCAGCCAATGCAGCTCAGAATAAGAACGGCAATGAGAATGTTGATCATGAAAACCCACCTCCCCTTGAGGATATTGCTCCATAGCCACAGGATTTTGATGCCAATTCTTATAAGTGGAATCAATACAGGCTAAATTCTACGGCTATGGCGGTGACTGGAGCTATTGTGTTGCCACCACTACCGGATGACACAAAGTTCATTGTCTAGAGTGGGTTGCTTTAGATGCTACAGAAGTGTTGTCTATTAGTGGGCTTACCATCAAAGGATCCTCAACAGATAATAAACCTTAAAACGCTCTCTACGAAACCTTACTACCGCCATTCTAATAGCAGCCCCGGTTGGTGGCTAGCCTCCTCTTAGGGTTGGTTAACCTGCCATGTCATTTTCAAGTATCTTAAAACAACCCATGCCAAATATTAAGCCATTGCTGCTAAAGCCTATTTCATAGGCAAAATGGTCAACTAAGCCCTTAAACTTGTAGTCGATTGTATTCTGGACCCTTCTACTTAATCCTTTGCCATCTAAACCCCTCACCCATATCAAACCCTACCTTTGAAACCCAAATTTTGACATGGAATTCTATGTAGTAGATGCAATCTAGGAGCGTGTGAAACACACCCCGTTGGAGCGTGAAACACTATTAACTGTAAAAATTAGGTCTTTTAAGACCCCATCTTCTTCTTCTGCTCGACATTCTCTTCAAATCACCATTGGATGGCAAATTTCTTCTTCTTTTTCTTCTTCTTCACGAGCTTTTTTGCTCTGTTAAATTTTCCTTTTTTATTATTTTCTCTTCTCTTATCTTCTCTTTCCCAATCACATATTATCCTTTCTTCACTTTGTTGGTTTTCACCATGACAATTTGTTGTTCCTACTGCGGACTTCATGTTAAACTTAGGATTTCAAGGACACCAAGTAATCCTGGAAGAATGGTTTGGGTTTGTCAAAACTATATCTCTGTTAATGGTTGTGGATTCTTTCGATGGGGTGACTCTAATGATACAACAAGCCAAAAATAATATCACATTAACAACACTGCAATTACTTCCAAACAAGGAAGGCAAAGTAGATGGGAAAGACAAAGGCATGACAGATCAAGCATTACTGTTGATTTCACTGTTATTGTAATTGTTAGGATTTGGTTTTTATCTATTGTTTTTAAGATGTATTAATCCATTTATATCTTTAATGTTAATGATAATGAATATCAGTTCTGAAAACACTAATCATCAGGTTAATGTTAGGTTTACTATGCCTTCTAACAAACTGAGAATTTAGAGACAACTTCATAAGCATAAAATAAGAACAATGTCTTATAATCACTTAGAATTAATACATGACTTAATAAGCAAAAAGTAAGGACAATTGAGTTTTTGCTACTACGAATTCAACACAACTTCATAAACAAAACCCAAGTGTTTAGTAACAACTTAACAATTTGGATCAATTGTGTTCAGCAACAACCTAGTTAGGATTAATTTACAATTAAGTTACACCAAAAAAAATAGTAGGGATTAAGCATTAAACTAGACATAGACAAATCTATTGTGTGCCTTGAGTGGTTGGTATGAATTGAGTGTCTTTGTCACTTCAGTGCTTGTAGAAGAGTTTGATCTTCTGTAACTCCCTTGTTGTAGTTGCCTTCTAGTAACTGCATCTTTTCCCTTCCACCATATACCATTTGGTTTGTAACAAAGATCAATGTTTAAAGGAACTGAGCTAGTCATTGTAGCACAATGCAAGACTCTTTCAGTAGTTCCAGACTGACAAAAATGATAAATTACCAAATTAAACATCAATTATGTAAGACTATATAGAACAGCCACTAAATGATAAGCACATATCCTTTCTATCACACTGCCACTTGATCCAAATAGCACACCAAAACTAGCTTTGTTTGGCCTTATTTTGCCTTGGTCTCTTATATCCAAGAGTTGCACCACCTCTGAAAGTTGTGGTACTCTTCCTTTTTTGTCCAGTAGAAGTTGATAGTTGAATACCTTATGTAACACTTTTAGAGCACACACTAGCTGAGGCAATTGCACTTGCATCTGCTACTGAGGCAGGTGCACTTGAAATTACTACTCAACAGGTGCTTTTGGACTTGCTACTGAGGAAAGTGCACTAAGACCTACTACTGGTGCATTTACAATTTATTGAGTAGATGCTCCAGTACTTTCACAAGTCCCAGCAGTTGAATTTCCAGCAATGAAATCATTTTTCTACAAGCATATGTTAAAGTCACAAGAATAATTAACAAGAGTAGAATTCAGTAACTTAGAGTAGAATTCAGTAATGGAAGTTAGTAACTTATGAGAGTAGAGTTTAGTAAATTACCAAAATTGGACATCCTTTCTTGTTATATCCAAAAGTCTTGCGCAGAGAACATTTCATTTTTCTTCCCTTTCTTGTGGCCTTTCCAAACTTCTTCTCACCAGGTTCATCATTGTCTTTCTTCCTATTTTTACTTGGTCTTCCTGGAATGGGAGTAATTTCAGGTGGCTCAATGGTTGATCTTGAGCTTTTTGTCCACATCTTGATGTTCGTCATTGGTTGAATAAACTTATTATAAGCCTTCAAGTATGTTTCCTTCTTATACCAATCTTCAACAAATGACTCAACAGCCTAATCCTTAAAATGAATTGCAGTAGCTACATGAGCACAAGGAATTCCTTTCAACTGTCATGACCTACAACTACAAACCTTATTTCTTATATCAACAACATGTTTATATGGTGGATCATGAATCTCTTAACCAACATCACCATTAAACTTCACCTCACATTTGGCTACATATTCAGCATTTTCTCTAAGAATTTCTATAGCCATTGGTGATATATCAATAACCTATTTTTTAGAAAAATCTCTCATTTGATTCATTCTTTCCATAACTTTACTCTAATTCCCTCTAGCATGATGATGATTTATTTGAATCTAGCACTAAAAATCCAACTAGTGAATGTCTCACACATGTTGTTCTCACACACATGTTGTTCTCAACCACACCACACTTGCTATGTTCTTTAAAAAATGTTGTACTCCATGATTCTTTATTATAATTTAACATATCTTCCACAATACCTTGTCTTAACAGATTCGTTTAATCAAGTTTTTTTTGTAACAATACCTCAAATGATGCCCTGGCAACCAACAAGAATTTTCTTCTTCTTTCTTCAAAGGGGTGGGTATAAATACTGAAAAACCAATAAACAATATCAAACCAAACTAATTCGGTCCTCTGGTTTCAGCTCTTTGGTTCTTCGGTTCGGTGTCAGTGTTATTGTCATGACCCAAGCCTAGGGCGTAGACGTGACATGGCACAAGGGGTACCCGAAGGGACCACAAAAGAGCATCTTAGAACATCATTACACATCCTTGGTCAAAGAAGTAATAAAACTAACATCAAGGGAAATAAAGTGGGGCAACCGAGGCTAAGGGAAGCACTTTTTATATCATAGGAATCAAGAACAATAGATTCAAGCTCTTATATATAACATATCCAACAAACAGCTCTAATACTTAGATAAGAGCGGGGGCCAAAACAAAGTAACCGGGCTAGTCTCATAGTCAAAATAGACAATAAAGAAGAATGTATCAGTACGTAATAAGAGAAACATAGACTAAGTTCCCCAAAGTAGAGGACTCACCACAAACTAGAGTAGTATCGAACTAACCATGTGGAGGAGGATGATCAACTTGAACACTGATCTCTACACGGAGGTATCATGTAGGCAAAAGTATGTATTAGTACATTTGAATGTACTAAGTATGTAGGATGCAATGCAACAAGAATTAGGAATCATAGTCAAAATGTGCAATAATAGGCAATATGCATAATATCACAATATGACATGTATGAACAATGCATAAGTAAAACAAGCTTATGTAGCTCATGCTCATATAGGATATCATATGTGCAGAAGCAACCAAGCTAGATTTTCAAAGTACAAACCCCTTGGCAGGTTGGTGATGATGCAGCCCTATCACTTAGGTGGTGAGATACAAACCCCTCACTAGGTTGGTGATGATACTACCCCATCATCTAGGTGGTGAGGTACGAATCCCTCACAAGGTTGATGAGTACAAACCCCCATCATGGTTAGTGATGATGCGGCCCCACCACTAGGTAGAGAAGTACAAACCCTTTACTAGGTTGACGAGTACAAACCCCTATCTAGGTTATCCGGGTTCTTAATCCCCCCTGATTAGGCATGGTTTAATGGAACACTTTATATAGAATTTATCATATACATAAGCTCATTTCATTATCATATAATCAATCATATCATATCTCATGCTTTGGACCTTCAATTCTTCAAGAAACCACATCCGGACATTTTAGCAAACACTTAGAGGGTGTGTAATGCTAGTATAAAACCACGCAATATAGAGATGAAAACATGTAAGAAATCCATTGTAAAATAATTAATCAACACCTTCCAACACCCTCAAGCAACATATATCAAAACCATTCCTCAAATCTTACAATAGATCAAAGATTTATAGCCTAAAACATAGCAAAATCGTCACAATTTCACATAGTTGTAACATAGCTTGCAGTGAATTGCATAATAAACAAGACCCATTTGTAAATCAACTTTAAATCATGGAATTTGAGTAAAAGGAGGATTGGACATCACGGGTGAAAGGAACCCATGAAAGAACCCACACACCTTAGCTTGGAGATGAACTTGGTGAAAGGCTCCTTTTACTCAAATTGCATGATTAAAAGTTGATTTACAAATGGATCTTTCTTATCATGAAATTCACTGCACATTATATTAAAGCTATGTGAAATTATGGTTGTTTTGTTATGTATTGAGCTATAAATCTTTGATTTATTATAAGACTTGAGGAGGGATTTTGATGTATGTTGCTTGAGGGTATTGCAAAGTGTTGATTGATGGTCTTACATTGGATTTTTTTGAATGATTTCATCTCTATATTTCATGATTTTATACTAGCATTACACACCCTCTAAGTGTTTGATAAAATGTTTGTATGTGGTTTCTTGAGGAGGTGAACTTCCAAAGCATGAGATATGATATGATTAATTATATGATGATAAAATAATCTTATGTATATGATAAATTCTATATAAAGAGTTGCAACTGACCATGCCCAATCTAGGGGGATTAAGAACCTAGATAACCTAGATGGAGGTTTGTACTCATCAACCTAGTGAACGGTTTGCACTTCTCCACCTAGTGATGGGGAGACATCATCACTAACCTTAATGAGGGTTTATAGGCATCAACTTTGTTAGGGGTTTGTGCCTCACCACCTAGGTGATAGGGCGGCATCATCACCAACCTAGTGAGGGATCTGTACCTCACCACCTAAGTGATGGGGCGGCATCATCACCAACCTACCAAGGGGTTTGTACTTTTGAAATCTAGTTTGGTATCTTCTAAACATATGATATCCCATATGAGCATGAGCTACTTAAGCATGTTTTACTCATGTATTGATCATACATGCCATATTGTTACATTATACGTATTCCTTATTGTTACGCATTTTGATTATGATGCCTAATTCTTATTGCATTGCATCCTACAAACTTAGTACATTCAAACATACTAACATGTATTCTTGCCTACATGATATCACCATATAGGGACCGGTGCTCAAGTTAATCATCCTCCTCCATGCAGCTAGTTCGATACTACTCAAGCATTTGGTACGTCCTCTACTTTGGGGACCTTAGTCTATGTTGCTCTTATTATGTATTAAGACATTCTTCTTTATTATTTATTTTGACTATGAGGGTGAGCCCGGTTGCTTTGTCTTGGCCCCCGCTCTTATCTATGTATTAGACGTATTTGTTGGACATTTTATGTATCTATGCTAAGATCCTTAACTCTAGTGTTTTTGATGTCTACGATATGAAAGTGCTTCTCTTAGCCCCTGTTGCCCCACTTTATTATCTCTTGATGTTAGTTTTATTGTTTCCGTGACCAAGGATATGTAATGATGTTCTAAGAGGCTTGCTTGGGGTCCCTTCGTGTTCCCTTTGCACCATGTCACATCTAAGTTCTAGGCTTGGGTCTTGGTCCAAAGTGTTCCTAACTTTTTCCGGTAGAAAGGGATGTCCGACGTTCTACCAGTGAAGACCACATATAGGGATGAAGAGTATGTAAGATTGTAAATCCATCAGTTTGTGAGGTTACACGGACTTGTCTCGGTTGATGACCTATGCCGAGCAAATGGAGGAGAAGAAGTTGAGGAAGAGAAGGGGCATAGGGCCAAGAGGGCCCGATATGAGGGTAAATTCCAAAAGGGTGCTAGATTTTGTCAAGGCCAAGGGCCTTTTCATGCTACTAATAGGGGTTTACCATGTCCTCCCTAGATATCAAGGTGTTAGTGTTGAGGCTCCTATTGATGTGTGTCATACATGTGGGAAGAGTCATAGGAGCCCGTTTTTGAAGGGTTCTAATGCTTGCTTTAATTTTGGGGAGCTTGGTCACAAAAGGATAAATTGTCCAAGAAATCGTGGCAAGGGTCGGGGTGCAAATGTGATTCCATTGGGTAGAGATTTTTCCTCAAGGTGGTGCCCCAAGCAGTAATATGTTTTATGCTCTACATGGGAGGCAAGGGGTCTTAGTACAAAAGTCCACCTTACTATGGCCTTTCACCCCCAAATGGATTGCCAAGCCGAAAGAACCATTCAAACCCTTAATGATATGATTAGGGCATATGTTTTGGAGTTGATAGTTGGGATGACCACTTTTCTTTGATTGAGTTTTCCTACAACAATAGCTATCACTCTAGCATCAGTATGTATACTCTTGAGGCTCTTTATGGGAGACGTTGTAGATCACTGGTTGGTTGGCTTGAGGTTAGAGAGGTGGCTTTGTTGGGACCAGATCTGGTTATGGAGGCACTTGATAAGGTTAAAATGATTGGGAGAGATTGAAGACAACCAAAAGTCTTCAAAAATCCTATGCCAATGTGAGAAAAAGAGACCTTGAACTCAAAGTGGGTAATTGGGTTTATTTGAAGGTTTCTCCAATGAATGGTGTGGTCTGTTTTGGTAAAACGGGGAAGTTGTGTCCAAGATATGTTGGTCCTTATGAGGTCTTGAGGAGGTTTGGCAAGGTACCTTATGAATTGAAGTTTCCTAGTGAAATAAATCTGGTTCATCCGGTGTTCCATGTCTCTATGTTAAGAAAATGTGTTGGTGATCCTAATACTATTGTGCCTCTTGATGATGTGCATGTTGTTGAGGATAACTTGACTTATGAGGATACTCCAGTTCAGATTTTGGATAGGCAAGTGAAGAGATTGAGGAACAAGGAGATGGCATCCGTTATGGTCCTTAGGAGGAACCAACAAGTTGAGAGTGCTACATGCGAGGCCGAGGCGAACATGCAAAAGCGGTATCCTTATCTCTTTTGCTCCACTCAAGCCTAAGGTACTAACTCTAAATCCCCTATGTGATTGCAAGTCTTGTATTTCAACCCCTATGTCGTTCATATGCATTCATGTTTAAGTTGACAAGTTTAGGATGATTTTACACTTATGTTGAGATTTTGAAAATGGTGTTTTTAATGTAATGTTGCATTATTAGTGGGGCTGATTTGTTTATGATCACTCTTGTCTTGTACATCTCTTTTACATTCGGTGATGAATGTTCCCAAGGGGGAGATACTGAAACAACACCAAAAAGTACTAGAAAATGTGCCTCGGAATGCCCAAAATATTAAATTCCATATATCTCAAAATCCATGTGTGATATCAAAAATTTGACTTCATATTATTGTTCAGGGGGTAAACATTAGGGGGATAAGGGTCTAACACCTACTTAAGAGAAAATTATTAGGAATTTCAATTATCATAATTTTTCTTATCCAGAATTGATCCGCGATAGCACCGTGATGCACAATTGTCACGAACATATGTTAATATGACCTCCGCGACAGGTCTGCATCATGGACCAAACGCGGACCTATGTATTTTGTTGCCAGTGATTTCTATCTCAGTCCAAGGACTTCGGGTCTTGGGCCAAAGTGTTCCCAACCGTGTTTTTACCTATACTTAGTCTTATTTTACCCTCATATCATCCAAAATATTCCCCAGTACGCACTAAAATACTTAGCCATATTTTTACTCCCAAATTCAAGTCCTGAACCCTTATCCTAAGCTAAGGTTTTCCTTCAAGGTTCTTTTTCAAGCTTCAAGTCTCCATCTCCAATCTTCACCAAGTTCATCTCCAAGCTAAGGTATGCGGGTTCTTTTATGATTTCCTTACATCCATGATGCCCAAGCCTCATTTTATTCAAATTATATGATTTAAATTTGATTTACAAATTGGTCTTGCTTATTATGAAATTCACTACACACTATGTGTGACTGTTTTGGTATGTATTGATCTATAAATCTTTGATTTATTGTAAGATTTGAGGAGGGTTTTTGATATATATTGCTTGAGGGTGTTGCAAGGTGTTTGTTGATAGTTTTACAATGGATTTTCTTGCATAATTTCATGGTTTTATACTAGCATTACACACCCTCCAAGTGTTTAAAAAAATATCCGGATATGGTTTCTTGAGGAGATGAAGGTCCATAGCATGAGATATGATATGATTGACTATATGATGATGAAATGAGCTTATGTATATGATAAATTCTATATAAAGTATTGCATTAAGCCATTCCCAATCCGGTGGGACTAAGAACCCGGTTAACCTAGATGGGTGTTTGTACTCATCAACCTAGTGAAGGGTTTGTACTTCTTCACCTAGTGATGGGGCGGCATCATCACTAACCTAGATAGAGGTTTGTACTCATCAACCTAGTGAGGTGTTTGTACTTCTCCACCTAGGTGATGGAGCGGCATCATCACCAACATAGTGAGGGGTTTGTACCTCACCACCTAAGTGATGGGGTGCATCATCACCAACCTACCAAGGGGTTTGTACTTTGGAAATCTAGTTTGGTCTCTTCTACAAATATGATATCATGTATGAGCATGACCTACTTAAGCATGATTTATTTGTGCACTGATCATACATGCCATATTATTATATTATGCATATTTCCTATTATTATGCATTTTGACTATGCTACCTAATTCTTGTTGCATTACATCCTACATTCTCAGTACATTCAAACATACTAATGTATACTCTTGCCTAGATGATCTCACTATGTGAGGACCAGTGCTCAAGTTGATCATCCTCCTCCACGTGGCTAGTTTGACACTACTCAAGCTTGTTGTGAGTCCTCTACTTTGGGGACCTTAGTCTGTGTTGCTCTTATTATGTATTTATACATTCTTCTTTATTGTCTATTTTGACTATGAGGGTGAGCCCGGTTGCTTTGCCTTGACCCCCGCTCTTATCTACGTATTAGAAGTGTTTGTTGGACATGTTATGTATCTTTGTTAAGAGCCTTAACTTTATTGTTCTTGATTTCTATGATATAAAAGTTCTTCCCTTAGCCCCATTTTACCCACTTTATTGTCTCTTGATGTATGTTTTATTGTTTCCGTGACCAAGGATGTGTAATGATGTTCTAGGAGGGTTGCTTGGGTTCCCTTCGGGTTCCCCTTGCATCGTGTCACGTCTAGGCCCTAGGCTTAGGTCGTGAAAATCCTATACATGACCAACAAATGGAGACCTCGAAGGAAACCCAAACAAGCCTCATAGCATATCATTACACATCCTTGGTTGCTGAAACAATTAAAATGACAATAAGAAATAAGCCTAAACAAGGAAAATTGGGATTAAGGGTAAACTTCCATATCATAAACATCAAGAAACAAGAGAGTCAAGGCTCATACCATAGATACATATCATGTCAAACACCTCTACTACATAGATAAGAACAGGGGCCAAGACAAGCAACCGGGCTCACCCTCATAATAATGAGAATAGGTAATCCAAACGTACAAGACATAGTTTACATAGAAGCTTGAGAGAAGACAGATATTGTCCCCATACTTGAGGACTCACCATAAGATATCTTGAACAATCCGCCTAGCCACGAGGAGAATCAATAGGAGCTTCGATTTCTACTTGGTAATATCATATAGGCATAGAATATGAATTAGTATATTTGAATATACTAAGTATGGGGGATGCAATGCAACAAGAGATAGGCATCATAGGTAAAATTCATAATCATAATACATAGATAGCATACTAACAATATGACATGTGTGAATGATGCTCGAAGTAAAATCATGCTTATATAGAACATAATACCAGTGTAAGGAGTGACCATTATAGTGTAAGCCAAGGCCTACCACCCTCTTGGATAGGTGCATGAGATACGAACCCCTTCATAAGGTTGATGGAGTACAAAGCCCCAACCAAGGTTGACGGAGTATAAACCCTTCATCAAGGTTGACAGAGTACAAACCCCCCATTAAGGTTGATGGTTACCAACCCCCAACAAGGTTACCCGGGCCTACCATCCCCAGAGCTAGGCGACCAAGGTACCAACCCCTCGATAGGTTACCAGGCCTACAACCCCCAAAGCTAGGCATGGTCATCCCTAACACTATATAGAGATAATATCATATATATATATATATATATACACACACACACACACACACGCGCACACACACTCCTTTCATTATCATACACATACATTCCTCTCATCATCATACAATCATCATATTTACACATTCCTTTCATCATCATATAGTAATCATATACATACATCAATTTAATCATCATTTCATCATCATTTCATCATTATTTCATCATCATATAGTCATTCAACTTATAAGACATGTATTGGACCTTCAATTCCTCAAGAAACCATACCAGGACATTTTATCAAACACTTGGAGGGGGGTGTAATTCTAATGTAAAATCATGCAATTCAAGAGCGAAATCATGCAAGAAAACTTGAAGTAAGATATCCCACCAATACTTAGTAATACCATCTTACAAAATACATTGAAACCCCTCATCAAATCCCATGAAAGATCATGGTTCTAAAGCTTAAAACATGCCTAATCATAATAGGTAAATCATCTCATATATAGACTTAAAAATGTGTAATCATGTATTTCCAACCAAACATTCATAAAATCCAATATGGTATATGATCATAATCTCAAACGAGTAATACCCATAACTAACATAACTTGGAAACATGAGATTATCTTAGAAATCAAAGATTGGGCTTCATGAGTGAAAGGTACCCATGAATGAAACCCACATACCTTAGCTTGCAGATGAACTTGGTGAAGATTGGAGATGGAGACTTGAAGCTTGAAGAAGAACCTTGAAGGAAAATCTTAGCTTAGGATAAGGGTTTGGGACTTGAATTTGGGAGTGAAAATATGGCTAAGTGTTTTAGTGAGTATTGGGGAATGTTTAGAATGATATGAGGGTAAAATAAGGCCAAGTATAGGTAAAAACATGGTTGGGAACACTTAGGCCCAACTAGAAACAAAATAAATAGGTCAGCGTCTGGTTCGTGATGTGGACCTATCATGGAGGTCATATTAACATATGTCCATGACAGCTACATGTCGCGGTGCTGTCGCGGATCGATTCTTGATAAGAAAAACTACAAAAATTGAAATTGATAATTGTTTGCTCTTAAATCGCGGTTATACCCTTTTTCCCCTAATTTTGACCCCCTAAACAAGAATATGAAGTTGAATTCTTGATATCGCACACAAATTTAGAGATACATGGAATTTAAAATTTTGAGCATTTCGAAGCACATTTTCGGGCACTTTTTGGGGTCGTTTTAATATCTTCCCCTTGGGAACATTCGTCCCTGAATGTAGAAAAGGCGTACAAGACAAGAGTAATCATAAACAAATGAGCCCCAATAATAATGCAACATTACATTTAAAATACTATTTTCAAGATCTCAATATAAGTGTAAAATGATCATAAACTTGCCAAATTAAACATGAATGCATATGAATGACATAGGAGCTAAAATGCAAGACTTGAAATCACATAGGGGACTTAGAGATGGTACCTTTTGGTTGAGTGGAGTGGAAGAGATAAGGATACCACTTTTGCTTGTCCGCTTCGGCCTCCCATGTAGCACTCTCAACCTGTTGGTTCCTCTAAAAGACCTTAATGGATGACACCTCCTGGTTCCTCAATCTCTTCACTTGCCTATCAAAAATACGAACTGGAGTCTCCTCATAAATCAAGTTATCCTCAACATTAGCCACATCATCAAGAGGCACAATAGCATTAGGATCACCAACATATTTTCACAACATAGAGACATGGAATACCAGATGAACCAAATTCATTTCATTAGGAAACTTCAGTTCATAATCCACCTTCCCAACCCTCCTCAAGACCTCATAGGGTGCAACATATCTTGGGCTCAACTTCCCCTTTTTACCAAAATGGACCAAATCTTTCATTGGAGAAACCTTCAAATAAACCTAATCATCCACTTTTGATTCAAGGTCTCTTTTTCTCACATCGGCATGAGATTTTTGATGACTTTGGGCTATCTTCAATCTTTCACTAATCATCCTAACCTTCTTAAGAGCCTTCATAACCAGATCTGGTCCCAACAAAGCCACCTCTCCAACCTCAAACTAACCAACCAGTGATCTACAATGTCTCCCACGAAGAGCCTCAAAAGGAGCCATACCAATGCTAGAGTGATAGCTATTGTTATAGGAAAAATCAATCAAAGGAAAATGGTCATCCCAACTACCCCTCAACTCCAATAAATATGCCCTACGCATATCTTCAAGGGTTTGAATGGTTCTTCCGGTTTGGCAATCCGTTTGACGTGGAAGGCCATACTAAGGTGAACATTTGTACCAAGACCCCTTTGAAAATACCTCCAAAAGTGTGAAGTGAATTTTGCACCATGATCTGATATGATGGACAAAGGAACCCATGTAACCTCACTAACTCATGGATGTACAACCTTGCATTCTCTTCAGCCCCATATGTTGTCTTAACCGGTAGAAAGTGGGTTGATTTCATCATCCTAGCAATGACCACCTAAATGGAATCAAAACCTTTTCTAGTCTTAGGAAACCCAACCATAAAATCCATATTAATCACCTCCCACTTCCAAGTGGGAATCTCTGTGTCTTGGGTGAGGCCACCCGGCCTTTGGTGTTCAGCATTGACTTGTTGACAACTATGGCAAATGGAAACGAATTTGGCGATATCCCTTTTCATGCCTCCCTCCCAATACATCTCCCATAAATATTTATACAATTTGGTGGACCCGGGGTGGATAGAATAAGAAGAATTTTAGGCCTCATCAAGGATCTTCTCCATTAAACCATCAACACAAGGCACACATAACCTACCTTGGTACCTAAGGGTACCATCTCCTCCTTGGGAGAAAATCTATACTTTGCCCTTTTTCACCAAGTCCTTCAATTCAAGAAAGGAGGAGTCAAGATCTTGTTTTGTTATCACCTCATCAACTAATGAAGACTTAGACCCATCAACGACAACAACACCATCTTCACCAACCTCTTCCAACCTAGCCTCCATCTAGCCTACCAGTGAACCTACCTAGTCACCTCCGTGCTACCACTATGAACATGAACAAGGCTAACCATAGACACCCTACTCAAAGAATCCACAACAACATTAGTCTTATTGGGACAACTATGCACATGCATATCATATTCCTTAAGAAGTTCTAACCACCTCCTTTGCCTTAAGATAAGATCCCTTTGGGTGAACACATAATAGACACTTTAGTGAACGACAACCACACCAACATACACCCCATACAAGTGGTGATGCCAAATCTTTAATGCAAAAACAACGACAGCTAACTTTAGATCATGGGTAGAGTACCAGGACAAGAAAAGTTTTTGATTCCATTTGGGTGATAGATGATAGGATGATGAAATTGGCCCACTTTCTATCGGTTAAAACCATAAATGGGGCTGAAGAGTATGCAAGGTTGTACGTCCATATGTTAGTGAGGTTACTTGGAGTTTCTTTGTCCATTATATCGGATCATGGTGCCAATTCGCTTCACACTTTTGGAGATCCTTTCAAAGGGGTCTTGGAACAGAAGTTGACCTTATTATGGCCTTCCACCCTCAAACGGATGGCCAAGCCGAAAGAACCATTCAAACCCTTGAAGATATGCTTAGGGCATGTGTATTGGAGTTAAGGGTTAGTTGGGATGACTATCTTCCTTTGATTGAGTTTTCCTACAACAATAGCTATCACTCTAGCATTAGTATGGCTCCTTTTGAGGCTCTTTATGGGAGACGTTGCAGATTACTGGTCGGTTGATTTGAGGCTGGAGAGGTGGCTTTATTGGGACTAGATCTAGTTATGGAGACTCTTGAGAAGGTTAGAATGATTAGGAAGACATTGAAGATAGCCTAAAGTCATCAAAAATCCTATATCGATGTGAGAAAAAGAGACCTTGAATTCAAAGTGGATGATTTGGTTTATTTGAAGGTTTCTCCAATGAAAGGTATTTTCCGTTTTGGTAAAAAGGGGAAGTTGAGTCCAAGATATGTTGGTCCTTATCAGGTCTTGAGGAGGGTTGGCAAGGTAGCTTATGAATTTAAGCTACCTAGTGAAATGAATTTGGTTCATCTAGTGTTCCATGACTTTTATGTTGAGAAAACGTGTTGGTGATCCTAATGCTATTGTGCCTCTTAATGATGTGGGTATTGTTGAGAATAACTTGACTTATGAGGAGACTCCGGTTCAGATTTTGGATAGGAAAATAAAGAGATTGAAGAACAAAGAGGTGGCATCCGTTAAGGTCCTTTGGAGGAACCAACAAGTTGAAAGTGCTACATGGGAGGACAAAGCGGATATGCAAAAGTGGTATCCTTATCTCTTCCACTCCACTCAAGCCTAAGGTACTAATTCTAAGTACACAATGTGATATCAAGTCTTGTATTTTAGCACCTATGTCATTCATATTCATTCATGTTTAAGTTGGCAAATTTATGATGATTTTACATTATATTGAGATCTTGAAAATGGTGTTTTAAATGTGATGTTGCATTATTAGTGGGGATGATTTGTTTATGATCACTCTTGTCTTGTACGTCTCTTCTACATTCGGGGACAAATGTTCCCAAGGGGGAGATATTGAACCAACCACAAAAAGTGCCCAAAAATTTGTCAAGGATTGCCCAAAATTTTGAATTCTATATATCTCAAAATCTGTGTGTGATATCAAATATTCAACTTCATATTATTTTTAGGGGTTCAAAATTAGGGGGAGGAGGGTCTAACCCCGATTTAATAGCAAACGATTAGAAACTTCAATTTTCATAATTTTTATTAGCCAGAATCGATGCACGACAACACTGCGACGCGCAGCTGTCATGGACATGTCTTAATATGACCTCAGCGGCAGGTCTGCATCATGGACTAGATGCGGAGCTTTGTATTTTGTTGCCAGTTATTTCTGTTCGATCCAAGACTTTTGGGTTTTGGGCCTAAGTGTTCTTAACCATTTTTTTACCTGTACTTTGTCTTATTTCACCTTCATATCATCCTAACCATCCCCCGTACTCACTAAACACT
>JAOTQR010000097.1:7866186-7901434 GCA_025774065.1 Solanum ossicruentum | reverse complement strand
TTTCTTTTATTTTTCAAAAGTGTTTCACATTAAAAATAAAATAAAATGATAAAAAGGGAAAAACAGATAAAAAAAAATGTGACTTTGTTATGTTAATTCCATTTTAATTTAGTCAATTTTAGTTCAAGTTTAGTCAAATTTTTTCTTTTAAGTTAAATAAAAAATCAGTTAATCCTTTGAGTCAAAGTTAGTCAAACCATGTAATCGTCGGATAACCGCATTTAGCGGCCATTTCGAGTGCTTAACACCTTCTCGAAGTGGAAATGTGAGCCCGAACCTGAACTCTGGATTTTTAGAAGATTTTTCTGTTAGATCTTTTAAAATATTTTTATGGTTTCCTAATTATTCGTAAAATTAGGTGGCGACTCTGTGTCTTTTCGAATTCCGAGAATTACTTTGCTTAAATTAATTAAGTTTGAATTTATTCTCGATTTTCGAACAATTTTTAAATTTTCTTTAAAAGTCGGTCATTTTTTGGTATAACACATAGATAAGAGTGGGGGCCAAGACAAAGTAATCGGGCTCACCCTCATAGTTGAAATAAAATAATAAAAATGAATGTCTCAATACATAATAGAAGAAACGTAGACTAGGTCCCCAAACTAGAGGACTCACAAACTAGCTTGAATAGCACCGAACTAGCCATGTGGAGGAGGATGATAAACTTGGCCATTGATTCATATATGATGACATCATGTAGAAATAGAGTATGCATTATTACGTTTGAATGTACTAAGTATGTAGAATGCAATGCAAACAAGTAAGCATCATAATCAAAATACATATCAATAAGCAATAGGCACAGTATAACAATATGGCATGCATGGTCAATGCATAAATAAAATAGGCTTAAGTACTCATTCTCATATAGGATATCATATGTGTAGAAGGGACCAAGCATGATTTCCAAATATACAACCCTTTGGTAGGTTAGTGATAATGTTGCCCCATCACTTAGGTAGATGGGTACAAACCCCTATCTAGGTTTGTGATAATGCAGCCCCATCACCATGGTGGAGAAGTACAAACCCTTCCGAAGGTTGACGAGTACAAACCCCCATCTATGTTAGTGATGATGTCTCCCCATTACCAAGTGGTGAAATACAAACCCTTCCCTAGGCTGACGAGTACAAACCCCTATCTAGGTTATCTGGGTTCTTAGTCCCCCCGAATTGGGCATGGTCTAATGCAACACTTTACATAGAATTTATCATGTATATAGTCATTCATATCATATATCATGCTTTGGACCTTCAACTCCTTAAGAAACCACGTCCAGACATTTTATCAAACAATTAAAGGGTGTAAAATGCTAGTATAAAACCATGCAATTTAGAGATGAAATCATGCAGGAAAATCTATTGTAAAACTATCAATCAACACCTTGCAACAACCTCAAGACATATACATCAAAATCCCTCATCAAATCTTACAATAGATTCAAGATTTATAGCTCAAGACATAGCAAATCAGTCACAACTTTATATGGCTTTAATATAGTGTGTAGTGAATTTCATAATATGCAAGACCTATTTGTAAATCAACATTAAATCATGCAATTTGAGTAAAAGTAGGCTTGGATATCATGGGCGAAAGAAACCCGTGAAAGAAACTCACATACCTTCGCTTGGATATGAACTTGTTGCAGATTGGAGATGTAGACTTGAAGTTTGAAGAAGAACCTTGAAGGAGAACCTTAGCTTAGAATGAGGGTTTGGACTTGGGTTTGGCGAGTGAAAATATGACTAAGTGTTTGAGTGAGTATTGGGAAATACTTAGGGTAGTATGAGGGTGACATTTGGCTACGTATAGTTGAAAACAAGTATGGGAAATTTTAGACCCAAGACTTGAAGTCTTGGACCAAAGATGAAAAACAGTATCCAAAATAACACAGGGGCGTGTCGCGGAGGCGACGCAAAAATTCCACTAGAATTTGCACTAAATCTTTGCTCTAAAATTAGGGTTATACCCTTTTCCCCCTAATTTGGACCCCCTAAACAAGAATCCGAAGTCGGATTTTGAAATAACAAATGGACTTTGAGATATATGAAAATTAAAATTTCAAGCATTCCGAGGCATGTTTTTGTGCACCTTTTGGGGTCGTTACTATATCTCCTCCTTGGGAATTCATCCCTGAATGTAAAAGAGATGTATAAGAAAAGAGTGATCATCAACATACCATCCCCAACAACAATGCAACATGACATGTAAAACACCATTTTCAAAGTTTCAACATAAGTGTAAAGTCTTCATACGTTTACCAACTTAAACATGAATGCATATGAATTACTTAGCAGCTGAAATATGAGGTTTAAAATCACATAGGGGACTTAGGATTAGTACCTTAGGCTTGAGTGGAGTGGAAAAGATAAGGACACCACTTTTGCATATTCTCTTCGGCCTCCCATGTAGCACTTTTAACTTGTTGGTTCCTCCAAAAGACCTTAATAGATTCCACCTCTTTGTTCCTCAATTTTTTTACTTGCCTATCCAAGATCTGAACCGGAACCTCCTTATAAGTCAACTCATCCTCAACAACACCCATAACATCAAGAGGCACAATGGCATTAGTATCACCAACATATTTTCTCAACATGAAGACATAGAACACCGGGTGAATCAAATTCAATTCCCTAGGCAACTTCAACTTATAAGCTACCTTGTGAACCCTCTCTATCACCTCATAAGGACCAACATACCTTGGACTCAACTTCCCCTTTTAACCAAAACGGACCACACCTTTCATTGGAGAAATAGTTCAAATAGAACTAATCACCTACTTGGAATTCTAGGTCTTTCCTTCTTACATCAGCATAAGATTTATGATAACTTTGGGTTGTCCTCAACCTTTCCCTAATCATCTTAACCTTCGAAAGAGCGTCTATAACTACATCTGACCCCAATAAAGTCACTTCTCCGACCTCAAACCAACCCACTGGTGATCTACAACATCTCCCATAAAGAGCCTCAATTGGAGTCATACCGATACTAGAGTGATAGTTATTCTTGTAGGCAAACTCAATCAATAGGAGGTGAGCATCCAAACTACCTTTAAGCTCCAAGACACAAGCCCTATCCTTAGGTGTTTGAATGGTTCTTTCGTCTTGGCCATCTGTTTGAGGGTCGAAGGTCGTAGTAAGGTGAACTTTGGTACCAAGACCCCTTTGAAAAGACCTCCAAAAGTGCGAAGTGAATTGTGCACCACGATCCGATATGATGGATAAAGGAACCCCCTGCAACCTCACTAACTAATGGATGTACAACCTTGCATACTCTTCAGCCCCATATATAGTCTTAACTGGTAGAAAGTGAGATGATTTCATCATCCTATCAACCACCATCCATATGGAATCAAAACCTTTTCTAGTCTTGGGAAACCCAACCACAAAATTCATATTAATCACCTCCCACTTCCAAGTAGGAATCTCTATGTCTTGGGTTAGGCCACCCGGCCTTTGATGGTCGACTTTGACTTGTTGACAATTATGGCAACCGAAAATGAACTTGGCAATGTCCCTCTTCATGTCTCCCCACCAATACATATCACTCAAGTATCTATACATTTTGGTACAACTGGGGTGAATAGAATTAGAAGACTTATGGGCATCATCAAGCATCTTCTCCCTCAAGCCATCAAACAACCTACCTAGGTACAATCTCCCCCTTCGGAGAAAACCTTTACTTGGCCCTCTTTCACCATGGCCTTCAATTCATGGACGGAAGAGTCAAGATATTGTTTTGCTATCAGCTCATCAACCAAAGAAGACTTAGACCCAGCAATCACCACAATACCATTATCACCAACCTCTTCTAACCTAACCCTCAATCTAGCCAATCTATGCATCTCCCTAGCCATCTCCCTCTCACCACCATCCACATGAGCTAGACTAGCCATGGACACCCGACTCAAAGCATCCGCCACCAAATTTGCCTTACCTAGATGATAATGCACACTTATGTCATAATCTTTCAGATGTTCTAGCCACCTTCTTTGCCTCAGATTGAGATCTTTTTGAGTGAAGACATATTGGAGGATCTTATGACCAGTGAATACATCCATATGATCCCATACAAATAATGATGCCAAAGCTTTTATGTAAATGCCATGGCGGTAGACTCTAAGTCATGGGTAGGGTAGTTCCTTTCATGCACTTTGAGTTATCCAGATGCATAAGCTATGACCTTACCATTTTGCATAAGCACACAATACAAACCAACTCTAGATGCATCACAATATACAATAAAAACTCAAGCCCATCTGGTTGTGACAATATAGAAGCGGACACAAGCTTTTCCTTCAATGTTCGGAAGCTTCTCTCACATTCATTGGTCTACACAAACTTAATCTTCTTTTGAGTCAATTTGGTCATAGGGGAAGCAATGGAGGAGAACCTTTTCACAAATCTTCTATAGCAACTCAAAAGGCCCAAGAAGCTCCTAATATCTAATGGGGTCAATGGTCTAGGCCAATTCCTAATAACATTGATTTTCTTAGGATCCACTTTTATACCATCCCCCGACACCACATGACCCAAGAATGCAACCTCCTTCAACTAAAATTCACACTTATCATATTTAGCATACAATTTCTCCTCCCTCTATCTTTGCAACACCACCCTCAAATAACCCATATGCTCTTCCCTACTTTGTGAATAGATTAATATATCATCAATGAAGACCACAACAAAGGATTCAAGGTAAGGATTGAAGACCCTATTCATTAGGTCCATGAAGATGGTCGTTGCATTAGTCAACCCAAAAGACATCACAACAAACTCATCGTTCTACCCATAACTAGTCTGAAAGGCAGTCTCGGGAATATCACACTCTCTCACCCTAATTTGATGGTACCCGGATCGAATATCAATCTTAGAGAAGAAGCTAGCCCCTTGCAATTGGTCAAAAAAGTCATCAATTCTTAGAAGAGGATACTATTCTTTATAGAAACCCTATTGAGTTGCCGGTACTCTATGCACATTCTAAGTGACCCATCTTTCTTCTTTACAAACAACGCCGGGGCACCCTAAGGGTATTGGCTAGGCCTAATAAATCCCTTTTCCAAAAAATTATTCAATTATTCCTTTAACTCCTTTAACTCTGTCGGGGCCATACAATAAGGGGGAATGGAGGTAGGTTGGGTATAGAGAAGGAGATATATACAAAAATATATCTCCCTTTCGAGAGGGATACCAAGAAGTTCATTTGGGAAAACATCAAGAAACTCGTTTACAATGGGGACCGACTCAATGGAAGGGACTTTGGACTCCATATCCTTAACCCTCTCAAGATGATACAAACACCCCCTATTAGTAGCATGGAGAGACACTTGTCCTTGATGGCACCGGCCACCCTTTGGAACTTACCACTAAGATGGGCCCTCTTAGCCTCATGCCCCCTTCTCTTCTTCAATTTCTTCTCCTCCATTTTCTCAGCTTAGGTCATCAACCAGACAAGTCTATATCACTAATTAGCATGGCGGACCTGCATTCTTCACTTACCAAGTCGGAGACCCCCATCATAAACTTGTTCATCCTATATCTGGGATCGGCAACCAAATGAAGAGCATAATTTGAAAGTTGATTAAACTTGAGGGCATACTCCCTCACACTCATAGAACCTTGTTTCAAGTTCTAAACTCCACTAACTTAGCTTTCCTGAGCTCAAGAGGAAAAATCGGTTAAGGAAAGCCAGTTTGAATTCCTCCAAAAGAACTATATTACCAACCCCCTTCTCACCCTTCCATTGATCATACCATATCTAAGCTACCCCTTTTGAGTTGGTATGTCACCAACTTTGCCCTTTCATTCAGCCCAACACCTATGATATTCAAGATTTTGTAGAACTCATCAATGAACAGTTGTAGATCTTCATCCACCTTTGACCCATATAAAACCGGAGGATTCATCATCATGAAGTCTCTTACCCTATCTCTCGAGGTAGTAGCATGAGGGGCTTGGACCCCTTGATTGACTTGGTTGGCTACAACTTAGGCAAGCATAGTAAGAGCATCTCAGAACTCCACTTTGTTAGGTTGCTCCTCGGGAGTTTGAATGCTTTATCATCGAGTGTTTGGTATGATAAAGCATAGCAAAGAACAATTGTCAGGGAGAAAAACTCACTACAACTCTATAGTATGACATAGAATATGAAGAAGGGAAACATTTCCTAAAACATCTCATAGCCTCCTACTCATAGTTATGGCACGCTTCACAACCATGAATAGGACTCTAATCAATTGGTTGTGTTAGACTCCAAGGATCTATCAACCTTGTACTCTGATACCAAGTTTTTCACGACCCAATCCTAAGGACTAGATATGGCATAAGGGGAACCCCAAGGGACCCCAAGAAAAGCTCATAAAGCATCATTACACATCCTTGGTTGCGGAAGCAATAAATCAAGAATCAAAGATAAAAGAATGAGGAAGCAGTGGCTAAGGTAAAATCTTGCAGAATATCATGGTCAAAATACAAGAATTAAACTCATATCATAGATACAGGCCCAACAAAAACCTCTAACAAATAGATAAGAGCGGGGGCCAAGACAAAGTTATCATCATAGTCAAAATAAACAATAAAGATGAATGCCTCAATACATAATAAAAGAAACATAGACTACGTCCCCAAAGTGGAGGACTCACTAACTAGCTTGAATAGCAACGAACTATCCACGTGGAGGAGGAGGATCAACTTGGGCACCGGTTCCTATATGGTGAAACCATGTAGGCATAGAGTATACATTAGTATGTTTGAATGTACTAAGTAAGTGGAATGCTATGCAAACAAGAATTAAGGATCACAATCAAAATGCATATCAATAGGCGATAGGCATAATATAACAATATGTGTGCATGATCAATGCAAAAGTAAAACATGCTTAAGTACACATACTCATATAGGATATCATATGTGTAGAAGAGACCAAGCTAGATTTCCAAATGTACAACCCTTTGGTAGGTTAGTGATGATGTCGCACTATCACTTAGGTGGATGGGTACAAACCCCCATCTAGGTTAGTGATAACCATCAACATGGTGGAGAAGTACAAACCCTTTCCAAGGTTAATGAGTACAAACCCCCATCTAGTTTAGTAATGATGCTGCCATATCACCAGGTGGAGAAGTACAAACCCTTCCCTATGATGACGAGTACAAAACCCCATTTAGGTCAATCGGGTTCTTAGTCCCCCCGAATTGGGCATGGTCTAATGCAATACTTTATATTGAATTTATCATATACGTAAGCTTATTTCATCATCATATAATCATTCATATCATGTCTCTTTATTTGGACCTTGAACTCCTCAACAAACCACATCCGAACATTTTATCAAACACTTAGAGGGTGTGAAATTCCAATATAAAATCATGCAATTTAGAGATGAAATCATGAAAGAAAATCCATTGTAAAACCATCAATCAACACATTGCAAAACCCTCAAGACATATACATCAAAAACCCTCATCAAATCTTATTATAGATCCAAGATTTATAGCTCAAAACCTAGCAAAACAGTCACAACTTTACATAGCTTTAACATAGTCTGCAGTGTATTTCATAATATGCAAGACCCATTTGTAAATCAACTTTAAATCATGCAATTTGAGTAAAAGGAGGTTTGGGTATCATGGGTGAAAGGAACCCATGAAAGAAATCCACATACCATAGCTTGGAGATGAACTTGGCTAAGAATAGAGATGGAGACTTGAAGCTTGAAGAAAAATCTTGAAGGAGAACCTTAGCTTAGGATGAAGGCTTGGGACTTCAGTTTAGGCAGTAAAAATATGACTAAGTGTTTGAGTGAGTATTGGAAAATGTTTAGGGTAGTATGAGGGTGAATTTGGCTAAGTATAGGTATAAACATGTATGGGAACTTTTAGTCCCAAGACTTTAAGTCTTGGACCAAAGCTGAAAAACAATGTCCAAAATAACACAGGGGCGCGTCACGGAGGTGATGCGAAAAACTCACTAGAATTTGCATTTTTGAAATTTAGTAATTGCTAAATCTTTGCTCTTAAATTAGGGCTAGACCTTCTCCCCCATAATTTAGAACCCCAGAAAAAGAATCTAAAGTTGGATTTTTGAAATAACGAATGGATTTTTAGACATACAAAAATTAAAATTTTAGACATTTTGAGGCACCTTTTTGGGAACTTTTTGTGATCATTACAATATTCTTATTCAAGGGGTCAAAATTAGGGGGAAAAGGGTCTAACCCTTATTTAAGAGCGAAAAATTAGCAACTATAATATTTCAAGGTGTGAATTCTAGAGAGGAATCCATGACCCCCTCGTGATGTGGCACAATACAAAAGTGGCCTTTTTTTAAACTTAGTCCAAGACTTCTAAGTCTTGGGCCTAAAGTTCCCAAACAATTTCTTTTATCTATAATTAGACATATTTCAGCCTCATATCATCCTAAATATTCCCCAATAGTCATTCAAACACTTAGCCATATTTTCACTCCCAAATTCAAGTCTAAAACCCTCATCAGGAACTATGATTTTCCTTCAAGGTTCTTCTTCAAGATTCAAGTCTCAATCTCTAATCTTCACCAAGTTCATCTCTAAGATAAGGTATGTGAATTTCTTTCATGGGTTCCATTCACCCATGATACCCAAGCCTCCTTTTACTCAAATTGCATGGTTTAAAGTTGATTTACAAATGGGTCTTGATTATTATAAAATTCATTGCACACTATGTTAATGTTATGTGAAATTGTGACTGTTTCACTATATTTAGAGCTAAAAACTTTTGATATATTATAAGATTTGAGAAGGGGTTTTAATGTATATTGCTTGAGGGTGTTGCAAGTATAGATCGATGGTTTTACAATGAATTTTCGTACATAATTTTTTTTTTATATTTCATGGTTTTATACTAGCATTACAAACCCTCTAACTATTTGCTAAAATGTCCGAATGTGGTTTCTTGAGGGGTTGAAGGTCCAAAGAATGAGATATGGTATGATTGACTATATGATGATGTAATGAGCTTAAGTATAATATATGCTATATAAAGTATTGCATTAGACCATGCTCGATCCGAGTAACCTAGTTGAGAGGTTAGTATCTCGACCACTAGGGTGATAGGTGCTATCATCAATAACCTTGATGAGGAGTTTGTAACTCACACACTTGATGAGGGGTTTGTACCTCACACAATAGGGTGATGGGTGCTGTCATCACTAACCTTGATGAGGGGTTTGTACCTCATACATTAGGGTAATGGGTGTTATCATCACTAACCTACCAAGTTGTTTGTACTTTGAAAATCTAGCTTGGTCTCTTCTACGCATATGATATCCTACATGAGCATGAGTTACTTAAGAATGTCTTACTTATGCATTGTTCATACATATCATATTGTTATATTATGCCTATTGCCTATTGTTATGCATTTTTATTATGATGCCTAATTCTTGTTGCATTGCATCCTACATACTTAGTATATTCAAACGTACAAACGCATACATTCAAACGTACTAATGCATACTCTATGCCTACATGATTTCACTATGTAGGAACTGGTGCCCAAGTTGATCATCCTCCTCCATGTGGCAAGTTCAATACTACTCAAGCTATTTTTTGAGTCCTCTACTTTGAGTACCTTAGTCTATGTTGCTCTTATTATGTATTGTGACACTCTTCTTTATTATCAATTTTGACTATGAGGGTGAGCCTGGTTGCTTTGTCTTGGCCCCCGCTCTTATCTATGTATGAGAGATGTTTGTTGGATGTATTATGTATCTGTGTTAAGAGCCTTGACTCTATTGTTCTTGATGTCTATGATATGAGCTTGACTCTTATCTCTTGATTATGATGTTGTGCAAGCTTTTCCCTTAGTCCTGTTGCCCCCTATTCTTACTCTTTTAGGTTGTTTCTATTGCTTCCGTGACTAAGGATGTGTAATGATGCTCTGAGAGGCTTGGTTCAGGTTCCCCTTGCGTTGTGTCACATCTAGGCCCTAGGCTTGGGTCGTGATACTGATTTACTTGGTTGTCCACCACTTGTGCAAGCATAGTAAAGCATCCTGGAGGTCACCATTGGTAGGTTGCTCTTTGGGAGTTTGGGCCCTTCTTCCTCGAGTGTTTAGCATGACCTAGCATAGCCAAGAACAATCACTAGAGGGGAAAACTCACTACAACTCTATAGCACAACATAGAACATGAAGAAGGGAAACATTTCCTAAAACATCTCACAGTCTCCTATTCATAGTCATGGTGCTTTTCACAACCATGAATCGGACTCTAATTGGTGCAGTGTGTTGGACTCTGAGGATCTATCAGCATAGTGCTTTAATACCAAGTTTTTCACAACTCAAGCCTAGGGCCTAGACATGACACGATGCAAGGAGAACCCGAATGGACCCTAAGCAAGCCTCTTAGAACATCATTACACATCCTTGGTCGCGGAAGCAATACAACAAGCATCAATAGATAATAAAGTAGGACAACATGGGCTAAGGGAAAGCACTTCATGTCATAGACATCAAGAACAATAGAGTCAAGGCTCTTAGAATAGATACATAACATGTCCAACAAACACCTCTAATACATAGATAAGAGCAGTGGCCTAGACAAAGAAACCAGGCTAACCCTCATAGTCAAACTAGAACATAAAGAAGAATTTCTCAATACATAATAAGAGCAACAAAGAATAAGGTCCTCGAAGTAGAGGACTCGTGAACTAGCTTGAGTAGTATCGAACTAGTCACATGGATGAGGAGGATAATCAACTTGGGAACCAGTTCCTACATGGTGATATAATGAAGGCAAGAGTATGTGTTAGTACATTTGAGTGTACTACGTATGTAGGATCCATTGCAACAAGAATTAGGCATCATAGTCAAAATACGTAGCAAAAGACAATATGCATAATATTACAAGATGGCATGTATGATAAATGTAAAAGTAAGACATGCTTAAGTAATTCATGCTAATATAGGATATCATATGTTTAGAAGAGACCAAGCTAGCTTTTTAAGGTATAAACCCCTTGGTTGGTTGATGATGGTTTCACCCTATCACCCTGGTGGTGTGGTATAAACCCCTCACATGGTTGATGATAATCACACATTATCACCATGGTGGCAAACTAGAAACCCCTCACATGATTGATGAGTACAAATCCCTACCTCGGTTGATGAGTACAAACCCCCACCTCGGTCACCTGGGGTCTTGTCCCCCCCCCCCAGATCGGGCTTGGTCTAATGCAGCACCTTATATAGAGTACATCGTATACATAAGCTTATGTCATCATCATATACTCAATCATATCATATCTCATACTTTGGACTTTGAACTCCTCAAGAAACTACATCCGGGCATTTTATCAAACACTTAGAGGGTGTGTAATTCTAGTATAAAACTATGAAATATAGAGATGAAATCATGCAAGAAAATCTATTGTAAAACCATCAATCAACACCTTACAATACACTCTAGCAACATACATCAAAACTTCTCCTCAAATCTTACAATATATCAAAGATTTATAGCTCAAAACATAGCAAAACAATCACAATTTCACATAGCTTTAACATAGTGTGCAGTGAATTTCATAATGAGCAAGACCCATTTGTAAATCAACTTTAAATCTTGTAATTTGAGTAAAAGGAGACTTAGGTATCATAGGTGAAAGGAACCTATGAAAGAAAGCCACATATCTTAGCTTAGAGATTAACTTGGTGAAGATGGAGATGGAGACTTGAAGCTTAAAGAAGAACGTTGAAGGAAAACCTTAGTTCTGGATGAGGCTTTGAGACTTGAATTTGAGAGTGAAAATATGGCTAAGTTTTTGAGTGAGTATAGGGGAACGTTTAGGATGATATGAGGGTGAAATATGGCTAAGTATAGGTAAAAACACATTTGGGAACACTTAAGCCCAAGACCCAAAAGCCTTGGACCGAGATAGAAATCACTGGCTTTAAAATACATAGGTTCGCAGCTTGCCTGTGATGCAGATCTATCGCGGAGGCCATATTAACACATGTCCCCAATAGCTCCGCGTCGCGGCACTATCGTGGATCAATTCTGGATAAGAAAATTTACCAAAAATGAAATTGCTATTGTTTGCTCTTAAATCGGGGTTAGACCCTTTTCCCCTATTTTGACCCCCTAATCAAGTATATGAAGTCCGAATTTTGATATCGCATGAAAATGGAAAATCGATTCGAGGCACAGATTTTGATATATATGGAAATTTAAAATTTTGAGCATTTTGAGGCACATTTTCGAGCATTTTTTGGTGTCGTTTCAAAGTTAAGCCCTATTTCAAGATTTTTACCCCTTGTGAGTCATTCATGTTAAAGAAAGGGTTCATGTATGATTATGATATACTCTCATTTTCAAGTTAGGCTCACTAGTAGATGTTAAGCATGTTTATGAGCTACTCAAGTCATGTTCTTATAAATTATTCATGTTATGATTAAAGTATGATTATTTCAAGTATTTCATGAGATTTGACTTAGAACCGATTGAGGCCTAAGATGGGGTCTCAACTCAAGGGTCCTTATATAAAGTCTTTAGTCTCTAAACTATGTGCCACCATAGGATTATGATTATTACAATTATTATATTAGTGAATCCATCTAGTTCATGTTATCATATTTGGTTTGCCTTGGCAAGTAAACCACACTTCATCGGGGGGTGTCATGCCCGGTCACCTGAACCGAGGGGGTGTCAGGCCTCAGAGTCCAAGTTGTAGCTGTTTGGTCTATGTCGATTGAGGTCATTCCCCACATATGTATGATCTATTATGCAAGATGAATGATTTACAAGCATGTTTTATTACAAGAATTGATCTTGCATGCCATATTGAGATTATATATCTATTGATTATGATTATGCATTTTGAATATATTGGCTTTGTTGCATTGAACCCCGCATACTTAGTACATTTAAATGTACTAACACATATTCTATGCCTACATGATATACCATGTAGGAATAGGAGCTCCTTTTGATCATCCTCCTCCGTGTTGCTAGTTCATTACTTTAGGGAAAGCATTGGTGAATCCTCAACTCTGAGGAAAATATCTAAGTTACACTTTCTATGTTAAAACTTCTTTATGTTGAACACTTGTTATCATGATGGTGAGCCCAGGAAGTGTCTTGGCCCCTCCTCTATTCTAAGTTTGAGGCGCTAATGGATACTGTGGTTTGTATATGCTTTGAGATTGCTTATTTATGCTTTTATGAATATCAAGACTTCCATAGTCCCCCTTCCCTTTCAAATTATATCACTTGTTAATGCTTATTTTTCTTCCACGACTAAGGATGTGTCGATGATATACTAACAGGCTTGTTTGGGGTCTCTTCGGGTTCCCCATTCATCGTGTCACGTCTAGGCCTTAGGGTTGTGTCACGACCTGAACCTAGGGCCTAGACATGACAGGGTGAATGGGGAACCCCGAAGGAACCCCAAACAAGCCTCTTAACATGTCATTACACATCATTGGTCGTGGAAGCATATAAAAACATAAAAGAGTAAAAATAGGTGCAAAAGGGCTAAGGGAAAAGCTTTCACCATATCATAGTCAAGATATAAGAGTCAAACACATATCATAGATACATAACATATCCAAGAAACACCTTTAATACATAAATAAGAGCGGGGGCCAAGACAAAGTATCCAGGCTCACCCTCATAGTCAAAATAGACAATAAAGAAGAATGTCTCAATACATAGTAAGAGCAACATAGACTAAAGTCCCCAAAGTGGACGCCTCACCAACTAGCTTGAGTAGTATCGAACTAGCCATGTGGAGGAGGAGGATCAACTTGGGCTCCGGTTCCTATATGGTGATATTATTAGGCAAGAGTATGCATTAGTATGTTTAAATGTACTAATTATGCAGGATACAATGCAACAACATATTGGTATCATAATCAAAATGCATAGTATTAAGCAATACACATAATATAATAATATGGCATGTATGATCAATGCTTAAGTAAATCATACTTAAGTAACTCATGCTTATATAGGATATCATATGTATAGAAGAGACCAAGCTAGCTATTCAAGATACAAACCCCTTTGTGGTTGTGTGGTACAAACCTCTCACATGGTTGATGATAATCATACCTTATCACTATGGTGGCGAAGTACGAATCCCTCACATGGTTGATGAGTACAAACCCCCACCTTGGTCAATGGGCTCTTATCCCCTCGGATTAGGTATGGTCTAATGCAACACTTTATATAGAGTATATCATATACATAAGCTCATTTTATCATCATATAGTGTTTCATATCATACCTCATGCTTTGCACCTTCAACTCCTCAAGAAACCACATCCGGACACTTTATCAAATACTTAGAGGGTGTGTAGTACTAGTATAAAACCATGAAATATAGAGATGAAATCAAGAAAATCTATTCTAAAATCATCAATCAACACCTTGCAACACACTCAATCAACATACATCAAAACCTTCCTCAAATCTTATAATAGCACAATGATTTATAGCTCAAAACATAGCAAAACAGTCATAATTTCTCATAGCTTTAACATAGTGCGTAGTAAATTTAATAATATGCAAGACCCATTTTGTAAATCAACATTAAATCATGCAATTTGAGTAAAAATAAGCATGGGTATCAAGGAAAGGAACCCATGAAAGAAACCCGCATATCTTAGCTTAGAGATGAACTTGATGAAGATTGGAGATGGAGACTTAAGGATTGAAGAAGAATCTTGGAGGAGAACATTAGCTTGGAATGAGGGTTTGGGATTTGAATTTTGGGAGTGAAGATATGACTAAGTGTTTGAGTGAGCATAGGAAAATATTTAGGATGATATGAGGGTGAGATAAGGCTAAGCATGGGTAAAAACACATTTGGGAACACTTAGCCCCAAGACTTAGAAGTCTTGGACCGAGCTTAAAAAAACAGGCCACTTTTTATACAATGACGTGTCGCAGAAGTGATGCGGTTTTGCCACTAGAAATTGTGGTCTTGAAATTTCATAATTGCTAATCTTTCACTCTTAAATCGGGGTTAGGCCCTTTTTCACCTAATTTTGACTCATGAACAAGAATATGAAGTTGAATTTTTTAAAAAACAAATGGATTTTGAGATATATGAAATTTACAATTTCGGGTACTCTAAGGCACATTTTCGGGCAATATTTAGGGTGGTTTCAATCAGCTTAGGTCGTGACACAAGTCCAACTACTAACCACAATCATTAAGTTGGGGCTCGTGGACATCTCAGGGGACTTGAGTAAGCATAAGCAGCTCTAGATATTATGTAGTCTCATTACGTTTTGGTGGTCGTCTTTTATATTAAGACATTGGCCTTATATACTATAGTTTTGGCTTGTATATGTAGGAGTTTCTCTTGGTTATGTATATTATTGTTATGTACATGTATGGATACTTGAGTCTATAGTAGCTCTATGCAATGAGTTCTAGGTTCTGGGTAGATTGTGTTGATATTATTCATATGTTGCTAGTATTGCTCTGTTTAGTGATTGGGGACAGGTATCTTGTGTTTTGGTTAGCTTGCCTGTAGGCGAATCTAACAGGCGCTATCATGACTTGAAAAGTCAGGTTGTGAAAAGTTTTTATTTCAGGACTTGTTTCCAACATCTAACATCCAGGGCCTTACACGATTTCACACCCAAGTGCCATTTTTAGCTAATTTTCTCAAAGGGTTCGAGATCAGTTTGGAAGCCTCAGAAACTGCACGAAAGGTTGTTCTAGACCAAATTTAACATTTTAAAGCTAACTGCACTAACGAAGTTCTCATTCTAGCATGTTTCCAAGAATGTTGACTGTGGTCAAATTTAGGCCAAAACTTAAAGGCTAAAGCGCCTAAGGGTACAAACTTGCATTTATTGCCTCGAAAATCGAGTTGATTGTGCTACTACTTTAAAATGGCCCTTCTAAGGATAATAGAACTATCAAAATTACATTTTGAGATTGTTTATCTAAAATTTTGACCAAAGTCAACTTTTCAAATTTTAGAATCCTCAAAATACAGAAACCTGCACATAATCCAAATGAATGGCTAACCAATCGAACCATCAGCACTAGTAAGTCATAAATGACTTGACATCATTATAGGGAAGTTCTAAAAGATGAAAGGAGTGTATTTACACATAAAAAAACTAGAGTCATTACAAAATCACCCGATTGCCTACTTATCCTGTATTCTAATCTTTGACTTAGCTCTATGTTTTCTTATGAATGGACATGTCCTTCTTGTGTTGAAAATGTGTCATGTCATTCCTAGTTGCCTCTCCTCAATTCTTCTTTGCTCTGTCTCTACCTCTCCTTAGATCTAATTGTTATCAAGCTCCTGCACCTTATTATTGGGGCATCTATCATCTGTGTTCCTCCTCATAAATGTCCATATCTGCATTTTGTCCCTCATTTCACTATATTATCCAAAAATTTTAGTTCATTTCCTAGTAACGTTCCTTTGTGTCTGCGCAGATTCATACTAAGAAGAAGGAAATTAAGTCATAAAATAGTTATACAAATGTAGAAATTGGAATTGCATGCATAGAAAACTTTAGGTACATAATTTAGAATATGAAATTAGCAATACATGCTTTTACAAGATACAAATGGGAAAAAAAAAAGCCACATATGAATATCAATATATGTCACTTTTTTCCCTTTTCTTTGTGTATGTGTGTGTGTCAAGAATTGGATTCAACAAAGCCTTGGTAAAGCTCTAGAGCGAGGAGGGGGAACCATTGCCCCCATTTTGACCATTCTTGACATTTGTCCTTTCATCTCCCTACAAACTTTCTCCAATTCCACAACTTCCCATTGCATCCTCTGCAGATTCAGTCTCATATGCTCACTCTCTGCATCTTCTTCATCGGGGCTTTGATCATGATGATGATGATCACTTGCACTAGAGCTCATGTCGTCACTCTCATTTTTCTTGTACAAAACCATTTGACGATTTTTCGCGATGCTTGTCTTCTTTATTGCATCTTCTTCCATTGGCAGACCTGAACCCTTAGAAGCAAGTGCCTTAAAGGCAATTCTTGGTGGGATTCTGGGGTTTTTGGCTAGGTCTTTGCATGCTTCGAGGCTTAGCTTGTCATAGTTGAGACAGCTGCATAGTGTTGATCTTTCTTCTAATGGAAGAGTTGGATGATTTTTAATTGAAACCAATATATAAAACAATATAATGTGCATGTGTTGGTCTTGTCATATATGTTTGACTATATTTAGATATATAGACACGGGTATATGAAATGTGGTCAGATATTAAATTGCAAGTTTTGTATCCATCAATATATCCAAATGAAAGAGTATATCTCAATTATTGAATACCTTTTAGCTCTGTCTCTAGCAAAAACATTGCTTCCTATTAGAATACAAAGTTTTTCCCCGGAGATCTGGTTCTATTACTTCCAGCGAAGGAGAGTAGAAAAGTGACGTGCAAAGATTTCAACTAGTGTTAGATCTTATTTGTCCTACCAAGAGAGTAATGTTGTGATGAATGAATTCAGAAGTTCCTATAACAAACTTAAGTGACCCCACCATCCATTTACCTGCTACATCTATTTATGTCTTGTCAAAATCCAACAGTGAAAACTGTAGACAATGCTGAAATTAATTTCAACTATGTCTGTGCTTTATTCGGAGAATAATAATGTAGTCTTGAGTTTTGCGGTAATCCAGCAAAGCAATACAAAGAAAATGTACTCGGCAGTTTAGTTAGATTCTACGTTGGACACTCTGATATAGTCAAGCACAATTGAACAACAATTTCCTTGTTTCTGTCTACCCATTGTATTTATCAAAGTGAAGAAGAGAAATGACCTCAAGATAGATATCGATGGCTCTGTAGACCTCATCATAGATATCCCTTGCATAATCTGGTAGGCTCTCTGCTACGGCAAGAAACTTTGAGATTTTTAGGCTTTGGTCAGGTGCTCTCTCTCTCTCAAATACTTATCTACTAACGTTCCAACTTTCATCATTCCCATTTCGTAGTCAAGTTGAACAAACAATCTGATTAATCTCAGCACAATATTAACATCATAAGCACCCCCATTACGTCCACAGATTAGCAGATCATCTAGCGTTGCTTGATCAAGTAATCCCCCTATCAATTCCTCTAATCTAGACTTGCACTCTATGCTATGCCCAAATTCAGAAACTATTCTTAATACCCAAAACAGGCTTGTGCAAGAAAATGTTGTCTTTCCCATCAAAACCACCCATGAACTGCTGTGTCTGCTAGACCAATGTACTCTCTTCTTGAAATCATCAGATTGTTTCAATGGGCTGCTCTCTTCTTCAAGTAATGAAGCACAAATCTTGTCAGGACTAAGTTGTTGTTCTCTGTTCCAAATGCTCCTAAAGTCTTGAGAAGCTGCTCTATTGTACATGGGGATAAAATGGCCATATCCTCAAACCACCAAGCTGATTTGTTTGGCGTATCTGGAGATGAGGAAGATGAAGCAAAGAGGAGGCTGACATCAGAATTCTGAGCTATCTTTGCAAGAAGTGAATAGATGAGCTTCTGAATGAGTCCACAAGAATCTGCAAAGGAAAAGAAATATTCACAAGCCTTGAGGGATGTCAGAATATCATGCCAGGACCAATTAAACAATCCTTCAAGAAATATCTCAGTTTGATGCAAGAGATTGCTCATCCCAAGAGAAACTGCACAGCAATGGAGAATGGAGAATTGACACATTTGAGACAGTAATTGTGATGTTGCCATTGTTGTAACAGAATCTGGAAACCAATTCAAAACCTTCAGAACCACCTGGAAAATCATCAATATCTATTCCTAATATCCTTGTCTTACTTCTCCTCTTTTCTTCCTTCATTATCTTCCTCAACTTCCCACAGAATCTTGAAAATACTTTCTGCACAAATAAGAGACTTCATTTCAAGATTGATCTGGCGTTAAAAAAAGAAATATTTAATTAATATACCTGGTGCAGAAAGAATGTCTGTTGGCTATTCACATGGATTGCAAATCACAAAGGTCTAGCATGGTTGCTGTGCATTGAATGAATTAAATCCAAGAAAATTAGTTGTTCAAATTTATAAATTGGCAAATAACAAGTGCTCTCTCACTGACCAACTGGACACATGCGAAACAATTCAATTTGGATACTCCTATTATCTGTACATGTGTATATAGGTCTATCCCCTATATGCGGTTACTAGGAGGGAGTAGAATCACGAGTTAACTTCTCTCTATTTTGAAGCACCAAATGGTACGACTGACCTACCTTTACATGGAAGTATGAAAAAAATCCCACTGCACTGATTCCACTGTCCCTACTGCTTTTTTTTTTAAAAAAATTTACTAGTGATCAACATGTTGCGTTGCAAGGCCTCAATATATGTTATGTAATCTAGATAAAATTTAGATATTCAATAATTTTAATATACTTTTAAATTATTTTTTAATTATTTAAATTTATAATATTTTTAAGTTGTTTTTACATAATACACATTACTTCTACACAAAAAGCACGGGCTCAATATATGTTATGTGATCTAGATAAAATTTAGATAGTCAATAATTTTAATATACTTTAAAATTATTTTTTAATTATTTAAATTTATAATACTTTAAAGTTATTTTTACATAATACACATTACTTCTACACAAAAAAATAATTTATTACTGGTAATATGTAATTTCATAGAAGAAGTAGACGAAGAAATAGCTAAATCATAACTACTAAAAATGACTTAGTAAAATTAAGCGGACACGTTAATAGTCACAGTAAAAAGTTATTGTCAAAAAAATAATTTATTATGGGAAATAAGGAAATTTTATAGTTGAAGTAGATGAAAAATATTTAATTAATAAAAGAAATGACGTAGTAAAATTAAGTAGATGCTTTAATAGCCACCGCAAAATTAAATAGAGACGTTATTGTAATTTCATAGTTGAAGTAGATCAATAAATAATTAAATAATAATTAACAGAAAAGACACAGTAAAATTAAGTACACACTTTAATAGCCACCGTAAAATTAAGCAGACGCGTTATAATAATTTCATAATAGATGAAGAAATAATTAAACAATAATTAATAAAAATGACATAGTAAAATTAGGTAGACACTTTTTAATAGTCACTGTAAATGTTATAGTCAGGCACAGGAAAATAATTTATCACGGGTAATATGTAGTTTCATAGTTAAAGTAGATAAAAAAATATTTAAATAATAATTAATAGAAATGACATAGTAAATTTAAGTAGACACTTTAATAGTCATCGCAAAATTAAGTAGACACGTTATTGTAATTTAATAGTTGAAGTAGATGAAGAAATAATTAAATAATAATTAATAGAAATGACGTAAAAAAAATGACGTTGTTGAGGTTCAATCTCAAAACATTGAATTTCATATGTCAGGCTTGAACCACCAAGCACTGTCTGCTTCAAGCAGCTGAAGGAGGTAGCTGAAGCAGGTACGATGACCCTAAGCTGCTCAATTTAGCCATCTATTATATAAGAGAATGTAGATTTGCGGATTCGTTTAAAAAATAAATTTTTAGTTGTCTTTTTATATGAATTGAAGGGTCGTTTGGTTACTGGTTAGAATTATGTGAGTATTAACTATGTATAGTTTGCTAAAACACATAAACTAACTGGTTAGAATTATGCGGGTATTAATAATGTAGAGTTTGCTAAAAACACATAAACTATAGTGTATTCAAATGTTTTGATGATTAACAAACTAAGTCAAGGACTTCGTAGACCATCTAGATAGTCTGTTAAAGCGAAGTTGTAAAAACATAGTTTGTCATCATCAAAAAGGGGGAAATTGTTAAGTACATGGGGAGCACATTGTGTGTTTTGATGTCAACAAATTGAGTCAAGGACCAAGTAGACTATCCGGCTGTTGTGCTAAAGCTAGTCGTGGGATACAACCTGTAAAACTGTTGTGTTTGGTTAGATGTCCATCAGAAATGTACTAAAGGACCAGTGGTCCATATGATGCAGCCACATCAATATAAAAGGAAGGTGTCCAAGGAATAAACACAAGTTTTTCAAGAATTCCTAAGATTGAATATTCTTTTCTTGAAAAAGTTCCTCCTTGGCTCTTTGTGTTTGAAGACACAGATACTCTAAACGAAGGACCTGATAGAAGATCTTTGTAGTTTTCTAGTTTGTTAGAGTCGTGTCGAGTTTTAAAAGTGTAATATCACAATAAAGGTATGTGATTTGCATGTGTTTGAACGTGTTCAGAACTGTGTAAGCGTTTGAGACAGTGTTGAAGTCTAAAAGTTTGGTTGTTTCCTAGTCTATCTGCATAAGGGTTGTGGGTTTAGACTAGGATACGTGTTTTGGGTGTTCTTTGCTTGTGCTTGTTGTACAAGTTGCTTTTGTAAGGGAAAGTAGAGAAATAGCGTGTACATTACATTTCTGTATTTTGCTCTCTAGTGGATTTGGTGTTGGTAAATACTGTGTTGACAGGCTGTGGTTGTTCCTCCCTTGAGCAAGAAGGTTTTCCATGTAAAAATATGTGTTCACTTATCTTCTGTCATTTACTTTCTTCAAGTCTTAGCTTATTATATGTAGACGGACTAGATCCTTTAGTATGCTAGGAGCACGTTAACTTAACAAGTGGTATTAGAGTAGGGATCTCTATCTTGTTCACACTTTGAGATTTACTGTGAAAATGGTTGCTCCACTCAACTTGGAAGAGGACCACCAAGATTTAATGGCAAGTATGGACTATATGTTCTAATGACTGAAGTAAATGAAGGTGACATTACCAGGTCTGTACCGAATACCAGACAACAATAAACTGAGTTGGATAGGAAAAAAATAGAGAAAATTACAAAGCAACAAAATTAATTGTGTATGGAATGGAGTTGAGGAATACAATCGGATCTTTGGTTGTGAATCATCCAAGGAAATCTTTGATTGTTTGAAGAGTGCTCACGAAGGAACTAAACAGGTGATAGAGTCCAAGGTTGACATGCTGACTTCTCAGTATGAGGACTTCATTATGAATGAAGGAGAAATCATACAAAACATGGAGACCAGGTTCTCAGCAATAACCGATGAACTCAAGTGTTTGGGAGAACCCATCAGTCAAAGCAAATAAGTGCAAAAGATTTTGAGAGTGCTTCCCAAATCGTGGGAGAGTAAGGTTGATGCAATCACTCAATCGAAGGACCTTAAACTCTGAAAATGGATGTTATTATTGGCATACTTCGTACTCATGAATTAAATAAGAAAAATAAAATAGCCAAGAGAGAAAGGGAAGAAGGATAAAACCTTGGTACTAAAAGCTATCTAGAGTGATGAGGAGATAGATGGTATAGATATGGCATATGTTACCAAGACGTTCAAAAGGTTTGTCAGAAAAAGTCATGATATGACGAGGAAGGAAAATAATAGTAAGTCTTATGGAAATGGTGACTTATGTCATGGTTGTGGTAAACCAAGAGACTTCATCAGGGAACTAGTATCCTTATAACAAAAATGATTATAAGGATGTGCAAAAACCTGGGAATGATAGGAGAATTGACAAGATTCCAGTCAAGTACAAGAAGAAAGTTGTTGCTGACAGGATCATGATAAAAGCACTAAGAGTCTGGGGAAATTCTTTTAGTAGATCTGAATAGGAAGAATAACATGAAGATTCTTCTATGCTTGCTGTGAAGTATGATGATGAGATCTCTGATGACTTGTTTGCATTTATGGCACAGTTAGATGATGAAGAGGTAACACTGCTAGATCTTAAAGATAACTTAGATATTTATTCTACTAGAAAGTTGAAAAAGCTGGTATATGTGTTCATTGACTCTATCTATGAACTAACTACTTAGAAGGACCTTTTAAACAAAAGTGTAAATATGTCTCAGGATAAAATTTCTTAGACTACTCAAGTATCGTATCTTGAAGTTAAAGTTGTTGCTCTGGAAACTAAAAAGGATGAACTACTGAAACTGATGAACTATGGTGGATAGTCTGATGCTACGTTAAAGAGAAAGATTAGTGAGAGAGAAATTGCATTGGAAGAAAAACTAAAGGAGGATGAATTAAAGTTAAATTTATCCTCAGAAAGAAACACAGTGATGGAAAAGGACCAAGTGAAAGTTAAAGAAGACTTGAATAAATCAATGAAGTGGACTGCATCTTCCAAACTTTTGGAAGATATGTCTTGTAGCTAGAGTTCTAAGAAAAGAGGTTTGGGTTATGTCAACAAAATTGATCCTCCCTACAATCTATATAGAAAGTATGTGTTTGTTGCTGATAATCTTTTATGCTTGCACTGTGGTAGGAATGGTCATCTCAAAGATAGCTATGAAGTTCTGAGGAGAACTCTAAACAAATATAAGCCTACTTGCTCAGAAAAGAAACATGTGAAGGAGGGACCAGATGCTAAGCTTAAACAAAGGATCAGATCGTTGCCTCTCTTAGAAAATTTATAATTAGGCCTGTATTTGCTTATTGGGAGCTCAAACTAAAATGGCTTCCCAAGACTAACCTTTGATCTTTTGCAGGAAAAGTCAGGAAGAAGCTGTCAGTGTTGGTACTTGAATAGGTGCTGCTCAAAGCACATGACTTAAAAACTTCCCCACAGTAAATGAGTTTGAAGGAGGCAATGTTTCATTGGGAGGTGAACCAAAGGAATATATCATAGACAATGAAAACTTAATAAACGTTTTGAGAAAGCTATTGAGGATGTGTAAAGTATAGTCCTCTTAATTGCATCTCAATTCTTTGATAAGAAAAGTGAATGACATGAATGTAACAATCTATGAACAACAAAAGTGAAATGTCTAAAGACACTTGGGTAAGGCCTCTGCTAAGTCACTGTTCAACCTCATCAAAAAAATTCAGAATTAGCCTAGAAGCAAAGTAGTAAGGATTAGATCCTAGAACACCTTAGCGAATTGGAGTTTTGAGAAATAAGAACAGGAAGGTAGAAGTTGGAAAATTCGGCTCTAGAGTGATAAGAGTATGTTTATTGGATACTCCACTCACCACTGGGCTTATAGAGTCTTCAGCAAAAGAACTCTCTGCATTGAAAAAAGTGTGTAGGTCATATTTGATGAGTCAGGAGAAACATGAATCAGAAGGACCTGGTATTGATGTAAGGGACTCCATAAACAAATGGTGTTGACAGTGAAAATGATGGTGGCGCTACTCAACAAGATGATCCAAATTAATTCAAGGTTCCAAGGACCTGACTAGAGAAAAAGCACTTGTTGATTACACAAGGACCACATATGAAAATGTTAGGCTGAAGTTGAGTGTGCTTAGACAAAAGCATGAAGGGTCAAAAAGGATTGTGATGTCTCCCGCGTTCTTGGCTAAAAAGGTTCAAACAGATATCTGAGGAATTACTCACAATTTTTAAGTACCACCTTGTACTTTGTAGGTAAGAAAGATGTAAAAATTTCATAGCACCTGAAGATCGAAATTGAGATGATTCACTCTGGGACCTTACTCATCATCAAGTCAGTACTCTTTTCGTAATCTCTCACTTCATTAATGTGAATGCTAAGGACCTATCATGTTGGTTCAAAATTTTCCTAAGTCGATGTCACTTAATTCCTATCCCCAAAGAGTCGCAACTAATCAGGGACCAGACGCTCCTTTTCTCTCTCTTTTTAAAATGATTTAGTCTATCATTGTGTTGATCTCATTATCTTCTCAAAAGCCTTCTAGTCTTACACCTGTTCATCTCCTCTTTCCTTTAGTTTCTTCAAGACATCTCTTTGTGTTCCTTTACTATGTCCACTATATCAGTCCATTCTTCTTCCCAACTAGATGTGGAAGATGAATCCGTACTATCCTCTATCACTAACTCACCACTATCTACATCACTCCACACACCTGTAAAAGCAGAGTAACCGACATCCTCTGATCTTCTCTTGGCACCAAGAATGCCTGAACACGATCAAACTCTTGTAAGTAAGATTAGGCTAGTGAATGTGGCAATAGAGGAAGAATAGGATGAGGTGATGAAGATGACAATAGACCATTGTCGTGAAATGTGAAGAAACATAGAATTGTTTCTGCTCCATCTTCTACAAGCACTAGGATAGAACAAATAAAGGTAAAGACAAGATTTGTGAGGAAACTGCTGAGATCACAAGATTCTATACGACCTAAGGAATTAATAAAAAAACCGTTGGGGTGAGCAATGAGAGCAAGCAAGCAAAATCATATCTCTAAAAGAAGGGTGAGGAAAACCACTATTGAAGATGACTTACGTGAGAAGAAGGTAGTCAAGGTCGAAGAGGAAACAAATATCGACTGGACTAAGTCTGAAAGTGAGTTAGGAGACCTGAACTGGAGACCTGAGGTAATAAAGGTATCTAAGGAGGTATCTGATAAGGAAAAAAGGAGTGAGCCTGCTTCTACCAGCGGATCAGGCTCACAAACAAAAAAGAGAAAGACTGAAAAAGTGTTATCTAGGGATCCAAGAATTAGTTTGCTTCAGGACCAAAAGGTTCTGGATGAGAGAGGTTTTGAGCCTGCAGCTAAGAATAGCCCATGTTTGTATGAACTTGTGAAAGATATTAACATGCAGGATTGGGGCCACGTGTTTGAATGGCATGTTCCATTCCTACATGAGTGGGAAGTCAAAGAATTTTACCTCAACCTGAAAATTTAGAAAGATGGAGGGTTTTTGACAAATGTTAGGAATATTTTCTTTAGGGTAGATGAATGGATTTTAGGTGAATTCTTATAGGTAAAGACTCGAGGGGTTAAAATAGTTGTTGATGGGCTCCCTTCAAAATCCTTCTTGGAAAAGGCAGGAAAGTTAAGGAACTTGACTTCCTTAGCTATTTCTAAGAAGCTTTTAAGGAAACAATATCAACTCTATTTCGAGTTTGTTAACAAAGTCTTGTTGCCATGGATGGAGAAAAGAACAATAGCCATAATTGTGACCTCTACTTGATTGAAAAATTGAACACCCAAGTAGAAATGAATCTATCTGCACTGATGATGGAGCATATGTCTAAAGTGCTTAACATGACTGAGGGTCAAACTAGGTCTGGCATATGCATACATACTCAACCATATGTTTGAGTACTATAGAGTTGAACTGAGCAAGGGTACAATGTGCACAATAAAGAAGTCTCTATCTTTTAACACTCTCACAGAGTGTGAACTTGGAAAAATGGCAGTTGGGACCAAAATCTCATTGATGCCTATGAGGGATCAAAATGCTATATTGAGGAAGAAACTAGAGGACCTGACTGTTGCTTTAGCGAAGAAGGATGTTGAGGTGATCGAGCTGAGGGCAGTAAATGCCCAATTGTCTAAGGAAGTTAAGTCACTCACCCAGCAACTGCTGGAGGCACACAAGGAATATAGTGTAACTATGTCCAGACTGATCCAGTCTCTTGCCTCGAAGTCCTCTATCTCCTAGGCCCTCTACTCGTGTAACCCGTTCTTTGCTATTGTCTTTGTTTCCTGTCCTTCTAGTTAAATGTGTCTTTTGAATTGTCTTGGCCTATACCTTGGTAGAAAATGTTTTTGTTTGTGATGATTATGTATGGATTACTACCAAGCCAATAATGGTTCCAGTGTGCATGTCTTATTTAGTTCTTGTTCTTTATTTTCAATGATATTGATTATATTATGATTACTCATGTGCTTGGTATTTTCTGATTGTGATAATATCTTAGTTTATTGGTGTTCCTTTTAATGATGCCAAAAGGGGGAAGAGATCGAGATGATGGTTGAGATGGACATGATGGATCATGGTTGAGATGGAGATTATGGTCATTTTCATGATCAAGGGCAATCCTATACTCTTATATTTAGGAGGAATAACAGGTGTCAAACAAGTATAAGTGGGTATGATATTCAGGGGGAAGGGAAATCTAAAATTCAGGGGGAATAACAGGTGTTAACCAAGTACGAGGGATATGAAACATGTTGTTCATTATGGCATAGTTTGTCATCATCAAAAAGGAGGAAAATTGTTAAAACGCATAAACTACATTGTGTTCAAATGTTTTGATGATTGACAAACTAAGTCAAGGACTTGGTAAACCATCTAGAGAGTTTGCTAAAGCAAAGTTGTGAAAGCATAGTTTGTCATCATCAAAAAGGAGAAAATTGTTAAGTACATGGGGAGTAAATTGGGTATTATGATGATCAAAAATTGAGTCAAAGAGTAAGTAGACTATCGGGCTATTGTGCTAAAATTAGTAGTGGGATACAAGCTCTAAAGCTTCTGAGATGTCTATTAGAGATGTACTAAAGGAACGGTGGTCCATATGATGTAGCTACAATAGTATAAAAGGAAGGCGTCCGTGGAATAAACACAAAAGATTGAATATTCTTGTCTAGAAAAAGTTACTCCTTGGGTCTTTGTGTATGAAGAAACATATACTCTAAATATATGTGATTCACATGTGTTTGAATGTGTTCAAAACTGTGTAAGCCTTTGAGACAGTGTTGAAGTCTAAAGGTTTGGTTGTTTCCTAGTGTATCTGCATAAGGGTTGTGGTTTTAGACTAGGATAGATATTTTGGCTGCTCTTTATTTGTGCTTGTTGTACAAGCTGCTTTTGTAAGGGAAAGTAGAGAAATAGCATATGTGTTGTGTTTCTTTACTTTGGTTTCTAGTGGATTTAGTGTTGGTAAATCCTGTAGTGATAGGTCATGGTTGTTCCTCCCTTGAGCAAGGAGTTTTTCCACATAAAAATTCGCATTCACTTATCTTTTGTCATTTAATTTCTTCAAGTCTTAGCTTATTGTACACAAAGGGACCAAATTCTTTATAGAGTTCAGTTAAGCAGGTGTTAGTTATGTAGGGTTTAGTTATGGAGGTATTAGTTATGCAAGATTTAATTATGTAGGTATTAGTTATGCGAGGTTTAGTTATGCAGGGTTTAATTTTGTAGAATTTAAAAGAAAGTAATAAGTTAATTCTTATTTTTAATTATCAAATGTTTAGTGAGCTTATATTTATTATACCCATTAAATGACAAGAAAAAGTCAAATATGCTTTTGCACTATTAGAAATACTTTAAATATATATACTGTTATACTTTCAATTTAAATATATTTCTTTCATTGTACTTTCGATCTAGATATAGCCCTCATTATACTTTAGAATAAATTTACTCTTAATTTTAACAAAGAAACATGTAGAAAATGCAAAATTAAATAACTCATTTTCAATTTTAAATATACCCTATAACTTCATTTGTTTATTTTTCTTTGAAAGTTATCTGTTTTTAAAAATTAAAAATGTTCAATGTTTTACTATAGTTAAAAAAAAATTCTTGATAAAAAAGGATCAGTATCCTATATCCAAAATGGTATTATATTTTAGTTTAGTTTCAAACACCAAAAAATAATTTTAGTTTAATTTCAGGTACTAAACTTCTGATAATTTTTGTTAACTTCTCATTTTTTAACTTCGAATACCAAAAATTATATTTTGGTTAAAAAATATTTTTAATAAAACAATGGATCGATAAAATAGGTTCGAGGTATGCATGTATTAGTTGTACAAGTATTTACAACAACAACAAAAACATACCCAGTAAAATCCCACAAGTGGGGTCTGGGGAAGGTAGAACGTACGCAGACCTTTCCACTACTATAAAAGTAGAGATGCTGTTTCCTAGGAACCCTAATCTTAAAACTGTACGCAGAAAGAACTAGATATGACAAAAGGGAAGGGAACAGAACAGAAAGAGTGACTAATAGTAAATAACATATGGCAGTATGTAAATAGGATAAAACTAACACATAATATGATAGACAATGCGAACACATGATAAAAAAAACACCTAATCCTACCATTAACCTGCAACTCTAATTCGTGACCTCCATTTCTTTCTATCTAAGGTCATTTCCTCAGTAAGATCAAGTTTCATCATATCATGTCTAATCACCTCCCGCAGTACTTCTTCGATCTTCCTCTACCCCTCGGAGTAATACCCAAAACCAACCTCTCACACCTCCTAATAGGAGCATCGATACTCCTTCTCTACACATGTCCAAACCATTGCAGTCTCGCTTCCCTCATATTTTCAGCTACTAGTGCGACCTCCAACTTCTCCCGAATGGTCTCATTCCTCACCTTTTTGCTCCTTGTGTGACCACATATCCATCTCAGCATCCTCATCTCTGCGATGTGCATCTTCTGAACATGTGCCTTTTTAATTAGCCAACACTCTACTCTATACAACAACGATGGTCTAATCACCACTCTGTAAAACTTACCTTTGAGTTTAGGTGGTATCTTCTAGTCACACAATACTCTAGAGGCAAGACTTCATTTAGTCCATGCTGCCCCAATATGATGTATGACAGTATCGTCGATATCGCCACTACTCTGGATAATGGATTTGAACAGTGCCGTCTTCTCTGGCAGAACTCTGGTGAACAGTATCGTCTTCTCTGACTGAACTCTGGTAGCATTGACCAAACTTTGACTGTGATTTTCGAGCTCCGATTAGGTGGCCATTTTGTGCGTTGGACTCCGTTCGACGAGACAAATCCAATGGTTCAGTCAGAATTGGATTTCAAATTGCCACTACTCTGGATGATGGATCTCAGATACTTAAAATTTTCCCTCTTGGGGATAGGTTGAGTGGCAAGCCTCACATCACAGTTTGCTTCATCCCTCTCAACACTGAATTTGCACTCCAAGTATTCAGTTTTGGTGCTGCTCAATTTGAATCCTTTGAACTCCAAGGCTTGTCTCCTGGCCTCCAACCTATCATTAACTTTAGTCCAAGTCTCATCAATCAGTATTATGTCGTCTACAAATAGCATTCACCATGGTACCTTCTCCTGGATAGATCGCGTCAACTCATCCATCACTAAGGCAAACAAGAAAGGGCTCAACACAGATCCTTGGTGGAGTCCCATCTCAACAGGCAAATACTATGAGTCTCCTCCCACCGTTCTTACCCAAGTTTTGGCTCCATCGTACATGTCCTTAATCGCCCTGATATATGCCACTAGGACACCTTTCGCCTCTAGACACCTCCATAAGACATCCCTTGGGACTTTGTCATATGCCTTCTCGAGATCAATGAACACCATATGAAGGTCCTTCATTCTTTTCCTATATTTCTCCACTAGCCTCCGAACAAGATGAATTACTTCAGTAATCGACCGCCTTGGCATGAATCCAAACTGATTCTACGAGATAGATACTACTCTTCACACCCTCATCTCCACTACTCTCTCCCAGACCTTCATAGTGTGGCTTAACAACTTTATACCCTATAATTGTTATAGTTTTGGATATCTCCCTTATTCTTGTACAATGGAACCATTGCACTCCTCCTCCATTCATTAGGCGTCTTGGCCGTCTTTATATAGCATTGAACAGTCTAGTCAACCACTCAATGTCATCCTTGACCATGTTCTTCCAGAAGTCTACTGGAATCTCATCCGGCCCGATCACCCTTCTCCTCTTCATACTACCAATAGCCCGTCTTACCTCCTCAACTCTGAATCGCCTGCAATACCCAAAATCACGATGGTTTTCAGAGTGTGCCAACTCATCCAGCTCAATATCTCTATCTCCTTTTTCATTTAAGAGTTTATGAAAATAAGTTTGCGACCTTAATTTAATAGAAATGTCATCCACCAACACCTCGCCCTCCTCATCCTTGATGCAATTCACTTGGTCCAAGTCGCGAGCTTTTCTTTCTCTTACTTTAGCGAGCTTATACAATCTCTTGTCCCCGCCTTTATCACTTAACTCCTCATAAAGGCGCTCCAACGCTGTTGACTAAACTTCTCATAGTTGTGCAAGTATTAGTCATGTAGAAATCACAATACATAAATTATTGCTTGTTGAATATTTGATTTATTGTAAATGAATGTACGCAATTAACGAATAAATAAGTAAACACATATATTAATTTAAACTAATAAGTGATTTCATTACTTGAAAGTGGAAAGACTTCCAACTCTTTAAAAAAAGAACAACGGAAAAAGTAAATAAATAGTATCATTTAAAAAAAAATACATAATAAAAAAAGACAACCCATTTCATAAGAATTCTCAGTTAACTTTGTTTAGTTTCGATCTACATCTAATGTACATATTTTTCCGTTAGATGCATATTTAAATAGAATAAAAAAAGAACGATGTTAAAAGTAAATTGATAGAGGTAATATGTAATTTTATTATTTTAATCCACGTATAACTAATATCCACATAACTTATTCCACTTTCTTTTGCACATTAAATCATACATAGATTTTCTTATAAGTTAGTGAGTTTTAGAAATAGAGAATTACTAAAATACAACCAAACACTATATAGAATTGATACATTGATAACTTTTATACATCATTTGAAGTCTACCAACCAAACATTGTATAAAATTAATACATGAATAACTTTTATTTTATATCTAAACCAAAAAATGTATAAGGTTAATACATGAATAATTTAAGTTATTTATGTATTAAATTGAGCTTTAATTAGCTACCAAACGACCCCTAATAGTTTAGATAGTCATTCACCTAATACTGTCTCCATCACTTTTTCTGTAGCAACGTTTGTTTAGGCATGAGGTTTAAGAAAAAAAATAATAGACTTTTGAAATGTGTAGTCTAAAACAAGATATTTATGTCGTTGTAAATTATTTCATTAAGGTTAAAAGAAAAAATTTAAAGTTAAAATGAATCAAAAAATAAAAAAAATGTAATAAACCAATAAAAACACTAAAACATAAGCTAAATAGAAGAACAGATAAGAAGAGATGCATTATCATGAAAGTTTTTTGTTTTATGAATGATAAGGAGTAAAAAAAAATTGGATCAAAAGAAAATTCCATTTTGGAGTTTTATCAACACAAGAGTCGAAATTCACTAGATGTTTCCAAAATCGTTCATTACTAAGTTTATTTTTTTTCTCGACTAGCTCTAGCCCTAGTATAGGTCTGGATAGACTAGACTATAAGGGCTAGCGTCCAAGGACCTATTAGACCACTTATCTCATTTAAGCACTCGATGTCACAAATAGCAGTAAGAAGGGGCAAGGTTAAGGATCACTCGCTCCACGAGCAATAGATCCGACGAGCTCAACTTCCATTAAAAAGAGAGGCTAGATCTTAACCTCATATTCAAAGTCTGATGGTAGTGATTCCCTTATAATTGTTAAGAAAGAAACAATTACGTTCGAGCTTTTTGTCAAGTCATCCTTTCTGGGACGAACTACAAGAAAAGGGTATCACATCAAATGAGATAGAAAAAGTAATTTTTTCACAGAAAGTCACTCAATTTTTCTTTTATAATCTTCAGACACTCAACTAAGAATTTTTCTCACAAAAGTCACTTAACTAAAGATTCTTTTGATAAAGTCACTCAATTTTCTTTTATAACCTCAAAATCATTCAACTATGAATATTTTACCTATAAACTACTCAACTATAGTATTCACTTAGAAAGCCATCCAACCAATTTAAATAATTATTTTTATTAAATTTTATTGAACACATATTTTTAAAACTAATTTTTTTAAAAAAATTATAAGATACTCATTTAATTATTTTATTAAATTTTATCAAAACACAATTCTTATTTTAAACTAATTTTGAAAAATACTAAGATACTAAATTTTATTAACATATAGTTTTCTAAATATATATGTGTGCAGAAGTACTACTGTATAAAGTAGTTTACATATTAAATGGGAAAGAAGACATCGATAATAACAAGAAAGGAAGAACAAAAGGCAAGTAAATCATCTGCGATCAGCAACATTAATCCTCACGTCTTCATCTTTAAATTCCATTTTTGAGCTTTATCAATCCACAAAGAATATTTACAAAATAGTATTTTTCATAAAATAAAACAATTAATGTCAGTATTTTATTATTTAAATAATAGTTTTAAAAATTCAGTTTAAAATAATGAAAACGCTCAATGGATACTTCGCCCCCCTGCGTATTTACATGCTTCAATTTACAGGTACCCTTTTATACTACTCCCTCACCCATGTCTTACTTTAACTGCACCTACGGAGTTTAAAAAATAAATATACTTGAAAGTTTTTAAAAAATAATTATGATTTTAAATTAAGGATAGTTTTGCAATTTCAAAATTGTTATGTATAATATATATATTGTTTTGGTAAGTAATAATTTTATTTACCAAAACGCAGGATCAGTTCATTCTAGCAGGTATAGACATGAGCTCCATCATTGCTTACTCATTGCTTAATGTGAGGTCAACGAGCTATCTATGGGCATACATTGAAAGTATTTAATCTACTACCAATGCCTCTATGTGTACTACCTCTACAATGAATTTCTTGTGTGATATGCTTGAGAAGAGCAATTGTAGTTTGTTGTTTTTGCTGAAAGACCTGCCTATTATGTTCAATCCATATGTTATATGTTGTACATGCTAATATCATCCTATATGCCATAGAGGTCTCACTTTTACCTTTCATATATGCATTTACCCATTGGATCTCATCTGACCACACCATTGCCTATCTATTGATGCCTTGCCAGGTGAGAAGGTTGCTCCATATCTCTGCTGCATATGATGTTAGAACCCGTAAGTCCTTAATTGGTTCAAATTGATAAAGTTTGGGACCAAATGTACATTTTATCCTAAGTTTAGTCCCTAAGATTTATGGTTAAGTGGGGGCACATATGTGGCTTATGTTGATTGGTTCAAGTGTTGAGTGGTTGCCTATATATAAGGATGCTTATCTTGTACAAAACAAGACTTCCATACTTAGCCAAAATATAAGAGAGGGAGAGAGCTAAGATCATAGTAGCTCTCGGGTTACTGTAGCAGGGGAGGAAAAATTCCATTTTTTCGAGTTTTTGATTATTTAACGCTTCAAGCTTGGTATATTAGTGGCTTTCCGCTCCTCTCCTTGAAGTCGAGCTACTTCGCTACTTAGCGCACCTTGTTCTATTATACTGAATGAAGCGCACCTCGTGAAGTGTCATACTAAAATGGAATTCCTTTGCTCTTGAAAAGCATTAATTACGCAATTACTTGATTTATTGTTTCATTAAAGTCAAACATTTTTGACGTCATATAGGTGGATTTATTAATAGATTTCCACTCCAAAACCTCATATATCACCCGTTCGAGCTTCCTTAGCAGTCACCCTCTCCGAAAGAATTGAACGAGGCGCCGTATGAGGTGAAAATCTCACGTATGGTTCTGTAATAGCTATGGGCACAGTGATGTTATCATCGACTATGATTATCTAACAGTTCAAGTACAGTTGATATAGTGGAAGCGCAGTCAAAATATGGTTTTTGGGGGTTTTTCTAATTTCGTCTCTCGCCGAGTGTGAAAGATTCCTTTTTGATTTACCAGAAGCAGAAGAAGAATTAGTAGTCAGCCTAAGTGGCATAGAGGCGTTGGTTGGTCAAGAAATCGTTTGGTTTGACAGCTACGAAGATTTGAGTCTAGTAAAGGATTGTAAGGTATGTTAATTTTTAGCTTTAATTATGTAAATTAAAGATTGTGGGGTTGTTAGAGATGTGTTAAATTGAAGGTAAAACATGAAAATAGGGTTGATAGTTAGTTGAATTGTGAATTCCGAATTTGGGGATTGAATTGGGGACAAGCTTGCATATGAATTTATACTAAATTATAGTTATATATTTGTGTTTATTTGTTATGAAAATAGTCTTTGTGGGGTGAAAGAAGTGTTGGAAAAACAATGTGAATGTTTACATGAAGGCTAGCTCGAATTGGAGCCCCATTGAAAGTGTAATGTTACGTTTTAACGTTGGGGGTTTGTGTTGGGCGTTGGAGTGAGGTATTATAGTCTTTGGAGTATATAGGAGGGCTTGAATATGGTAGATATATATTTACATTTGTGCTGCCCAATTTTACCAATTATGTCGAAATAGCGTTTTGTGGTATTTTGATGTTGTGATGGCATTGGAGATGGTTTATTGATGTTGTAGGTTGTTGTTGTTGTTGTTGATTGTTTATTTGAGCCGAGTTGAATTCTCGGGGCGGTGTATTTTAAGGGGAGATGCTGTCAAAATTTTTATAAAATTTGGAACAAAAAGTTAGACTCGTAAAGAGGGATACAAACTACCTCACAAATCCATTTCAACTTGGAAAAAAAATCTGCTTTCTTGATACTTTGTTTGCTCTCGTTTCAAGGGTTGAAAGACAAGCTCTACAACCTCACAAAGGTCCCTAAAGAAGATCAAAAGCTTGGTCTTGAAGGTAAATGATTATATTAATGTTTTTAGTATGTCTGATTCATGGAAAACAAGATTTGGATGTTGATATGTTTGCTGGAAATTTCTGGACAGCTTGTGTCCAGAAAATTATT
>JAOTQR010000097.1:7850411-7866086 GCA_025774065.1 Solanum ossicruentum | reverse complement strand
AAGTAATTGCGTAATGAATTCAACTATGAAACTTTTTAATCAAACTATTCAACTTTTGACTGCAATAAAAGTAATTAGTGAAACTGGGTTCGTAATCCTTAAGAAGTTCTAACCACCTTCTTTGCGTCAAGTTAAGATGCTTTTGAGTACAAAAACAAACTGGAGGATCTTATGATTGTGAACACATCAATAAGCACCCCAAACAAATAATGATGCCACATCTTCAATGCAAATACCACAACAACCAGTTCAAGATCATAGGTAGGATAGTTCTTTTCATGCACCTGGAATTGCCTAGAAGCATAGGCTATGGACTTACCATTTTGCATTAGAACACAACCCAAACCAACTCTAGAAGCATCACAATACACAATAAATCCCTCTAGCCCTTCCGGTAGTGACAATATAGGAGCAGACACACGCTTATGTTTCAACGTTTGGAAGCTCCTCACACACTCATCAGTCCATACAAACTTAGCCTTCTTTTGAGTCACTTTTGTCATAGGAGAGGCAATAGAAGAAAGCCCATTCAGAAATCTCCGGTAGTAACCCGCTATGCCCAAGAAGCTCCCAACATCCGACGGGGTCAATGGTCTTGGCTAATTTCTAATCACATTCATCTTCTTAGGATCCATCTTAATACCATCCCTAGACACCACATGACCTAGGAAGGCAACCTCCTTCAACCAAAATTCACATTATGCATATTTAGCATACAATTTCTCTTCCCTCAACCTTTGCAACACTACCCTCAAATGACCCATATTCTCCTCCTCATTATGTGAATAGATCAAAATGTCATTAATGAAGACCACAACAAATGAATCAAGGTAGAGTTGAAAACCCTATTCATAAGATCCAAGAAGATAGTCGTTGCATTGGTCAACCCAAATGACATCACAACAAATTGATAATGCCCACACCTAGGTCGAAAGGCCATCTTAGGAATATCACACTCCCTCACCTTCACTTGATCGTAGCTGAACCGAAGAACAATCATAGAGAAGTGGCTAGCCCCTTGCAATTGGTCAAACAAATAATCAATTCTTGGAAGAGGATACCAATTCTTGATAGTGGCCCAATTAAGTTGCCAGTAGTCAATACACATTCTATCAAACCCATCTTTTTTCTTCACAAACAACACCAGTGCACCCATAGGTGATTGGCTAAGCCTAATGAAACCCTTCTCTAACAGGTCCCTCAATTGTTCCTTAACCCCTTTAACTCCACCAGGGCTATATGGTAAGGGGGAATAGAGATGTGTTGAGTATCAGGAAAAAGGTCAATACAAAAATGTATTTCCATTTTGTGAGGAACATCGAGAAGGTCATTTGCAAAGACATCAAGAAACTCATTTACAATCAGAACAAACTCTATGGGAAGGACCTCCACAACTCTAACCCTCACAAGTTAGTAAAGACACCCCTTAGTGATCAACCTATGGGATTTAATGCAAGAGATGGATCTACCCTTGACCACCACATCATGATTCTTCCACTCAAGGACGGGTTCATTTGGGAATTGGAATTTGATCCTATGGGGTCTATAATAAATAAAAACATAGTATGCATCAACCAATCCATCGTAAGAATTACATCAAAATAAACCATGTCCAACTTTACAAGATCACAAGCTACTACTTTATGCAAAATGCCAATGGGACAATCTCTATAAACCTTCCTAGCAACAATAGATGCACCAATAGGAATAGACACCTCATATGACTCACATAACGATTCAGGTTCAACATGGAACATTTTGGCTACAAAAGGGTTAACAAAAGAAAAAGTGGCATCTAGATCAATCTATGCATACACATCAAAACCAAAAGAATTTCAACATACCGCTGATAACGTCAGGCACCTCATATACCCTTTGCCTCCCATGCAAAGCATAAAACCAGTTGTGCCGTGGGGCACCATCTTGTCGGCTACCTCTCCCCAAAGGAACCACATTAGCACCTTGTGGATGAACCTCCTTACCCTTGTTGCGATTTCGAGGGCAATCCAACATCTTATGCCCAACTTCTCTACACCCATAACATGCATTAGTATCCCTCAAGCACGGGCCACTATGACCCTTACCACATTTCGGACACCCACCATTCGGAACCATACCTCCAACAACTTGAGAGCTTGGAAAATCATTGGCAACCCACATTTGAAATGCATGAGAAGACCCTTGGCCTTGATAGACCCAGCCACCCTTTCGACTATGGAACTTCCCCTCAAAACGGGCCCTCTTAGTCTCATGAACCTTTCTCTTCCTCAACGTTTTCTCCTCCATTTTCTTTGCATAGGTCATTAAATGGAAAAAATTCCATTTCACTTATCAACATGGTAAACCAGCACTCCTCATACACCATGTCAGAAATACCCATCACAAATTTGTTCATCCTAGACCTTGAGTCGGCCACCAAATGTGGAGAATATTTTGAATGTTGTTTGAACTTGTGGGCATACTCCCTCATACTCAGAGACCCTTGTCTAAAATTCATGAATTCCACCAATTCAGCCTCTCTAAGCTCAAGAGGGAAGAATCAATTATGGAAGACTGCCTTGAACTCTTCCCAAAGTAGCACACTGTTGACCCCCCTCTCCTCTTTCCATTGATTGTACCATATTTGTGCTACCCCTTTGAGTTGGTAGGCTGCCAACTTCGCTTTTCGTCCTACCTCACACCCATAATAGCCAAAATCTTGTAAACCTTGTCAATGAACTCTTGAGGGTCCTCACTTACCTTTGGCCTAGGGAATTCCAGGGGATTCATCCTTATGGAATCTCTCACCCAAGATGCCGATTTAGGAGCACAAGGGGCTTGGGCCCCTTGGTTGGTTTAGTTGCTACAACTTGTGCAAGTAAATTGAGAGCATCCCGAAGCTCGGGCATGCAACCTCTTCTTCCTCTGTGTTAGGCATGATCTAGCATAACAAAGGACAATCGTTAGGGGGGGAAAACCTTACCTCAATTTCTACAGCACGACATAGAGTAAGATGAAGGGAAACATTTCCTAAACGCCTCATAGTTTCTTTCTCATAGTTGTAGTGCACAACACAACTATGAACAAGACATTAATCGATACGGTGTGTTGGTCTCTGAGCACCTAACAACCTACTGCTCTGATGCCAAGTTTGTCATAACCCAAGACTAGGGCCTGGACGTGACACAGCGCAAGGAGAAACCAAAGGGACCCCAACCAAGCATCTAAATATATCATTATACATCCTTGGTCGCGGAAGCAATAAACACAACAACAATAGAGTAAAATAGCAATAGTGGGGCTATGGGACAACTTCCATATCATAAACATCAAGAGCCAAGAGAGAGTCAAAGCTCATAACATGACACATGACATGTCCAACAAAAGCTCTACTACATAGATAAGAGCGAGGGCCAAGACAAGCAACCGGGCACACCCTCATAGTCAACACTTACATGAAAGAAAAGTAGTCTTAGAACATAACATAAGACAATAAGCAACATCCCCAGAATGGAGGACTCACCACTAAGCTTGAGTGGAATCGTACTAGCCAAGTGGATGGGGATGCCTAAGCGGGGATCCAGTTCCTACGTGGTGACATCATATACTCATAGAGTATGTGTTAGTATGCTTGAATGTACTAAGAACGTAGGATGCAATGCAACAAGTGATAAGCACCATAATCAAAGTGCATAACATGGGCATTACTAACGTAACAGTATGGCATGTATGAATTATGCTTGAAGTAAATTCATGCTTATATAGAACATAATCCATGTGTTAGGAGAGACTACTTTAGTGAATATCCAAGGCTTTTCACCTCCTTGGAGAGGCGCATGAGGTACAAGCCCCTTCATGCGGTTGATGAGGTACAAACCACCCAACATGGTTCATGAGGTACAAACCCCCAATCATGGCTGACTGAGTACAAACCGACCAACATGGTTATAAAGGTACAAACCCTCGACATGGTTGCACGGGCCTGCCACCTCTTGAGCAAGGCGATCGAGGTACAAACCACTCATTATGGTTACCTGAGCATACACCCTCACGAGTGAGGCTTGGTCATTTTGCCCACAACATAGATCTTTCTTCATATACATACATTCCTTTCCTCATCATATAGTTACTCAACTCGTATGACTTGCATTATACCTTCAATTCCTCAAGAAATCATAACTAGAAATTTTATCAAACACTTGGCAGGTGTGTTGTGCTAGTGTAAGGCAATGGAATTCAAGAGTGAAATCATGCTAGAAAATATAGTATAAAACCATCAACAGATACTTGGTAACACCCTCAAGCAATATACATCAAAACCCTTCATCAAATCTCACAATATACCTTAGGTTCATAGCTCAAAACATGCTAAAACAACCACAATTTCATGAAACCCTAACATAGTGTGCAGTAAAATTCATAATAGATAAGACCCAATAGTAAATCAACTATTAATCATGCAATTTTCGATAAAAGAAAGTCTGGGGTATCATGGGCGGAAGGAACCCATGAAAGAAACCCACATAACTTGACTTTTTGGAGAATCCTTGAAAAAGATTGGGGATGGAGATTTGAAGCTCAATTAAGAACCTTAAGATCCAGATGAGTTTTGAGACTTGAGTTTAGGAGATGAAATATTGGCTAAGTGTTTTAGTGAGTATTTGGGAATATCTTGAATGATATGAGGGTGAAATAAGGCTAACTGTAGGTACTTCACGCATGGAAACACTTAGGCCCAAGACATAAACCCTTGAACCAAGATAGAGAAACTACTCAAAATTTACACTATGGCGCGGCCTTGGAGGGTCGTGCTAGGGGCACAAAAAGCTCTTTGGAAATTGATTTTTGGAAATTTGAAATCACGATTCGTTTACTCTAAAATCAGGGTTAGACCTATTTCCCACTCGATTTGACCTCCTAAACAAGAATATGAAGTCAGATTGTCAATATTGCCCATGGATTTTAAGATATATGGAAATTACGATTGTTGGCACTTCCGAGGCACTTTTTCAGGCATTTTTTGGGGTTGTTTCATTGTGGATATTTAATTTCTGTCGAACCGACAAATTTAGGATGTTTAGATTATATTTGTAGCATATTATACTAAAACTTATGGCATGTAGCATGTCTATGTATTGTTTTGAAAAATGGTACCCACCAAAAATATTTTGATTAGTATATAGTATGCATGTTAGTGTGTTTGGCAATAGTTGTTCTGATAAGTGATGGTAATTGAGCTATGAAGCATGATATGTGAGTCTCTTGTTGATAATATATGAATACATGTGAGTGTGAACTTATTTTGCTAGATTCTTGCATTGTGTGTTAACTTAGAACTTGCCCTGTTACTCTAAGATAGATTGTAGATTAAATGGATTAGGAAGGGATCTTAGGCCTTTGTTCTTTAATTAGTCCTATTTAGCTTAAAATAACCAATCAAATGATGTTTTATCAATTAGGCCTTATTCCAAATATTTCAGCTTTTCATGTACACATTCTTCCTAAACACCTAATTAGCCTAGTCTTGTCTAGTGATAAACCTTGAAACTGGCCCTGATCTGTCCTTGAGCATTGTAAACCTTGATTGAGGAAAAAAGACTGAGTTAAGGGTAACTACCAAAAGCGGCCCTGGTTCGGGGAATAGATATTGTGCACTTCAGTTCAGGCTAAAAACCTAAGTTGAGGGTGGCTGATATAAGGATAAAGCACAAAAATAAGGTGGTCAGTTGGTTATGACGAGAAAAATAAGAAAAACCAGGTACCGGATGTAAGAAAAATAAAAGATGCCTTAGATTGAGCTTAAAAAGAAAAATAAAGTGTAAAATAAGGCAAAAGCTAAAAAATGAGATTAAAGCACTTGGAAAAGCTTGAATAAGAAAAATGGGAAAATAAGGTGAAAATGACAAAGTTTGTGAGGCAAAAGCATGGAAAAATACACTTTCAAGGAGGTCCTTTATTCACTATTTTTCCAAAATACCATAATAAAGCCCCTTGAGACTACATTACAAGCCTAGAAAGTTCCAACAATTAGTTGATTTTCAGAGTTATGCATATAGGGGAAAGCCTATGGTCTTAGTCATCATGCATGAATATCTTTTGTGAGGGTGTGTGTTTTTGCACAGACTCAAAGCTAAATATCAAATTATAAGTGAGTGTAAAAAATGGGACTTTTTTTTGTGAGGGCACTTGCATTGCATTATTAGCATTTGACTTATTCAGTGATTGTGGACTGTTGATATTCCCTTGCTTGTCATAGCTGTGTTGTCAAATGCACTAGTGTGCTTTGGTTTGCTATATAGCTATCTGATCTTATTTTGAAAAGTTGGTATGGGTACCTGGGTTTGAATTGTGTATCATTTATGTCATTATGTTGAGTTCTGTGTGTCGATGTATTATCTATAAATATTGAGTCGTCACTTGAGGACAAGCAAAATAGGATTTTATGTGTTCTCAATGCGACATTTATGGATTTTATGTGTTTTTGCGTTTCATTTTGCAGGAAAGCAGGTTGGCATGACTTTAGGCCAAAATTGTAGACTTCTCTAGTTTTTGGTGACTTACAAGAGCCTCTACGGATCATAGAGCATTGTACGAGTTGTAGAGAAGGGTTTCGTGACAAATTCCAGTGAAGTATGATTCCTGAAGTTCAGCTATATGAGACCTCTATACGAATCATAGATCACTCTACGAGTCGTATAAAGAGCTTTCGTGAAGATTTCCAGTGAAGAAACAGTTGGTGCAGGTGAAGTCTATGAGAGTGAAATATGAGCCATGAATCAGTCTATAACACATAAAGTAGATTCGTGGAAGTGAAATCCAAGATTCAAGAATCTGAATATGAAACCCTAATTACGACTCCTAGAGGCCTCTACGAGTCATAAATAGGTTTTGTGAGGTCCGGCGACTATTTTTTATTTTTTTACAACATAATTGTAATTAATATAAATAGTACTTTTTAGATTATTTTTGAAGAGAGTACAATAGAGAACGTCATTATAGAGAACTTTAGGTTTTTGTACTTGGAGACCTCAATTTTGGAGGGGAATGCACTTGTGAATTAATTTGATCGACATCTTGTGATTCTCAATCAATATTGGTTTTGCTTGATTCTCAATTCAATTGGGTAAGTATTTAATTATATTTTCTCAATTCATAATTTCTTCATCTACCCATATCATGAGTAACTAAATCCACAAATTGGGGTTGTGGGAACTATGAAGATCTAACCAAATAAATTCAGGTAATTTACAATTCTTGGAATGGGTACTTGCATGTATTAACTAATTCTCTTTATTTTGCATGTTTTCTAGTGGTAGCCAACATTAGAACTTGCTTAGTGTTACATTCTTGATCCAGATGGTAATGAATAGGAAAAGAGATTGATTAATAGGATTCGGTGATGTGTTCTTGTCTAATAAACTAAACTAGACCAAGGGGAGGTTGACTGGGACTATAGTCGGTGGTTAGTATTGCACACTATAGAAATGGGCCAAGTCACATAGTGAAATTCACCTCTCACCTAGACCAAAGGGTTTGGTGAACTTAAATTACCATCATACATGTCACTACTAGTCAAGAATTGGGTTATCTGATTATATTTCGTTGGTGAATCTTGGGTAACACAATACCCAAGTTTCTCTCCTTTATTGGTTATCTTCTATAGTAGTTAGCTTATATTATTTTCTAGTTGAATATTGCAACTCACCCTTCGGGGAATTGAGTTGGTTAACTACTTGAATTCCTTATTGATAAATTTCCTTTGAGTCAACATATTCCCTTGGGTTCGACCCTAACCTTGGTCAGGTTTTATATGTTGACAAAAACCGTTTTATCCTCTAAAAGGAGGTGTAACTTGGACGATATAAGGCCTCACCTCGATTTTTATTTTCTCTTTGACTTAGTTTTGGCCTCAAGTGACTCCACCAATATATGAATTAATCTTCCCCATCCACCAAACCCCTTTTAAGCTAAGCAAGTAGGTAGTACACCTACTAGCTTCTTAAAGTCCAACAAGCACCTCACTTCTTTCATTTCATGTAAGACTATGACCTCCTTCATTTAACGTAAAAGTCATGTACCCTCGATCATCTTAAACATAAGATTTTGATATAGCCCTTGAATTCGAGATCTAAATATGTTTTAAATTGATGTGCATTTGATTAAACCACATTCAAAGACATAGACGTTTACCTCCAAGCCTCTTTTTTGTCACTGTTCATCTTGAAAGTCAAGTGCATTACATATACTACCAAGCCATATCAAGTTCCGCATGCATAGGACTAGTAGACATAAAATATGGAGTGTTACATCATCTCCCCATAGGAATATTCTCCCCTAATGTTAGCATAATTTGATGGCTTCAAAAAGTTCAAACTTTATTTTAAACAAACAGTTAACAACATTATAAGTATCCAGATGTGCATACATATTAGTGCCCCAATTCTACATCTCGGACATCTTCTCTAGTTTCAAACATATAAGGGTACTTCCTCTAGTTTCAAACAGAAAGGGTACTTAGATGTCATTGCTTCCTTAGCTTCCCATGTTCTCTCTTCTACTTGCTAGTTTCTCCAAAGTACGTTTATAGAAGCTGGTTCTTTATTCGTTAGCTTCTTAACTTGACGATCTAGAATAAAAATATCTACCTCTTTATAGGTGAGATATCTTATAACCTATCCGACTTTAATAAGAGTGATATGAGATGGGTCATTGATGCAATTTTGAAGCATTGATACATGAAACACTGGATGATCTATATAAAGCTCCTGGGTAGTTCTAGTTCATAGGCGACCTGTCTAAACCTTCTAATTATTTTATGTGGACCTATGTAACATGGGTTGAATTATTCCTTCGTGCCAAATCTCATTGCCCCTTTCATTGGCGATATCTTCAAGAATACCCAATCTCCTACTGAGAATTCCAGCCCTCTTCTCCTAGCATCTGCATATGATTTGTGAGAACTTTGGGTTGTTTCTAGCTTGTTGAACTAGGTCTGTCCCAAGAAAGGTTGTTTTATCCACTTCAAATCATCTAATCAATGACCTGCCTTTCCTTCTATATAAATCTTCATAATGTGCCATTTTGATGCTTGAGTGATAACTATTAATGGTGAAATTCAAAAAGTGGCAAATGATCTATCCGACTACCATTAAAGTCCAACACACAAGCTAGCAATATATCTTCATGTATTTGAGTGGTACGTTCTACTTGACAATCCATTTAGAGGTGGGAAATTGTACTTAAATTCACTTGTGTTCCCAAACTCCTTTGGAATAACTTCCAAAACTTTGTAGTGAATTATGCTCCTTGATCGAATATAATAGAGATTGGAACCTCGTGTAGCTTGACTATCTCCTTAATATACAACCTTACATACTCCTCAATCGTATAATCACGCTTAGCCGACAGTAAATATGCTGACTTTCTGAGTCTATAAACTATTACCCATATGGGTTCAAACTTATTAAATGAGCGAGGCAACCCAGTAACAAAATCCAAGTTAATCTTACCCCACTTACAAGTTTGAAGTTCTATACATTGTATATAACCTCCCGACTTTTGGTGTTTCACTATAACTTGTTAGCAATTCGAACATTTAGCCACAAATTCTACAAGGTCCTTTTTTATGCCTCCCCAATAAATATTTCCTTCAGTTCATGATACATTTTAGTTGATCCTGGATGTATGAAATATCTTAAATGATGAACTTCTAGCATTATCCTCCTTATTAGGCGATCGATATCAGGTACACATAATCTATTTTGACAATAATGTATTCTAACATGTTTAATCTCAAATACCTTCATTATACCTTGATTTACCTTTTCCTTAAGTCATCGTAGAATAGGACCTTTGAACTGCTTTTCCTTTACCTCTCAACTATCAATGAACATTCTGCAGCATTATTCAGAACAATCCCTTCTTTTGGAGTTTCAAAGAGGTAAGCCCCCAAATTAGCTAGCTAATGCAGATCCTTAGCCATCCCCTAATCTACCATCGTCTCAATACTCATGACTATGTTGACTCAAAGCATCATATACCATGTTTGCTTTTCCAGAATGGTATAGTTATTAATGTCATAATCTTTTATTAGCTCTAGCCATCTCCGCTACCTCAATTAGGTCATTCTGCGTAAAGTTGTATTGCAGACTCTTATTGTCAGTATATGTGTCAATGTGAACCCTGTACAAATAGGGGCACCATATTATTAAAGGAAACACAACTATTGCTAGTTCAAAATTATGTGTTGGGTGCTTTTTCTCATTTGGTCATAGTTATCTTGAGGCATAAATGATTACCCTACCCTGCAACATTAGTACGCATCCTAAGATAACTCAAGAAGCATCATAATACAGTGCATATTCCTCCATGCCTTCTGGAAGTACTAGTACAAGTGCGGAAGTTATCCTACTTTTCAACTCTTGGAAGCTTCTTTCAGAAGTATCATTCCACTGATCTTAGTTGTCTTGTGAGTTAACTTTTTTAGAGGTGTAAAAATAGAAGAAAATACTTCAATGAACCTTCTATAAAACCTTGCGAACCCTAGGAAACTCTGAACTTCTATGGGTGTTTTCATCCTTGGTCAATCCTTCATGGCCTCAATCTTTTGTGATTCAACCCTTATGCCTTCATCGGATGCAATATGACCTAGAAACGCCACTAGTTTTAACAAAAATTCACATTTAGATAACTTGACATACAATTGTTGGTCACAAAGAACATACAATACCTATCGTAAATGATTTTGTGTGATCATCTTCTGATCTTGAGTACATCAAAATATTTTCTAAAAAATATTATCACAAATAAATCCAAAACAACTTAAATATCCTATTCATCAAATCCAGAAAATATGTCGGTGGATTTGTTAGCCCAAATGACGTAATGAGAAATTTAAAATGATTACAGCATGTTAGAAAAGTTGTGTCACGATGCAAGCCTAAGGCCTAAATGTGACACGGCGAATGGGGAACCTGAAGGAACCCCAAACAAGCTTCTTAACTTATTATTACACATCATCAGTCATGGAAGCATATAAAAGACTTAAAGAGTAACAATAGGTGCAATGCCCTACGGGAAAAAGATTGCATAACATCATAATCAATAGACAAGAGTCAAACTCATATCATAGATATATAATATATCTAACAAACTCTCCTAATACATAGATAAGAATGGGGGCCAAGACAAAGCAATCGGGCTCACCGTCATAGTAAAAATAGAACATAAATAAGAGTGTCTCAATACACAATAAGAGCAATATAGACTAAGGTACCCAAAGTGGAGGACTCACCAACTATGGCATACAAATTCTCCTTCCTCAATCTTTGCAACACAATCCTCAAATGCCCCATGTACTCCTCCCTACTATATGAATAGGTCAATATATCATCAATGAAGACCACAACCAAGGAATAAAGGTAAGGTTTGAAGACCCTATGCATTAGGTCCATGAAGATGACCAGTGCATTGGTCAACCCAAATGACATCATAACAAACTCATAATGGTCATATCTATACCAGAAGGCCATCTTGAGAATATCACACTCCCTCGCCCTCACTTGATGATACCCGGACTGAAGATCAATCTTAGAGAGAAAGGTAGCCCCTTGCAATTGATCAAACAAGTCATCAATCCCATGAAGAGGATATCTATTCTTAATGGTGACTCTATTGAGTTGCCGGAAGACAATGCACATTCTAAGTGACCCATCCTTCTTCTTCACAAACAACACTGGAGCACCCCAAGGTGATTGGCTAGGCCTAATAAATCCTTTCTTCAACAAATGTTTCAATTTTTCCTGTAACTCATTCAACTCTGTTGGGGCCATACGATAAGGGGGAATAGAAATGGGTTGAGTATCAAGAAGTTGATATATGCAAAAATCTATCTACCTTGTGGGAGGGACACCGGGAAGGTCATTTGGGAAGACATCATGAAATTCATTTACAACAGGAACCGACTCTATGGAAGGGACTTTAGACTCCACATCCCTAACCCTCACGAGATGATAAAGACAACACTAAGACATCAACTTACAGGCTTTAATGTAAGAAATGAATCTATCCTTGACCACCACATCTTGACTTTCCCACTCAAGGACGGGTTCATTAGGGAATTGAAACTTGACCTTATGGGTTCTAAAATCAATAGAAGCATAGTAGGCAAGCAACCAATCCATCCCAAGAATGACATCAAAATCTACCATGTCTAATTCAACAAGATCACAAGGCAACAACTTATGCAAAATGCAAATAGGACAACTTCTTTAAACTTTCCTAGCAACAATAGAGGCACCAATAAGAATAGACACTTCATATGACTCATGCAACAACTCGAGGTCAACATGGAACTTCTTAGCAACAAAAGGGATAACAAAGGAATGAGTGGCACCCGGATCAATCAAAGCATATACATCAAAGTCAAAGATTTTCAACATACCGGTAACAACATTGGGAACCTCACCAACCCCTTGCCTCCCATGTAGAGCTTAAAATCGATTGTGCCTCACCACCTTGAGGACCACCTCTACCCAATGGAATCAGATTTGTACCCCACCCTTGCCACGGTTTCTTGGACAATCCACCCTTTTTTTGACCAAGCACCCCACAATCAAAGCATGCATTAGAACTCTTCAAACATGGGCCCCTATGACTCTTCCCATATGTAGGACATGCATCAATGGGAGCCACAACACCAACACCTTGAGGACTCGGGAAGTCATTAGCAAACCCCCCTATTAGTAGCATGATGAGACCCTTGGCCTTGATGGAATCGGCCACTCCTTTGGAACTTACCCTCAAGACGGGCCCTCTTGGCCTCATGACTTCTCCTCTTCCTCAACTTTTTGTCCTCTATTTGCTCAGTAAGTCATCAACCGAGACAAGTCCATGTCACTAATTAGAAAAGGGGACTAGCATTCCTCACTCACCAAGTTGGACACCCCCACCACAAATATGTTCATCCTAGATCTAGGATCGGCCACCAAATGTGGAGCATACTTTGAAAGTTGATTAAACTTGAGGGAATATCCCCTCACACTCATAGCACCTTGTTTCAAGTCCATAAACTCCACCAACTTAGCTTCCCTAAGCTCAAGAGGGAAAAATCGATTAAGGAAAGCCAATTTGAACTCCTCCCAAAGTACCAAATTACCAATTCCCTTCTCACCCTTGCATTGATCATACCATATTTGGGCTACCCCTTTGAGTTTATCTGCCACCAACTCCGCCTTTTCAGTCAGCCCAACACCTATGATATTCAAGATCTTGTAGATCTCATCAATGAACTCTTGTGGATCTGCACCATCTTTTACGCATAGAACACCGGAGGATTCATCTTCATGAAGTCTATTGCACTAGCTCCTAGAGTAGTAGCATGGGGGCTTAGGCCCTTTGATTGACTTGGTTTCCCATAACTTGGGCAAGCATAATGAGAGCATCCCGGAGCTCACTATTGCTAGGTTTTTCCTCGGGAGTTTGGGACCTTCTTCCTCTAGTGTTTGGCATGATCTAGCATAAAAAAGAACAATCATTAGGGGAAAACTTACCACAACTCTATCGCATGACTTAGAACATGAAGAAGGGAAAAATTTCCTAAAACATCTCATAGCCTCCTATTAGTCATGACATTCTTCTAAACCATGAATAGGACTCTAATCAACATGGTGTGTTGACTCTGAGGATCTATCGATCTAGTGCTCTGATACAAAGTTTGTCACTATCCAAGCCTAGATTCTAGACTTGGCACAGCGAATAGGGAGCCCGAAGGTACCCCAAATAAGGCTCTTAACTTATTATTACACATCATTGGTCGCGAAAACATATAAAAGACATAAAAAGTAAGAATAAGGGCAAAGGGCCAAGAGAAAAAGCTTGCATAACATCATAATCAAGAGACAAGAGTTAAACTCATATCATAGATACATAATATGTCCAACAAACACCTCTAAAACATAGATAAGAGTGGGGGACAAGACAAAGCAATAGGGCTCACCCTCATAGTCAAAATAGACAATAAAGAATACTATCTCAATACATAATAAGAGCAACATAGACTAAGGTCCCCATAGTTGAGGACTCACCAACTAGCTTGAGTAGTACCGAACAAGCCACGTGAAGGAGGAGGATGATCAACTTTGTCATTGGCTCCTACATGGAGATATCATGTAGGCAAGAGCATGCGTTAGTACGTTTGAATATAATAAGTATGTAGGATACAATGCAACAAGAGATAGGCATCATAATCAAAATGTATAACAATGGGCAATAGACATAACATAAAATATGGCATGTATGATCAATACATAAGTAAAACATTCTTAAGTAACTCATGCTCATATAAGATATCATATGTGTAGAAGAGATCATGCTAGCTTTCAAAAGTACAAATCCTTTGGTAGGTTGGTGATGATACTACCCCATAACTAGGTGGTGAGGTACAAACCCCTCACTAGGTTGATGAGTACAAACCCCCATCTAGGTTGATGATAATGCCACTCTATCACCCTGGTGGTGAGGTACAAACCCCTCACTAGGTTGATGAGTACGAACCACCATCTAGGTTACCCGGGCTCTTGGTTCCCCCAGATTGGGCATGGTCAAATGCAATACTTTATATAGAATTCATCATATACAAAAGCTCATTTAATGATCATAACATCATTCATATCATATCTCATGCTTTAAACCTTCAATTCCTCAAGAAACTACATCTGGACATTTCATCAAACACTTAGAGGGTGTGTAATGCTAGTATAAAAACATGAAATATAGAGATGAAATCATGCAAGAAAATCCATTGTAAAACCATCAATCAACACCTTGAAACATCCTCAAGAAATATACATCAAAACCCCTCATCAAATCTTATTAAATCTAAGATTTATAGCTCAAAACATAGCAAACCAGTCACAACTTCACATGGCTTTAACATAGTTCATAGACATGTTCATACTAGTAAACCTATTTGTAAAATCAACTTCAAAACATACAAATTGAGTAAAAAGGAGATTAGAGCACCTTGGTGAAAGAACCCAATGGCTAAAACGTACATACCTTAACTTTGACGAAGCTCTTGATGAAGATAGATAATGGAGGCTTGAAGCTTGAAGGAAATCCTTAATTCCAGATGAGGGTTTGGAGACTTGAATTTGGGAGTGAAAAATATGGCTAAGTATTTCAGAGGATATTGGGGAATGTTTAGGATGATATGAGGGTGAAATATTGTTAAGTATAGATAAAAACATGTTTGGGAAGACTTAGGCCCAAGACCCAAAAGTTTTGGGCCAAGATAAAAATCACTGGCAACAAAGTACAAAGGTCTGCGTTTGGTCACCGATGCAAACCCATCGCGGAGGCCAAATTAATACATGTTCGCGATAGTTGTGTGTTGCAACACTGTCATAGATTAATTCTAGATAAGAAAAATTACGAAAAATAAAATTGCTAATCATTTGCTCTTAAATTGGGGTTAGACCCTTCTTCCCTTAATTATGAACCCTTGAACATGAATATGAATTCGGATTTTTTATATTGCGCATGGATTTTGAGATATATGGAATTTAATATTTCAAGTATTTCGAGGCACATTTTCAAGCACTTTTTAGGGTCGTTTCAGGTTTTCTTAGGTATATCTTTCTACTTCACCCTCACTTAATGATACCTTGATCAAAAATCAATTTTTGAAAAATATTT
>JAOTQR010000097.1:7839988-7850311 GCA_025774065.1 Solanum ossicruentum | reverse complement strand
TCCCAAGAATAACTTATATAAAAGTAATTCACTTGATCTCAACCTTTAAAATAATCACTTAAGTTCCGAATTGTTCAAAAATTTCCAACATGTGATCAACTTTCACAAACATTCCAAAAATTCAAACGGGTTCTAACAGCGTTATATCCAAAAATTTGGAATCAAGCAAAAGGAATATAAGGTACATTATGACAGTCAGAGTGCTCTGGATTTGAGAAGAACTCTATATTCCATTCTCGTATAAAACAAATTGATATTAGGTATCATTGGATAAGCGAGGTGATGGATCGACAACTGTTGAGACTAGTGAAGATCCATACGAAAGAGAATCCAACCGACATGTTGACGAAAGTGGTGACTCGAGAGAAGTTAGAGCTAGCAAAGATATAGCTAGGATGCTTGTTCCGGATATGGCTGGAGGGGGAGAATTGAAGAAGTCTAGCCACCATATCTTTGAAGATCTTGGACCATATCTTGGTCAAAATCTTGCAGCCACCAAACAAGCCACCACAATCCACTGTCCAGCCACCATTTTTGAAGATGAAGTCTTTTTGTTCATACCTCTAAAATTTACTATAAATAGATGCGCAAATTCTCATTTGTAATACACCAAAAAAAACGCCAATACAAGAGTGAAGTAAAGTGTGAGTTTGAGAGTTGTTTTGTAATATATTCTTATGAGTAATAGAAGAAATTTTTCTCTCAAATTCGTATTTACCAACGCCCAATCATTCCCTTGGGCTACAACAATTATATCAATCCAACTTTTTATTGTCCTGCATTTAGCACTAAGCAGAACTGGAGGCTACACCAATCTAACTTTTTATTGTCCTGCATTTAGCACCAAGCAGAACTGGAGGCTACTGGCTTGGGATTAAAATGGTGCCTCCAATTAAGATATAGTAAAGTATCCTTGGGGATGGATTTAGAACTTGCTGTGAATTGGATCAATCACCATGCCCAAACTCCTTGGAACATTGATCAGATCATGGATAAAATTCACAACCTCATTACTCTGTTTCAGTCATTTACAGATAGTCACACTTACAGGGAGTCCAATTTTGTTGTTGATTGCTTAGCCAAATTCAGTCATGCTATCATTGCTCCAAAGCTATTCTTCAATTATCAACATCTTCCTAAGCAGGTTTCAAAGTAAATGCAGCCTATAGGAAGCTAAATCATCCAGATAAGCAATTAATTAAATGGCCCTAAAAATGTATTTGGAAAGACAAAATCCCACACAAAATAGTTTGTTGTGTTGGCACAAGATAACTTGATGAAAAGGGGAATTCGACTATGCTACAAATCTGAACTTATGACTTGACAAATTAATTGTGGATTTGTACGATCGTCTCGCCTTCGCCTTGTCTCATCTCTCGCCATTGGTGAAAAGGCGATTGTTAGAGCATTCACTCAATCAAGAAAAGTAACAAGCACGAATTTTAAGAAATTTGATTCATCAATCGTCAAAACTTTACAAAGTACAAAAACTCAGTCAGCAGCAAAGGATAAAGATGAGTAGTACCGTGAGTTGGAGTAATTTCAGCACTACTAGGCATCCTTGATGATTGTCGTACTTGTTCTTGGCGATTGTTAGTGTTGGAAAGCTGATAAATATTAATACATCAGTTAAGGAGACATTTATAGTATCATAATCTCATCGAAAACATCTAAGACTTGTATTTGAGTTACCTGTTCATTTGAATTGCCATTGTTATCTTGAGACTGAGATTCATTAACAACATATTTTTGCATGAATTGTCTCATTTGGAATAGTTTTGATTGCAGCTTATCATGACTTTGTTTCATCATATTCATTTCTTCATTTTGTTTCTCCTTTAACTACATAATCTCCTGTTCTAGCCTTTGTATAACCTCATTAGATGAATCATCTGCCACAGTATTTTTTGTGGAAGATTACTACCCCATAGAATTGAAGGAGTTAGACCAAGTCCTAAACCACGGACATACTCACTTTTGTCATTTCCTAACACTTGAGAATATACATCACCTTCCCAAGCAACCTTGTGAGATGGTTGTTCAGTAGATCTTTCATTATTGCTCATTCTTTCATTTATCATGTCCTAACCATAGAATATACGATAATTACTTGAAATTAGTTGAAAAAATATATCTAATTGTTCTCAATTTAAAAACTAAAAGAATGAAGTAATATTACAATTGCCTTGGCAGAATCATCATCTAATGGTCTACCACCCACACGTTTTTTATGAGTTAATAAGAATATTTCTGCTCATGTAGGCTCAATCCCATTTTTAGCCTAAACAACAAAATTAATGTTGGATATGAGTGGCAAAAAAGATTTGAAAACACTATAATTTCAAAGGTTTACCTGCTCATGCATCAATGTAGCAATACTTTTGGATCCTCCTGTATGAGACATTTTTTGCTTGGACCTATTGTTTCTATTTGCTTGGGTACACCTCTGGCATTGAAATATTAAAAGAATATCTTTCAAGTTACAAAACAATATAACATAACTAAAATCAAAACATAGTAAAGATAAGAAAGTAGGTGCGTTTTCAAGATTTGCTTATACCTTTGCTTTATCAGAAAGCCAATAAGAGACTAGACCACTCCATTGATCTCTCGATATGCGACTTGGTTTATTTTTCAGTAAAGCATCTTTAGTCTTATATTTTGACATATATTCACCTTTAATTTCACACATATTGTCTTTCCATTTCTTTCCTAGTGACTTCAAGACAAATGTTTCTCCATTTTTTGGAAAAGAGAACATCTTTTGAAAAAATAAGACACAATATATAAAAGATATTATCATGTGCAAATTGAGCTTGTTCATATAATAATAACAATACTAACTCATACCTTTACAAGATCCACCAATTTCTGTTTTTGCTCGTTGTCAAAATTTCTCCAATCATCTACGTGTAGATGTGTTAATTCTGGAGTTCTTGCAAAAATTACTTAAAAGCTAGCAAGCTTTTGGCTCTCTTTTCCAATAGGTTGGTTACGACTATTAAATGTCTTTCCCGGAGTAAGCTTCCAAACATCTTTTAGTAATGTGGGACCATGAGGCTTTCTTGTCACCAAGTTACCTAGAATGGAAAAAAAATTGAAACTCATCAAATGAAAAAAATAGATATGGTTAACCGCATGAAAAATGCTCCGAAATCATGAACTCATGTTCTTCAGCACTCCTCTATGAAATATGTCTTGAGGTCCACCTTTTCATGCCACTGCATTTCTTTATCAGACTAACTGCTTTTCTTTTCTTTGGCTCTTTTAGTTAGCCATATAGAAAGATAACATTGGAGAAATAAAGTTGGTTGCTTCTAGTATTCTTTCATAAAAGTATCTTTTCTTTTCATGAATTGTTGGTTTTGGTGGTATCACACAATGTTCATATGCGACCAGACAGAGAATTGAGGATGAGCTAAAACATTGGGGTTCTAAGAAGGCACATGAATTAGAGCAATCAATATTGAATAGGGTAATCATTATTTTTTTTTCCCCGAGTTATCTGCTTGGAGACTGTTATCTCATTGAGCTCATGTCTTGCAACAAATTATTGTAGGAACTTATATTAGTTTGTGTTCTCTGTATGCTTTCTATTTTCTGAATATACTCACTTAAGCTTATTGTTATCTTCTCTGTACTGCCTTTTAAGTGACCTTAATTATTAAGTTTGGCAACTAATCCTCAAACTGGAAGCCAGCAGGGTGGAGGAAACTTGAAATCTATGAAAGAGAAACCCCGCGAGCAGGACAAGGATGAAAACTTTGCCTGTTCTTCAGCTTGGAACGTGATCGGTTAAAAAGAGAGGGACAACCTAAACATTTATCATCGGTATTGATAAATACAACTAAAAAAGACACACAAGAACCTAGTATTAACTAAGGGAACTGGTGTGGACTTGATTGCATAGTGAAAAAAATAGGTGAGTAGACCATATTCAAGAGGTGTTTTGTAGCATGACCCAATTGAGTCGAGAAGGTGAGTAGAGCATATTCAAGAGATCTTCTGTAGCAATTGCATAGTGAAAAAATGGGTGTTGGTAGCTGATTTTGATATGTTTGTGACACATAACATCTATTAACAATCTGTCTATTCCTGTTTCTTAGATTATCCATGAGTCAAGCAAAGCTTAATAAAGAGACAAGTAACCTCAATTGGTGGTTTAGTTTTCCATATCAGCTATTTCATTTGGTTCTCAATAAGTCTTGACCCGAAAGAATTAAAGACCAAGAGATAAGTTACTACACAGTAAATCTGAAAGAAAACTTTAATACTCCAATTCGGATAAATAATACGCATTCGCAAGTTCGAAGATTTTAAAGTTTTCCATATCCAGCAAAATCGAAACTAAGGAAACTAAAAGAGTATGATGAAACTAAGAACGATATCCATCAATCCTACCAGGTCCTAAGAACACACAAGAATCAAAAGGAGAACTAGGAATTTTCAGAAGTTAAGAAGAATTTTTTTCTCTTTTTAAAGAACATGAACTGGAACTGGAAAGAGTAATATATGGCTTTCTAGTACATAACAAGCAAAGAACCTAAGTTAATGCCTATAAAATACATACCAAAATTTGATCAAGTTGAGCTTAACAACAGTGTGGCATCACTCAAAAATGAGTAAGACTAAGTGAACATAAACCTAGAACTACCAAAGCTTACACTATGAAACTGGATGCACTTGTTTGGGTCACCTTCTAAATATATTTTTTTAGACTGCAGGCCAGAGGAAGAGATAACAATAGGTATACATCTATCTCTTTCTGTATATCTTGTTAGTTCGATAATACAACCGCACCTAACAACTAAGATTCCAAAACAAGACGAAAAGAAATATTTAACTCATTAGCTGATTCATCATTAGGTTGATGCTCTGTGCCACAAACAGAAATATTTAACTCATTAGCTTCATCACCATGCCCTTGGGCTACAGAGTTGTTCTAATTATCTATCAATTGCTCAAGATAAGGTTGGACTACAGGGTTATCTTGACCATCCATCAACTGCTCAATGTAATGTCGCCCATCTTCATCATGTTGCTCAATAACCAATCTACTGCGACCTCTAGTCTGCATGTTGTTTTTTTTTTAAGTGAAGAAACTACCTAGATTCGTTAAGTCCAGTTAGCTCAAATATGTATAACAGGCCATATGAAAATAGGAAGAAACTTCACCAACTCAAGCAATGGAAACACATAACTGATTATGTGTGCGCATGAACAAAGCTTCGTGGCAAAGATAACTCGAATTATAAGAGATGTTGGTGTGTAAGAGAAAATAGTTCTCTAGTGATAAGAACTCCTTATCTTATTACAATCCAAGATCTACAATCAACACAATATAAGCAAAGACAATCACAAAGAATGCACGTAAATATTCAAAAATAAGCTAATACAAACAAGGAATATTCATAATTGACTAACCTGCATCTTTCAATAAAATGACTTAAAATTGAAAAGAAAAAGAAAGATATTTTATTAAGTTTCTAATTGAAAAGCAATAATTTTGTAGAAGTTCTTAAATAATAGTTACAAAAAATATATTTCATAAGTACCACCAATCTTATTAAGAATCACTTTCATTCTCAATGTCATTTCCTCCCTCAACATTTACTTCATCATCATCTATAGAAGCTTGAGAATGTAGGTCTATTTCAACTATTATCCCATCAACATCACTTCTTATCCAATCATCACATTCATACTCAGGAACACAAGCAATTTCTAAAAGAGCTAAGTCAGTGGAATCACTTTGCATTGGTGACTCAACTTGCATACTATTTTCCTCTCCCATATCAAAAATGTCTCAAGGTTTAATTAACCTAGGGACAAACCATTCATGATCTAGGGATCTTGCACAAATATTACTTGTTGAGCTTGTTCTGCAAAGATAAAAGGCTCATAACGTTCTCGATTGCCAACATCTGCCAGGTGTGAGAAATTCACTAGTGTGAAACTCAATTCATCGTTCTTAACCCCTCTACCTTTTGTTACATCAACCCAATGGCACTTAAACAACACAACCTTAAATTCCTCATAATAGTTTAACTCTACAATATCATTTAATCTACCATAATGTGTGATATTTGCTAACTTTGGAGCATTGTCACTTGTACTTGCGTAACTTGCAGTCTTTGAAACAACCATAACACCACTGTTTTGTGTCTCCTTGAATTCTTCACTTTGTTTAGTTCGAAATCGATATCCGTTATTTACATGAATGCATTGAATCTTTTTGCAATAAAAATTGGCCCTTGTGCAAGGACTTTAACATCTTTTATGACGTTAGATGTAGTTTGTAACTCCTTTGCCTGACAAAATTAAAATATACAATTATTAATACAACATAAATATAAAATCGACAATTTAACGTGACCAATGACTTAGACTACCACTTACTTTGTCCTTGAAAAACCACTCTGAAAATGTATCAAAATGCAAACAGTCAAGTTGATATTGATTCAAACGACGCTTACGATGTGATCTCTTGATTTCAGCAATATGTTCACTATTCACATGACTCATGTCTATTAATTTGGTTATCAAATAAAGTAATGAAAATATATGTGTATATATGTATATGTTTGTATATGAACACACACAAACACATACAGTTGTATATATAGATAGATAGATATAGATATAATACTTTTTATAATTCTCAACCACTTCGGACTCGTAATTGAATAACACATATCTATGTGCTTGCAGTCATGTTTTCTCATCCAACTTAAAAACATCCATCCCACCATCTGGCTCCCCAATAGTAGGAAAAAGCCATTCTTTTTTTTTAGTATCATGCTCAATTTGATCATCGCTTTTTTTGAATAATAAGACCTTGAATCTCCACCCTCCAAATAATGTGAGCAAAATGTTAATCACTTGTTTGCTATTTATGCTTTTGCTATTGAACCTTCTGGACATGCACGATTACGAACAATTGATTTTAAAGTACCCAAATACCTATAAAATTACATAATATTTTTAGTTTGATATTATAAAGTTTTAGAGATTAAAAAAATAATACAATATTTATTTTTTGTACCTCTCAATTGGATACATCCAACGATAATGTATTGTCCCTGCAAGTTTAGCCTCGGTTGCTAAGTGAGTAACCAAGTGTACCATAATAGTAAAAAACTCTAGAGGAAATGGCTTCTCCATAGTAGATAATATTTCTGGAATTCTTTCTTAAAGTAACTTTAACTCATCTACCCCTAACACTTTGCTACATAAGACACGAAAGAATATGCATAGTTCAATTAAAATGGAACTTATTCTTTTATCAGTTGATCTTTGTAAGGCAAGAGGAAGTAGTTCTTGCATTATAACATGACAATCGTGAGTTTTTAATCCAGACATCTTCCTTTTGCGGATCCAACGTGCGATATTAGATGCATAGCCATGTGGAAACTTGGCATTTTCTAGAACTTCATAAAACAACTCTTTTTCTTTCGAAGACATTGTGAAATAAGTAGGAGAAAGATAGGCCCTTCGATTAGCTTGATATTATTGTGGCCATAAACGTGGTCTTATTTTCATGTCCTTCAAATCTAATTGAGCAGTTAAACTATCTTTAGACTTTTTATCAATATTCAATAGTGTGTAAATTATGTTGTCACACACATTTTTTTCTATGTGCATCACATCAAGATTATGCCGCACCAAGTTATACTCCTGGTAATTTGAAAAATGACTTTTACTTTTTCAAAAATTCGATTTAATACTTAATTAATTTAAATATAAACCAAATTCTTGAAATTAAAAAAGAATCGCCACCTGATTTTTAAGGATAATTAGAAAATCAGTAAAACATTTTAAAAGACTTAATAGAAAAAATCTTTTTAAAATACCAAAGAAATGATTCAAATTCAATTTCTATTTTGAGAAGAAGTTAACAATTCAAACTGGCCGCTAATTTTCGATTAACCGCCGATTAGAAAATCTGATCAACTTCAAAAAAAACCAATATTTAAAAATGGAACTTAAAAATCTAGCCACATTCAATTTGACTACTTTAAGAAGAGAAATTGAGTTTCTAAAATTTAAACTACAAATGACCAAATGTTAAAGACCTTTGGGGAATTTAAGAATCATAAAAAATCAAGTTTAAGTAAAAACATAACACAAACAGTTTCACCTTTGGGGAATTAAATTAGATTAATATTAACACAAAGAAATGTTAGCATCCATTTGAAAACAAACAAATACATAATATAACATAAAGGAAGAGGGTTAAAGTGTTTTGGGCCTTTAGCCCACTTAATTCCTGCTGCAACCATAAATGGGCCTTTTAGGCCTCATTAATCTGCTTTACAACTGATCTCTATATCAACTGTATATCAGTGTATACAGTGCAATTCTTGCTTCCCAGAACTTGTGAAAGCTTCCTGGTAACCTGCATTTTAGCTTCCATTTCTGTATTTCATCTTCAAGAAGGAGACTGACTCAGAGACGGAGGAGTTTGAGCCTCTTTGGCTCATGCCGAAATGCAAAGGAGAGGACTTGTATGCAATTTTAACAAAAGAAAGAAAAGCAAATCAGTAAATGGAAAGCAAAGAGCTGCCAGGAATATGCATTTAACTTAACATGAATGTAACAGCCTCACAAGTAAAAAATAAGCACAAATATCATTTAAGGAAATTATACCATGAAGTCATCGTATGCAAGCCAGTGAAGAAGAGAAATTCTCCTCAAGACAAACCATAGAGATGAATTCTAAAAAAAAAAAATCCAAGATGTCAAAACATTATTCCTAAGAACTAAGTGGAGGTGAAAATTATTTCAACAAGTTCTAATTTAACAAAATGAAGGACCCTGGTGGACTAAAAACAACAAGATTTTGACAGTATATACTCATACTAAAACAGTGAAAAATAATTCTTTGATAAACTTGACAGAAGAGCACCCCAAATTAGATAAAAAGCAACATAACAATGACAAATGTGAGCCAAAATAAGATAAACATACTTTTAGCCAGAAACAAGAGGAAGGGGAAGAGACTTCTAAAGGGGCTAAAGTGATAGACAAGCATGCTTGGAGTTAACCAGATCAATCCAATGATATCAGCCTAGCAACGTTTAACAAGAAATAATGTCATGCTTCCTTGTGTAGTAACTTCTAATAACAGCCCCACAGTATGCATTCTAATAAGAAGGTTTAACCTCTCAACTTCATCCAATGTGAAATGAAACCTCGAAAAGAAGAGATCCAGATAAACTCAAACAAACTAAAAATTTTAGTAGAAAACCAACATACAGACAGGACAATAACATGTGAATGGGCAAACAGTGCTCCCAAACAGACTAAAAGCTTCAGGAGAAAGTAAGAACAAGGAAAATAACCGCATAGGTAAGAATGTATGCAATCTTAGAATTTAAACATTTAAGAATTCACATGACAATTTACAACCTAAAACCCTGAGTTTTCAAAAGTACCAGACCACAAGAAGCAAAAATGACCCTAATAACCCGCTAAACAAGCTATCTCCATAAGGAAAAACAATTGCATCTTAAGACATGAAACAGACATCAAAAGCAAGGTGTAACATGCTGGGACTAGAATGTTGATGAACAAGTCAAGCTCAAACAACGAACCAGAAGAAGAACCAAGAAAACATGGATTATAACTGAAACGTAGCAAGGGTTGAACAGAATATGCAGATGAAACATCGAAACTTTTGACCTTCAAAAAAGCAAAATCACAATAACCAACACTGATCACTAAAGTTCAAAATCACCTGATGGACACACTGCCGAAGCTTTCAAACACATAGAGTTAGAATAGTTTTAACCAATGTATAGGATCTAAACAACAATGAATGCAACAGAAAGATACTTCGGATGAACAAACATTTCATCTTGAACTCGATCAAGGCAAACCCATGTTAACGCAAAACGTAGAAGAATCTGGCATGGCTATCAACTAAAGAAGAGATACAGTAAATGAGGAAAGAAAAAGTTTTTACCTTTTCCGGGGCAGCGACCTGGGTCGACGAACTTGACGTAGCCTCTCCATCACCAAGAGTTCTGTCTTCCTCGACCAAGAATCTTCAATTTCAAGACCCTCAAAACCAAATGAGTTTTTGGGAAATCAGTTCAAGGGTCTGTGTACTATATCGAACTTTGGAAATCAAGAAAGGCTATGAAAAATCAAGTAAGTTTTTTTCTAGGGTTTCGAATTAAGAACCGGCTGCCCCTTGATAGTGAGGAAGAAAGGAGATTATATAGGGTCGAATTTAGGGCAACAAAACGGGGGGGGGGGGGGGGGTCCGGAGTCAAATAGCGCGACTATAGCGCACCATTTGGGCATTGTTCGAACCCG
>JAOTQR010000097.1:7804597-7827792 GCA_025774065.1 Solanum ossicruentum | reverse complement strand
ATAAAGGAATTCGGCTTAGTATGTGTTTACGTGTCCCTATCGGGCACTGGTCACGACCCCAGGGAGGGGTGTGACAGTGAATCCATGCCGTGATATCTAAAAATTAGCCACTCATGAGACCTTTGAGAATTACAATTTCAAATCTAACAAGACACATGGAATGAAAAATGTCAGAAGATTACCAAAGAGGATAAGGAAATTTTGGACTCATTTAGGTCCTAGAGAAAAAATTTCTCCTTACAATAACTTCACTTCATCAACGTCCTCAAATAAAATTAGGCACAATACGACTTTCAAATCTGCAAAATAAATATCCCAAGTCAGAAAGTTTTATTGCATATGTTCCGAAAAGCAACATTTCATCGTTGAATGAAATTGAAAAACAGAAACAACATAGTTTATTCAGAAAGAATACCACCAAAAAAAGTTTATTCAGAAAGAATACCACCAAAAAAAACCTAATCTTTATCAAAGACCTTTAGTAAACCCTTGAAAACCTTCGAAAAGCTAGTATGTTGTATGGATACTTTAAAACACCATAAAAACCTACCAAAGAACTAAGTCCAAATTAAGCTTCACTAACCAAAACAAGAACCTAATCAATACACTTAATCTACATTGGATATCAAATGAGCTTATGCAGCAGTTAAAATTTAAACTGATTAACCGATAAATTGTGTGTGAAAGATATATGCCTCACATTCATTAATTTGGTAAAAGTTTTCCCATGTAATTCATAACCAATGTGACCAACATTATATCTTGGAAAAAGAAAAATCTACAAGGTGAATATTTATATTGTATTGCAACTATAAAAAGAAATCATTTCAGTGATCCAGAAAGAACTTCAGAAAGAGTATGAAGAATAGCTAATAATCGATTTATTGACAATCAAACAAAACAAAAATTAATCAAGAAACCCCTCTAAGAATTCACGGAACACTTTAAACATAAGGAAGTAAAAGGAAATCAATTTATACAAACCATACATACAAAAGATAAAAAAATATCTAAGATTCACGCAACCATCCAAATGTAAATGTAAACTTCAAATTGAATATGAAAATCAAATCACAATAATTTTGAGTTGGGTAATGCTGAGTAGGAGAGTGAAATGTAACTCACCGTAAAAAATATGAATTGGAGTACAACCAAATGGTACAACTTTTGCGTTGACTCCGATCAGGCAGTTGTAGCCGGCGATCGACCGACGACGATGTGATGAAGCAAAGGAGATGCGTTTGGAAGAGAACCCAACTCGTGTGTATATATGTTGCCTTTTCGTCATTTCCCGTTACAAATAAAAGAAATTCTTTGGGGTCATTATATGATTCAGATGATATTATAATCATATTTTTAAAAAAATTAAGTTAATTAAATTAATTAAGTGCACTAATTTTTTAGATAAATTCTAAATAAAAAAATTAAATTTAATCATATTTTAAAAAAATATAAGTTAATTAAATTAATTAAGTGCAGTAATTTTTTAGATAAATTCCAAATAAAAAAATTAAATTTAACTTTTAATTTTAATTTTAATAATATTGTAATCATATAAAATTTATTAAAATATAAATTTTATAATATGATTCTAATTATATTAAATTCAAAATATATTAGTCCAAATAAGTATTATGGATTAATATAGTTGGGTTAATTAATTAAGTCCAATGAAATATGATTTTAATTAAAAGTCCAAATTCACTTATTTGGGCTACCAAAGATGATTCACATTATTAGGCCCAATGTCCTCTCATCCTAGAGGCCCACTTGATGACACATATCGGACGATGTGGCATGCCAAGTCAAATAAAGAAATCAATGGGATTATGCCATGTGTCAGAATGACATGGCATTCCAAACCCAGATCAAAGGCCAATGAAAATATGCCACATGTACAAGTGATGTATCTCAACCAATCAAATATTGTCACATCACTTGAAAGAATTCCTATTCTTATCATTTTTCCTACACCATGTCACCTTAAATCTGATTGGCCAAAAGAAAGCATGATTCCATTATAACTCAAGGAGTCCTATTCTTATCACTTTTCCTGTGTCATGTCACCTTAAATCTGATTGGCCAGAAGAAAGCATAATTCTAGTATAATTCAAGGAGTCCTATTTTTATCACTTTTCCTGCACCATGTCACTTTAAATCTGATTGACTAGAAGAAAGTATGATTCTATCATGACTCCTCTATTCTACAACTATATAAAAGGGTCCTCATAATTCAGAATTCACATCAAGAATTCAACAAGAAGTCAGAGAGAGCTTGTGGATCAAACGTGCAGATTTCTCTACAAGCAACAAGAAGAATTCAAGTAATCAAGAAATTAAGCATTCTAGTTCAAGAACGCATCAAGATCAAGACTACCAGATTCAAGAACAATCCCAAAAGCCCTTGGATTCAAGTACAAGTCAAGATTAAGTTCAAGAATAAGATCATATCAAGTTCAAGTTCATCAAATTTATATATCAAAATCAAGACCACCGAATTCAATATCAAAGCCTAAAAGCCCTTAAAATCAAGTACAAGTCAAAATCAAATCTATCAAATTTTTAAAGATTCAAGAACAAGCTAAAGAGTCCTTGAATTTATATTTGAAAAGGTAAATCAAAGGATTCATAGAGATTGTAGAATTCACTCCTTGAAATAAAATACTATGATTGTTGCAATATTTCTCATTCTTTGATTAATATTTTCTAAGAAGCAAATTTTATTGTCATACAAATTCTGGCACGCCCAGTGGGACAATTTCTACCTCTGATCTCAACTTTTCAAGAATCAAAGAATATTCAAATGGCTTCCAAGAAGATCAATTCCCAATCAACTTCCTCCAAGGCTGCTGATTCCAAGTTCTCTGTTGAAGTAGAGGGAATCTTGGGTATTACTTTTGGAAGTGTTGAAATTGTTACAAGGAGCAAAGCCACTATATTAGGACAACAAACATTGTGAGTGTCGTTTGCACCGACTCCTAATTTTGGATCTTCAACTCCAAGGGGAGTAAGGTCCTCTACAAATGCTTCAGACAGAGGAAATAGTGTTACTGAGAAGATCAAGTAGACTTTAGCTCTACTTGAGGTCTCTGGTTCTAAGAATTCTACTGCAGAGAAAGACCAGGACTCGTCCAATGAATCTTCTCCACATGCGGCGCATAATGTGAGACCTTTGAAGATCAATTTCCCCAATAATCCATGCTACTCTTCAATGACTCCAACGGTCATGCAAGCAATGACAACTAATGTTTCATCCACGGAGGAACAACTTACAAATCTAGTGAAGATAATTGAAGGATTGACCAGGCATATGCAACACCAAGAGTCTGGCATCAATAAGTTGATGGATAGAGTAGATGGCTTATTAGATGGGGAATCTAGCCACGCACCTGGGAAGGGTATTGAGATTCAAGAGATTGAAAATCCTGCAAAGCAAGCACTAACTCTCAATGAGCTGTCAGTTTCTGCCGAAGGAATGATCTCACTTGATCAATTAAAGGAGTTAATTGAAGGGACCATCAAAGAAAAGTATGAAGTTCCCGCCAAGTCTTCTCATATATATTCCAAGCCTTACACTACAAGGATTTATAGCCTTAAAATGTCTGCCGGTTATCAACCCCCTAAATTTCAGCAGTTTGAGGGAAAAGGAAATCCAAAGCAATATGTCGCACAATTTATGGATACATGTAATAACATTAGGACCTATGGAGGCTACCTCATCAAACAATTTGTCACTCCTCTAAGGGAAATGCCTTTGACTGGTACACAGATCTTGAACCTCATTCCATTGACAACTACTGGAGCATGAGTTTCTTAATCTCTTCTATAGCACAAGGCGCACAGTGAGCATGGTAGAACTCACAAATACTCGCCAAAGAAAGGATGAACTAGTCATCGACTTCATAAATCGATGGAGGAATGTAAGTCTCAACTGCAAAGATAGACTTAGCGAAGCTTCTGCAATAGAAATGTGCATCCAAAGATTACACGGGGGGCTTCTGTACATCCTGCAAGGGATCAAACCTAAGTCTTTTGAAGATCTAGCGACTCGTGTTCATGATATGGAGTTGAGCATATCTTCTGCCAGAAAAGATGGGATGCTTGTTCAAGATCCTTGCAAAGGGAAAGACAAGCAGGAACCGAAGAAATGGAGCATATTTGTGCTCAAGAATGATAACAAGAAATCCATGAATGTTAACGCATCACCTATGAAGTTTACTACAAAGGATAGCAGGAAGTAGAGTGTAAAGACAACTTTTCAAGGGCATCCAAATCGAAAGATGGCTTTAAAGGAGATGCAAGAAAAAGAAGACCCCTTTCTAGATTTTGATGTTTCTCAAATATTTGATGAATTGGTTGAACTAAAGCTCATCGAGTTACCGGAGATGAAACGGCCCAATGAAGCTGGAAAGACTGATGATCCAAACTATTGTAAATATCATAGACTTTTGGGTCATCCTCTTGAAAAGTGTTTCATCTTCAAGGACAAAGTCATACAATTAGCTAAGGAAGAGAAGATTGTCCTTGATGGTGGGAAAGCTAGTTCTAACCAAATCTCTATCACTTTTGTCTCGCTTGACCCGATCCAAATATATACCTATGTAAAAGAGAAGTCCTTAGAGCCCAACAAAATCCAAACTGATAGAGTTGATGATGAAGATTGGATTCTCGTGACTAGGCGGAGACGCAACAAGACAAGTCCACGAAGAGAATCATCTAAGAAACCAACCAGAAGAAGAATGGTGAGGAGACCAAGGAAGCAAAAGCCAGTCATGCATCCAAAGAAAGAAAAGGTGAAAGTGCATCACTACAAGTAGGCACAATGTCTTGTGATTTTTGGAGAGGTCTTGCCGAGTTTGTTTCACACTAGAACTGCCCAAGACAATAATGAGGCATCATGTTTTAACACTAACAAAGGAGAGATAGTAGGTGAAAGTTCATCAAAGATGTCTCCCATGGATAAAGAAGAAGCAACGGGAGAAACCTCATCAAAAGTGTCTCTCTTATCTTCTGAAAGCCTATAGAACCCTCTTCTCAAGAAACACATACATGTGATACAAAAATCACAGTTACAAAGCTGATCTCCTATTTGGTGAAAAGCTACATAATCATCCTTTGTACATGGTTGGTTATGTGCTGGAGAAGAGGATAAATAGAATCTCGATTGATGAGGGATCTGGGGTTAACATTCTGCCCATCCATACATTGAAAGAACTGGGCATCACGACTAAGGAACTTAGTGAGTCATCTGTTAATACAAGGATTCAATCAAAGGGGCAGAGGTCTATAGGCTCCATCAAGTTAAAAATCCATATTAGTGATTTGCGATCTAGTGCATGGATGCATGTGTTCGATGCAAAGATTTCACAGAATATATTGCTTAGTAGGCCTTGGGTGCATAAGAATAAATCATCTCATCCTCTTACTATCAATGTTTGAAGTATCTTTAAGATGGAATTGAAAGGAAAATAGTTGTTGATGATAATCCTTTCACTGAAGGTGAGTCACATTTTGCTGATGCAAAATTCTATCTGAAGAATTACGTTGTGAAGGAAGCAAAACTTGACGATATCAAATTGAACAAGTCCTATATGCCTGCCAGCAAGAGAACTGATGTTGTTGTTGGAAAGGTCAAGGCTAGTATTGGGGAGCTAGATTCCTATCTAGATAAAGGGAAGATCGTGTCCTCGAAGAAGAAGCCAGCTTTTGCACCTCGCTATGTTCGGAAGGTAAAGAAAGAGGCAGGTTAATCATTTGATGGTCAGAGAAATGTACTGGGAGGGCTAACTCTTCCTATCAAATGCATTGATGCAATCAACTTGTCTTCAAAGCTGCTGAGAGAGTTTGTAGCTCAAAATCCACCTCAAGATATTCCACTCCCTACAAAACATACAAAGGGCTTTGATCTAAATACTTACAAGTTACTTGCAAAGGTTGGATACAACCCTAATGAGCTATCTAAATTAGGGAAACTCCCATCAGATGATGTCACCAGGAAAGCACACAAAGGTTTGGGCTGTATCCAACCACCTCCAGTCTGTATTTCCATAAGAAGAGTAAGTAACAATTACATCACCATCGAAGATGAGTCTTCTTCTTCTAACAAAAGGCCTTCTGTCTTCGATCGACTTGGAAAACCCACTACGAGAACTTTTATGTTCGAGAGGTTGGGACAATTAAAGAAAGAAAATAAGAAGTGTCAGAGAAGTTACTTAAGGGTGACAACACTTGCTCAGCTTATCCAAAAAGATATCCAAAGCACAATTCCCTCTAGGATGAAGCGAAAAATAGAGCTTATGGTTTCATTTGAAGAGGTGCTAAAGGTAAAGACTCTTACCGTGGTTCACACTAAGAAACGTGAGAAAGATGAAGAAAGTGTAGGCTCCTTATATCATATTGCAGCTTTGAGGGAGCTCGATACCTCATCTCAAGTAAAGGTTGATGGAGGATCAGAATACATTTCTGGGTGTTACCACTTATCTGTTAGTGAGAATGATCCACAAGAGGAAGAAGATGCTGGAGATGCTCCACCAGAACAAGAAGAAGGACTGAAAGCCATGATATATCCTTTAAAGGAAGTTAACCTGAGCATTGATGAAGACCCAAGGCCAACTTACTTAAGTGCTTTTCTAGAAGCCGAGGAAGAAAAAGCTTATATGAATCTACTCAAAGAGTATAAAGATGTCTTCACTTGGAGTTACAAAGAAATGCCTAGATTAAATCCTAAAATAGCAGTCCACCAATTGGCAGTCAAGATTGGTGCCCATCCTGTGAAGCATGCCCAAAGATGTTTTAGGTTAGAGTTGGTCACATTGATCAAGAATAAATTCAATAAATTCATCGAGGCAAGCTTTATTTGTGAAGTTAAATACACCACATGGATTTCTAGCATTGTTCCAGTCACGAAGAAGAATAGCCAAATTCAAGTTTGTGTTGACTTTAGAGACCTCAACAATGCTGTAACACCCCACATCTTACAATACTAGTATAATACAAATGAAATATGATATGGTTTGGTCAAATTAGGTCCCATTTTTAAAAGTGCTCGAATTTCATGTTATAGGGGGATATGTGCGTCTAACGCTGAAGAGGGTTGAGTGCAAATAAGTTTTAAGTCGAATTGAGGAGATCACGACCCTAAATAAAGTGAGACATTGAGGTGCTTGTAGCACTTAAGAAGCTAGCAGGCGAGTCACCTACTTGCTTAGCTTAAATTTTCTAGCTAAACGGGGACGAGGCTCGATGTTGAATTTGTCCATGTCTGATAATAAATAAAGTATGTGTTAAGGGTGTAACTTTAGTCCATGTTTTACTACCTAAATGGACAATACTTACAGCCCAAGATGAATAATAAAAGGTCCCAAGTACATCACAACCCACTTGACTAATTGGGACCAAATTAAGTGAAGAGGAATTAAGAAATGGGCAACCAAGGCCCATTAACTTTGAGACCCATTTAGGCCCAAGTATGAGGACCAAGCTACTACCTCACTAGCTTAGTAATATGTGGTGATATGTGGTGAAAAACTCAAGAGAAGGTCGGCCAAGAGAGCCTTTAAAAAGGGCTCAAAAACAGTCCCTTAAATCATTTCACTTTGGAACAAATTTTCAGCTTCCTAAATACTCTTCTTTTTCTCTTTACTTCACTTCACAAAGCAGCCAATGCAACCCTCTAGGGTTCTTGAAGGAAACCTTAATCTTGAAGGCTAAGGTAAGTGAAAGTATGCTTGTATTTGTTTTATACTTATCCTATGACAAACAAGGAATATATGCTAGTTATGCTTGTGCTGGAAATTTGGACAGCAAGTGTCCTAAGGATTGTTGTGAACTTTTATTGTTATTCAAAAGGATTTTCTCTTCTTGATTGGCTGAATTATGAAGTAAGACTCATGTTTATTAACAAGTTATAAGCTACTGCACCACTTTTACATTCCACAAAAGTGAGTTCGTATAGGATATCGCAATTGTGTTCTTAATACGAACTTGTGAGCTGATGGATGGAAGGCTATTGCCTCACGTCCTTCATGACTACTTTGATACTTTTCTAAGACTATTTTAATACTATTTTTATGTATATATGTGTTGAGGATAGTTTGGGAAAAGTTGAAACAGGTTCGGGATTGTCAACTTTGAAATGTAGCGAAGGGATGTAATGTTATGTTGCCTATTTGAATGTTGTGTAGACTTGTTATGTATTGTGCTTTGTGGGATGTTGCAAGACTGTTATGGCACTAAAACAGGCTGTACATGATATGTATATGAGCATGTGTATTAGAAAATATGATTAGAGGCGGAAAGGTTGAAAGAATACGCTTGGGTTTACAATTATACGCTTCCTGCCCGTATGCTGTTTTTTTTATGAGATTGGGTTGCCAAGATGTATCTATTGGCTGCTAATGCTAGTTTTATTACCTACTATATTGTAGATAAATATTTGGAGGAAAAGGGAAGGTTATCTCGAGGTAATAGCAAGGTCGTACAGCGAGGTATGTAAAGCTACTTGATTTCGTATTACTTGGCATGAAATCTAGATTCTTCCTTGGCACATAAAGGCACTTACCAACTCTGACATAACTATTAACTGTGTCTCCACTCTTTCACATGTTTATATGCTCCCATGCATAGTCATCTTCAAATCTACATACATGCTTAGATACCAAGTTACATGGATTTTTTTTGCCAAATAAAGTTCACGAGTTGTTTCATCTTATACGCATTTCATTATTTATGTAACATACTCTTTTCATTATCATATTGTCTTGTATGATTATCTACATGTCACATGCTACATATACAACCCTACAGCTCTAATACTGTGACCACCAAAAGAATCATCTCAAAGGTAATTGAAAGATAAATATTGTTTATTGATAGGTGGTTGCCCTTTCCATCAATCTCGGATGGAGCCAAAGATTCACTATTTTTTGACTTTGGGGTATGATGGAATAAAGCAAAATGGTTCTTTAAACTGTCTGCGCTTCTTTCAATTGTGAAGTAGCAGTTAGTCAATGCAACTTTCGACGCTCATCATGGGTCATCCGAAAACAGTCGCACTATGTTTTTAAACATAGGGTCAGGCTGCGTACATCCGACCCACCCTTACCCCGCAATGGGCGGGAGCCTTTGAGGCATTGGGGTAATGTTGTTGATAGGTGGTTGCCTGAGGGGTGGAAGAATCACCTAGCCAGGGACGATCCTATCACGGGTGGTAGCCCGAGGGGTTAAGGAAGAACCTAGCTAGGGACGATCCCGATACAGTTTTACCATTGATCAGCTGGTCATTTGTATTACTTGTTGTACACAGATTATACAGTAATGGTAAAGTAATAAAAATCACATAAAGTACATGATCCCTCAATATAACTAAGGGTAGTCTCTTATTCTATACTAGTGCGTAGTTTCATTTGAGTCGTTACTTTATATACAGTATTTCCTACCTTATATATTCAGTACATTATCTCGTATTATCGTACCTTACGGGGGACCTGCATTTCATGCTGCAGGTACAGGTGCTAGTAGATCTCCCCAGTAGGAGTACAGGATGTGCAGTTGCTATTACCAAGCTCCAGGTTGTTTCGGAGCTTTGCATGTCTAGAGCTTGTATTTTTTGTATGGTATAGTTAGTCAAGACGGGGCCTATCTCGACCCTTTTCAAATGTTTTTCCTTATCTAGAGGCTTTGTAAACTATGTAAATTAAAGTGTGGTCATGTCTCGTACTCTAGATATGTGGCCCCAGCGCCCTAGCCATAGCATTTCCTTTTGGCTTGTTATTACTGTTTACTTTCTTAAAGGCATGTTGAATATAGAAATCCATTATAATATGTATAGAAAGGGCATAGATATAGGTTGGTTCTCCAAGACCTTATTGGCAACAGGTGCTAGTCCGCCTTAATGGGATTTTGAGCATGACAGAAGTAGTATCAGAGCGGATCATCCTAGGGAGTCTCCAAAGTTGTATCTATGTAGAGTCTTGCTTATCGATGTGTTGTGCATCATATTTATAAGAAGGGGGCTACGTGACATTTAGGAGTTGTTACTTTCTTTTCATTATTTAGATTGTGCCATAAAGCCAAGTGTAATAGGTACATTATGTCTAATTCCTAAATTATTTTGTACAACAAGTATGCCAGAAACAAGGCAAAACAAAGGTAAAGGGAAGGTAGTAGAAGTGGTAGTTGGTATACCCAGTCAGGTGAGACAACGAAATGAGGTTCAAGAGGAGTCTCTGTCACAGACATCTCCAACTCCTCCAGTTCCTGATGAACCTGAAAGTAGTGAAATTCCCCCAAAACCACCTATTGATGCTACGGTGCAGGATCTGAGAAATGCAGCCAACTATTGACTCGTATAGTTGCTGGCCAAGGTCAAAGTAAGGTCCAGTTATGGGTACAAGTTGTATGAATAGGGCAGTTAGCACAGGGATATGCAATTTTCTTAATTTGGACCCTCCATCTTTCATGGATCAGATCCTAATGAAGATCCCCAAGACTTTATTGATCAGCTTCAGCGCACTTTAGATGTTATGCATGTGAATGGTACAAAAGCTGTCGAGTTAGCGACATATAGGTTGAAGGGTGTGGCTATATTGTGGTATGAAGTTTGGAAGCAATCTAAGGGTATAGATGCACCTCCAACTACCTAGAAGGAGTTCAAAGAGGCATTTCTTGACCATCACTTGCCATTAGAGATCCGAGAGGCTTGTACAGATCAGTTCTTGAATGTCCACCAACGGAATATGAGTGTGAGGGAGTATAACCTTCAATTTAATTCCCTGGCCAGGTATGATCCTAAAGTAGTTGCTACTATGCCAGATAGAGTTCATCGATATGTGGATAGATTGGATATGTATCTGTTAGGAGATTGTACTATTGCTTCCTTGAACAAAGATATAGATATAGCGAGAATGCAAGCTTTTGCACAAAAATTAGAGGATCAGAGGCAAAGGAGAAGCACACAAGAGTTGGAAAGGGGGCAGCCCAAAAGGGCCAGATCTATAGGGCAGTTTACACCATCCCAAGGTGAGCTTAGGCCTTGATTTTCTAATAGACCACCTAGGGCATCATCCTCCTACTCTGCAGCCAGTGCTCCACCATAACTTCAAGGGTCTAGAAGTAATCAATTTGGTCAACGAGGTGACAGACAAGGTATACAGATAATAGGATGTCCAGTAGGCCAACCAATGACTCCTAGGTAGCCTTGTAAACAATGTGGAAGGAGTCATCCGGGTATATGTCATGTTGGGACAGATATTTGTTACTGGTGTGGTGTGCCAGGGCACATGATGTGAGATTGCCCGAGGAGACGTATGGGTGGTATAGCACAATCTACTAGGTCAGTTGTTGCATCATCATTATCAGTTCCTCCATTAGGTAAGAGTCAACAAGCATGGGTCATGGTAGAGGTGTTAGAGGGGTGGCTAGCTCTAGCGGAGTCCAGAATCGCACTTATGCTCTTGGGAGTCGGCAAAATTTGGAAGCTTCACCCCATGTGGTCAAAGGTATATTGTCCATCTTTTCATATAATGTATATGTATTAATTGACCCTGGTTCTACACTATCATATATTACTCCACTAGGTGTTGGGAAGCTTAAGAGAACACCCAAATTATTGAACCAACCATTTGAAGTATCCACACTAACTGGTGAATCTATTATGGCTAGGAGGATTTATTATGACTGTGTAGTAACTGTATGACCGTGACACATTGACTGACCTTATTGAGCTAGAAATGGTGGAATTTGATGTTGTAGTGGGTATGGATTGTTTAGCTTCTTATTATGCCACCATAGATTGCTAAACTAAGAAAGTGTACTTCCACTTTCCATATGAGGCAGTTCTTGAATGGGAAGGCAATGTTGGGGCACCAAAGGGGAAGTTTATCTCTTATTTTAAGGCCAGAAAGATGATATCCAAGGGGTATATATGTCATTTAGTTAGAGTGAGGGATATGGAGGCAGAATCACCAACTCTTCAATTAGTTCCAGTAGTGAATGAATTTGTTGATGTGTTCCCTGAAGAACTTCCAGGCTTACCTCTAGAACGAGAAATAGATTTTGGTATTGACTTACTTCAACGAACTCAACCCATTTCCATCCCTCCATATAGAATGGCCACCGGTAGAGTTACGTGAATTAAAAGAGCAGTTAAATGACTTATTAGAGAAAGTTTTATAAGACCTAGTTTGTCCCCTTAGGGTGTACCAGTGTTATTTGTAAGCAAAAAAAATGGCACCTTGAGAATGTGTATCGACTATCGACAATTGAATAGGGTGACAATTAAGAATAAATACCCCTTCCCCAGGATTGACGATTTATATGATCAGTTACAGGGTGCTAAATGCTTTTCAAAAATTGATTTGAGATCAAGGTATCACCAAGTGAGGGTGAAGGAGGAAGATATACCCAAGACAACTTTCAAAACACGCTATGGTCACTTTGAATTTCTTTTTACGTCATTTGGGCTAACGAATGTACCAACAGTTTTTATGGATCTGATGAATAGGGTACTCAAGCCATTCTTGGATGTATTTGTGATAGTTTTATAAATGACATTTTTGCATATTCAAGATCAGAAGAGGACCGTGCAAATTACTTACGACAAGTATATAGGTTCTTCGTGATCGACAATTATATTCCAAGTTTTCTAAATGTGAATTTTGGCTAAAATCAGTGGCATTCTTGGGTCATATTGTGTCTAATGAGTGAATAAGGGTTGATTCACAAAAGATAGAGGCTGTGAAGGATTGGCCAAGGCCAACAACACCCACGAAAGTTCGAAGCTTCCTAGGGTTGGCATGTTATTACAGAAGGTTCGTTGAAGGTTTTTCTTCTATTTCTGCACCTCTAGCAAAGTTGACACATAAGGCAACCAAGTTCCAATGGAATGACGCATGTGAAATGAGCTTCCAGGAGCTGAAAAATAAGCTAACTTCTGCACCCGTGCTACTACTTCCAGAAAGCACCGAGGGTATGCAGTGTATTGCGATGCTTTGGAGTTGGCTTAGGGTGTGTACTGACACAACATAGTAAGTTAATTGCTTACACCTCTAGACAACTACTACCACATGAGAAAAATTATCCAACACATGATCTTGAGCTAGCAACAGTTGTGTTTGCTCTGAAAATATGGTGCCACTATTTGTATGGGTTCATGTTGACATATATATTGACCATATGAGTTTGCAATACATCTTTAAGAAGAAAGACCTAAATTTAAGACAACGGAGATGGCTAGAGCTAATAAAGGATTACGATGTTGGTATACTATACCATCCAGGGAAGACAAATATGGTAGGCGATGCTCTGAGTCGTAAGGTAATCATGAATACTGGTGATCAAGCTATGGTAAGTCAAGGAGTGGCTAAGGATCTATGTCAGCTAGCCAATTTGGGAGTCCGCCTTCTTGAAACTCCAAAGGAAGGAGTTATTGTACATAATGCAGCAACGTCTTCATTAGTAATGGAGGTGAAAGAAAAATAGTTCGAGGATCCTATTCTACGATAGCTTAAGGAAAAGGTGACTCAGGGTATGAAAAAGGGCTTTGACCTTACACAAAATGGAGTACTTTACTGCCAAAATAGATTATGTGTGCATAATATTAATGGATTAAGAAAGAGGATAATGGAAGATGCCCATCATTCCCGATATTCCATCCACCCAGGATCAACTAAGATGTACCATAATCTGAAGGGATTGTTTTGGTGGGGAGGCATGAAAAAAGACCTTGTCAGAATTTGTGGCTCAATGTCCAAATTGCCAACAAGTGAAAGTAGAATACCAAAAGCCAGGAGGTTATATGCAATATATGGAGCTTCCAACATGGAAGTGGGATATATATGATTTATATGGATTTTGTTACCGGTTTGCCTCACTCATCTCAGAAGTTTGACTCCATATGGCTAATAGTTGACAGACTCACAAAGTTAGTATATTTCTTACCTATCAGGAGTGATTATACAGCTGAAGAGTATGCCAAGCTATACGTCAAAAAGATAGTCAGGCTATATGAAGTCCCAGTCTCCATTATATTTGATCGGGGGGCTCAGTTCACTACAAAGTTTTGGAAGTCCTTCCAGAGGAGTTTAGGGACATAAGTGAATTTGAATACAACTTTCCACCCTCAAACAAATGGTCAAGCAGAACGCATCATTCATACACTTGAAGATATGTTGCGAGCTTTTGCATTGGACTTTAAAGGTAGTTGGGTGGACCATTTGCCACTCATTGAATTTGCCTATAATAATAGCCACCAAGCGAGTAGCAGTGGCTAGAAACAGCCTAAAGTCATCACAAATCATATGCAGATGCTAGAAGGAGAGGACTATAATTCTCAGTAGGGGATTGGGTATTTTTAAAGGTGTCTCCAATGAAAGGGGTTATGAGATTTGGTAAGAAAGGAAAACTGAGCCTATGTTACATAGGGCCATATCAGATTATTAAAAGGTTCGGGCAGGTTGCATATGAATTACAGCTACCCTAAGAGCTTTCAATGGTTCATCCAGTTTTTCTCAATGCTTCGAAAATGCATAGGTGACCTATTCCGTATCACTCCTATTGAGGATGTACAGGTTATAGAAGATCTCACCTATGAAAGGTACCTGTTGCTATTCTAGATCGTCAAGTTAAGAAGCTAAGGAATAAAGAAATAGCTTCAGTAAAAGTACTTTGGAGAAACCAGCAAGCAGAATAAATAACATGGGAGGTCGAGGATGCGATGAAATCAAACTACCCTTACTTATTGAAGCTAAAGAGGAAGTCCAACATGTAGAATTGGGCACTAATAGGTACGTGTGATTGAATACTTAATGTGTTGTCAAAAGTTTGTCTAAGTAAAGGTTTAAACTTGATTAAGCTATCCAATTGTGCTAACATTCGAGGATGTTCCTAAGGGGGAGGATGTAACACCCCACATCTTACAATACTAGTATAATGCAAATGAAATATGATATGGTTTGGTGAAATTAGCACCCATTTTTAAAAGTGCTCGAATTTCATGTTATAGGGGGATATGTGCGTCTTGCTGAAGAGGGTCGAGTGTAAATATGTTTTAAGTTAAATTGAGGAGATTACAACCCTAAACAAAGTGAGAGAATTGAGGTGCTTGTAGGACTTAAGAAGCTAGCAGGTGAGTCACCTACTTGCTTAGCTTAAATTTGCTAGCTAAACCAAGACGAGGCTTGACGTCGAATTTGTCCATGTCCGATAATGAATAATGTCCGTGTTAAGCGTGTAACTTTAGCTTGTGTTTTACTATCACAAATGGACAATACTTACAGGCCATAATAAATAATAAAAGGGCCCAAGTACATCACAACCCACTTGACTAATTGGGCCCAAATTAAGAAGAGGAATTAAGAAAATGGGCAGCCAAGGCCCATCAACTTTGAGACCCATTTAGGACCAAGTGTGAGGACCAAGCTACTACCTCACCAGCTTAGTAATATGTGGTGAAAAACTCAAGAGAAGGTCGGCTAAGAGAGACTTTAAAAAGGGCTCAAAAACAACCGCTTAAATCATTTCACTTTGGAACAAATTTTCAGCTTCCTAAAGACTCTTCTTTTTCTCTTTACTTCACTTCACAAAGTAGCCAATATAACCCTCTAGGGTTCTTGAAGGAAACCTTAATCTTGAAGGCTTAGGTAAGTGGAAATATCCTTGTATTTTTTATACTTATCCTATGACAAACAAGGAATATATACTAGTTATGCTTGTGCTGGAAATTTGGACAACATGTGTCCTAAGGATTGTTGTGAACTTTTCTTGTTTTTCAAGAGGATTTTATCTTCTTGGTTAGATGAATTATGAAGTAAGACTCATGATTTTAACAAGGTAGAGTCTATTAGTGATGTAACTAAGCTGCTGCACCATTTTTACAGTCCGCAAAAGTGAGTTCTTATAGGATATCACAATTGTGTTCTTAGTATGAACTTGTGGGCTGATGGATGGAAGGCTATTTTCTCACTTCCTTCATGACTACTTTGGTACTTTCCTAAGACTATTTTAACGCTATTTTTGTGTATAGATGTGTTGAGGATAGTTTGGGAAAAGTTGAAACAGGTTTGGGATTGTCGACGTCGAAATGTAGCAAAGGGATGTAACGTTATGTTGCCTATTTGTATGTTGTGTAGAATTGTTATACATTGTACTTTATGGACTGTTGTAAGACTGTTATAGCACTAAAATTGGTTGTACATGATATGTATATGAGCATGTGTATTAGAAAATACGATTAGAGGTGGAAAGGTTGAAAGAATACACTCGGATTTACAATTATACGCTTGATGCCCATATGTTATTTTTTATGAGATTGGGCTGCCAAGATGCATCGATTGGCTGCTAATACTAGTTTTATCACCTACTATGTTGTATATAAATATTTGGAGGAAGGGGAGGTTATCTCGAGGTAATAGCGAAGTTGTACAACGAGGTATGTAAGGCTACTTGATTTCGTATTACTTGGCATGAAATCTAGATTCTTCCTTGGCACATAAAGGCACTTACTAACTCTGACATAACTATTAACTGTGTCTCCACTCTTTCACATGTTCATATGCTCCCATACATAGTTACCTTCAAATCTGCATACATGCTTGGATACCAAGTTACATAGGTTCTTTTTGCCAAATAAAGTTCACGAGTTGTTTCATCTTATACGCATTTCATTATTTGTGTAATGTACTCATTTCATTGTCATATTATCTTGTATGATTATCTACATGTCACATGTTACATATACAACCTACAGATCTAATATTGTGACCACCAAAAAAATCATCTCAAAGGTAATTGAAAGATAAAGTATATTGCTATTGATGGGTGGTAGCCCGAGGGGTGGAAGAATCACCTCAGGGACGATCCTATCATGGGTGGTAGCCTGAGGGCCTAAGGAAAAACCTAGCTAGGGACGATCCCGATATAGTTTTACCATTGATCAGCTTGTCATTTGTATTACTTGCTAAGCACAGATTATACAGTAAAGTAATAAAAAGCACATAAAGTACATGATCCCACAGTATAACTAAGGGTGGCCTCTTATTCTACACCAGTACATAGTTTCATTTGAGTTGTTACTTCATATACAATATTTTCTGCCTTACATACTTAGTACATTATCTCATACTAACATCCCTTATGAGGGACCTGCATTTCATGTTGCAGGTACAGGTGCTAGTAGATCTCCCTAGTAGGAGTACAGGATATCCAGCTACTGTTACCAAGATCTCGGTTGCTTCAGAGCTTTGCATGTCTAGAGCTTGTATTTTTTTGTATGGTTTAGTTAGGCAAGGCAGGGCCTATCCTGACTCTTATCAGATGTTTTTCCTTATCTAGAGGCTTTGTAGACTATGTAAATTAAAGTGTGGTCATGTGTCATACTCTAGATATCGTGGCCCCAACGGCCTAGCCATATACAGTCTTTTGGCTTTTTATTACTATTTACTTTCTTAAAGGCATGTTGAATGTAGAAATCCCTTATAATATGTATAGAAAGTGCATAGATATAGGTTGGTTCTCCCGGGCCTTATTGGCAACGGGTGCCTGTCCGCCTTAACGGGATTTTGGGCATGACAAATGCATGCCTTAAGGATGAATTCCTGCTAATGATCGATGTTAATGATCGATGTTACAACTAGTTATGAGGCAATGTTATTCATGGATGGTTCTTCTGGCTATAACCAAATCCGCATGTCGCCAAAGGATGAAGAACTCACTACATTTCGCACCCCTAAAGGTATCTATTTATACAAAGTGATGCCTTCTGGTTTAAAAAATGTTGGTACCACATATCAAAGGGCTATGCAGAATATATTTGATAACTTACTCCACAAAAATATCGAATGTTATGATGATGACTTAGTGGTGAAGTTGAGAAAGAGGGGCTACCATTTGAAGAACTTAAGAATGGTTTTGAATTGTTCTGAAGATATCAGCTAAGGATGAAACCATTGAAATGTGCCTTAGGGGTTACTTCTGGAAAATTTCTTGGCTTTATTGTGCGACATCGAGGGATCGAGATTGATCAAGCTAAAGTTGATGCCATCTTGAAGATGTCCCAGCCTCAAGACATTCATGAGTTAAAAAGCCTTCAAAGAAAGTTAGCTTACCTGAGGGGTTTATCTCAAATCTAGCTGGAAGATGTCAACCATTCAGTCATCTTATGAAGAAGGGTGTTCCTTTTAAGTAGGACCAAACATGTAGCGAAGCTTTTAAAATTATCAAAGCTTATCTGGGAAACCCTCCAGGTCTAACAGCCTCTATACCAGGAAAGCTATTGATACTCTACATTGCGGCACAAGAAAGGTCTATTGGAGCCCAGTTAGCTCAAAAGAATAGTGAAGTCAAAGAAAACTCCCTCTACTACTTGAGTAGAATGATGACACCAAATGAACTGGATTATTCACCAATCGAAAAGGTATGTTTGGATCTAGTCTTCTCAATTCAAAAGATGAAACATTATTTTTAGGCTCACATTGTTTGTCTCATATCTAAAGCAAATCCCATCAAGTTTGTTATGCCGAAACCAGTCCTCAGCGACCGACTGGCAAGGTGGTATCTCCAATTCCAACAGTTTGAGATCGTGTATGTCCCTCAAAAAGTTGTAAAAGGACAAGCATTAGCAGGCTTCTTGGCAAACCATCCAATACCCGATGATTGGGAGCTAACTGATAAGCTCCTTGATGAAGATGCGATGGCTATTGAAATACAACTTCCTTGGAAGATGTACTTTGATGAGGCTGCATATCATGGCGGATCTAGCGCTGGAGTGGTGTTTTTCACTTCATAAGGAGAGGTCCTACCATTCTTCTTCACATTGAAACAACATTGCTCCAATAATGTCGTAGAATATCAAGCATTGATACTTGGTCTCGAAATGGTTATCGACATGAAAAAATTACAATTGCAAATCTTTGGTGATTCTCAGCTAGTGATTAAATAGCTTTTGGGAACTTATGAGGTCAGAAAGCCTGAACTGCACCCATATCACTATTATACTCAAAAGTTAATAGGATGGCTTGGAGATGTAACTCTCCAACATATGCTGAGAAAGGAAAATAAAACAGCTAATATCTTAGCTGCTCTAGCTTCAACTCTAACTCTTCCTAATCAAACACAAGTTGCTATTTGCCAAAAACGGGTAGTACGACCACTGGGTGAAGGTGAACATATGGAGGATAAACTTGAGCATGTTGTTGCAGTTTCTAAAGTCAACAAAGAGGATTGGCAACAAGCTATCATTAACTACTTATGTTATGGGATACTTCTAGAAGATGCCAGAAGGAGGACTAAAGTTCGTCGTCGTGCTCCTCGTTTCCTTTACTATAAGGACACACTATATAAATGATCATTTGAGGGGGTACTCCTTCAATGTCTAGGAGAGAAAGAAGCAAGTTAAGTTCTGCAGGAAGCACATTCGGGAGTATGTGGATCACATTAATCTGGACTAAAGCTGCACTTTCACATAAAGAGAACGGGGTATTATTGGCCAATCATGGTAAATGATTGCTTGGATTATGCTCAAAGGTGCAAAGCTTGTCAATTCCATGCAAATTTCATACATCAACCACCTGAAGTTTTACACCCAACTGTTGCATCTTGTTCATTCGATGCTTGGGCATTGGATGTAGTTGGACTATTCCCAAAATCATCTGGTGGACACACCTATATATCTTAGCTGCAATAGATTATTTCTCAAAATGGGCTGAAGCTGTCGCTCTCAAAGAAGTAAAGAAGGAGAATGTTGCAAACTTTATACGAGGGAATATCATATACCGATTTGGCATTCCTCGATACATAATAACTAGCAATGGCAAGCCATTTGATAAAAAATTGATAAATAAGATTTGTGATCTTTTCGAATTCAAACAGTGGAAATCCTCTATGTATTATATTGCCGCCAGTAGTCTTGCTGAAGCAATCAATAAGACTCTATGCAATCTCCTGAGAAAGTAGTCAACAAGTCCAAATGAGACTCACATGAAAGAGTGGAAGAAGCTTTATAGGAATATAGGACAATATATCGCACACCAACTCAAGCAACTCCATATTCACTTGCTTTTGGAGTTGGAGCAGTCTTGCCACTTGAGTGATAGGTACCTTCCTTGAGATTTGCTATTTAAAAGGGACTTACCGAAGAAGAGAATGCGCAACTACGTCTCTCTGAGTTAGAAGCACTAGATGAAAAGAGGCTCGAAGCTCAACAAAATCTTGAATGTTACTAGGCTTGTCTATCTCGTGCTTTTAACAAAAAGGTTCGCCTGAGCTGCTTTCAAGTCGGAGACCAAGTCCCCGCAGTAAGGAGACCCATTATCACTTCACATAAGTCTGGGGGCAAATTCACCTCGAAGTAGGATGGACCATATGTAGTACAGGAAGTATATTCAAGTGGCGCCTGCAAACTTGTCGATGCGGATGGTGTAAGGATTGGTCCCATAAATGCAAAATTCATCGAGAGGTACTACCCTTAAAGCGAGATGACGTTTCATGTCGTACGAGCATAAATTGCATGTTACTCCTGGTCCGCAAGAGTATAAATTGTGTATGCACACGAAAAAAAACACTCACTCTTCCAGAACTACGTTGTGACTTGATCCTCTTCATTGTGGTATATAGGTTCTTGGAATTATATTCTAAGTTCAGTTGCATGAGTGTCGAAAATCCATATATCCCCACTTGATCTCTTATATAAGAGTTAAAGTTATAAGTACCCTTCATCAAACATTGGACTTATACCAAATGGTGGTGACTCAATGGGGGCAAATCCCAATGAAATATAAGCTTCCTCAACAGCGTACTTGAAGTCTTCAAATACTCCTAATATGCAAGGTAGAGTCTGCAAATTCTCTAAGTCTGCAGCTTGAAGTGTTCATACCTCTCCATATATGAAATTTGAAGTCTTCAAATACTCTTAAGTACACAAGGTAAAGTCTTCAGGTTCTTCAAAGTATGCAAGCTGGAGTCCTCAAGTTCTTTAAGTATGCAAGTTGAAGTAAATCTTTAAGTCGAAGTCTTCAAGTCTATCAAGTTTGCAAATTGAAGTCTTAAATTCTTCAAATTTGCTAGTTGAAGTCTTCAAATCTTCTAAGTATGCATGTTAAAAGTCTCTAAATCTTCCAAATATGCAAATTATTCAGGTATTTGGATCAATTGAAGCCTTCAAATCCTTCAAGTCTTCAAATTGAAGTTTAAATTCATCATGGTTCTTCAAAACCACTAAGTGTGCGAGAAGCTAAAAAATTCTCAAGTTGTCATTCTTATGGTGGGAATGTGTATCCATTCCTTTTCACCATAAGGACGTTTTCAAATTGTCATTCTTATGGTGGGAATGCGTATCCATTCCTTTTCTCTATAAGGACGTCTTCAAATTGTCATCCTTAAGGTGAGAATGCGTATCCATTCCTTCTCACTTTAAGGATTTCTTTAAATCACTTTTTAAGGTGGGGACGTTGATCTATCCCCTTCACACCATAAAGATTTCTTCAAATCACTTTTTAAGGTAGGGACCCTCATCCATTCCTTCACACCATAAGGATTTCTTCAAATAACCTTTTAAAGCGAGGACACTGTTCTATCCCCTTCACACCTTAAGGATTTCTTCAAATCACCTTTTAAGGTAGGGATATTGATCTATTCCCTTCACACCATAAGAATTTCATTAAATCACCTTTTAAGATGGGGAGACTGATCATCCCCTTCTCACCATAAGGATTTCTTCAAGTTGTCTTTCTCATGGTGGGGATGTTGATCTATCCCTTTTACACCATAAGGATTTCTTCAAATCACTTTTTAAGGTGGGGAAGCTGATCTATCCCCTTTACATCATAAGGATTTCTTCAAATCACCTTTTAAGGTGGGGACACTAATCTATCCCTTTTACACCATAAGGATTTCTTCAAATCACCTTTTAAGGCTGGACCCTTTTATACCATAAGGATTTCTTCAAATCACCTTCTAAGGCGGGGACCCTTTTACACCATAAGGATTTCTTCAAATCACCTTTTAAGGTGGGGACACTGATCTATCTCTTTTACACCATAAGGATTTCTTCAAATCACCATTTAAGGTGGGGACCACTAATCTATTCCCTTCATGCTTTAAGACAATATTCTTGTGATATAATGAACCTCTTAATTATGTGATGTCTAAAAAATATGTATATATTTTTAATCCTATGAAAAGATAGAAGAAGAAAAAAAGGGGGCAAAGTTAACAAAAAATACAATAATCATGGACTCTTTATTAAAAAGAAAAAAAACCATCAATTTTCTTTTTAGGTATTTTATTTTATTCTTTTCACAAAAAGGATAAAATAAGATTATTTGGGATCATGTGATTAAAAAAAAAGAAAGAAAACATGATTCATCAACCAAAGAAGCTATTTCTTAATGAATTAAATGTATTTACATTCTTTTTGTTTAGTCACTCTCATATGAAATACAAAGTACCCATGTGATTAAGAAAAAGAAAACATGATTCATCAACCAAAGAAACTATTTCTTGATGAATTAAATATATGTACATACTTTCTTTTAGTTACTTTCAGATGAAGTACAAAATACTCATATGATTAAAAAAAAAAGAGATGATTCATCAACCAAAGATTCTGGATGAATTAAATATATGTATATTCTTTTTTTAGTCATTTTCATATGAAATACAAAATACTCATGTGATTAAAAAAAAGGGGATGATTCACCAACCAAATAAGTTATTTCTAGATAAATTAAGTACGTATATATTCTTTTTTTAGTCAATTTCATACGAAATATAAAATACCTATGTGATTAAAAAAGGGACAACAAACGAACACAAAAAAAAAGAAGAAGGAGAGATTACTTGAAGACGAATGCTTGCTAACTGTCAAGAGAAAGGATTGATGTATGTTCAACAAGAGACACAACGTCTATTTATAGAGGGGTTACTTAATTAGCAACCCAAGTGAATTGAGATTCCATTATTTGAGTTACAGTAGAATCAAAATAGTAGTACTCAAATCCACTTCTAATTAGGATAGGACAAAGTGATATTCGTTTAAAAGGGTATTTGGGGTCCCACAAGGGTAATAGAAATCCAAGTGGAAATTGGAAATTAAAGGGGCCCCACAAAGGATCAACTTGAGTTTCAAGGTGAAACAATTCTTAGTTGGCTGATTTGGAACTTAACTTTGCTGCTTCCAATGTTCCTCACGATTCTTTAAAGTG
>JAOTQR010000097.1:7774820-7804497 GCA_025774065.1 Solanum ossicruentum | reverse complement strand
TATATATATTCATTTAAACAAAGAATTTGATCTATATACACAGTATAATTTTTCGATAAAGGGTATACAACTGATCACCCTTCAATGGTGGTAGCTCCGCCCCTGAACCACAATACTACTTAATGTTTGTTTTAACATCAATAATATTCATCTTTAAAAATAATCTCAGTTTACACTCTCAAAGTATTGAAATGGATAAAGATTGTATTTACTACTGTTAGACTACCTATTCTAATGTACTCCGATCCTGTATTTTTTCCCCTATACCCTAAAGGGTCTAAGTCAAAGTTGTCATGCCTCGGGAGGGTATCCTTGGGGTGACCGGCATTTAGATACTATTGCTAGTCCTCAAGCGAACCACTCAACCACTTTACAGTAGTTTAATCATATTCTAGTAATGGAAACCATCAATGGAGAAGAATACTCAAAGAACATGAATGACAACTGATAATAAAAGATCCAAAGGCCAAACAAGCTATCCATCATCTAAGCAAGACTAGTATGAAAGAAACTAGGCAATTATATCCAATCATTACATCAATATCTAATCTATAAAGCCTCTAAAATTCTGACTAAATAGTGCCAATGACAGACCCATGGCTACCACAAAAATAGAATAAAATAGGTCTAAACTCAAAGCCAGAAAAGAAATATCATATCCTCGGAAAGTAGGGGAGGGCTCACCAATCAGTTGAAACCAATTAGACAAGGCACCTGTTGATGACCGCTAGTACTTGTCTTTGCATCATGAAAAGATGCAGATCCAAATTGATGTCAGTACGTGGAATGCACGTGTATGTAATATAGCAGAATGAAACATGTAAAGAAAGAATAACATTAACTCATATAGCTCAACTCAAGAAATAGAAAACTCTATCATCATGTCAAGAGTCTTAAGTAAGAAAGTTATTTAGACAATGACTACTCATCCATCATCTACGTCTCATCCACTCAGAGTACTATCAAGTCCTATTTGGGAGTTTCTCTGACCGACAATCATCACCTATGAGCCGGTGATGATACAGTAAAGCGATGTATTCATTGCCACATCCATCCAATACCTTGCCAGGGGTATAGGACACTATCAATGGATCTAAAATCAGTAACATCAAGTTTTCATTTTGGGACAATACGAAACATCCAGTTTTACAGTTGACTCCTCTCCTACTCTAGCTACGTAGTTATTGAGTTTGAGTTGGACTTACTCTTACTCAATTTGGTGGTCAATACTCCTCTCAAGACTCAATATGCTCATAAGATCAACCATATGGTGAACACATTCATCTAGTCTCATTGGATATTTATCAACTCAACTCATCACATCAACCATTAACTCTTTTGGTTACTTCATTTTTAGGTTCAGTTCTTGACTCATAAGGACTCAATCATGCATCATTCTAACTCATAGTATTTAGGAGAACAAATATAGAATTAAAGCATTAACTGGTTCAATATACTCTTTAGGTTCAAATTATGCTCATACATGCTCTTTAAGTAAAATATGTGAAGATAATAAGAAATCATGCTAGGGTTCGTTTTGTATGGAAAAATCATGTAATTCAAGTATTTAATTCATAAAAATGGTAATTCAAGCAAAATTATATAGATATACATTAGAATCTAAGAAATACCTTCAAGAAACATCCATAGAGACTCAATTTACTCACATCACCATCAATCCAGGTTATAGGACACATGGAAGAACAAAAATAAAATTTTGGTTAGCGTTACATACCTGGAAATTTTGAACCTTGAAGAATCTTGGAAGAATTCTCAAGTTTTCCTTCAAAACCTAGCCCTTTTCTCTCTTGAAACCTTACTTCTACGCTTGAGAGAGTGTTTTAGCATAAAAAGATTGATCTGACATGTTTAGGGCTTTATTTAGGTGTAAAAACATAAATCCTAGGCTTAGAAAGGGTGGGAAAAGAGCAAAATAACCTTTCTTAAAAAGCTGTCAAAAGTCATTTTTGGGACCATTTACGGCTAGTAAGGACCCTTTCATAAAGTTTTGCCCCAATATTAGAGTTTCTGGTTCATTTTATGAGCTCATTTTATGACCCATAGAAGGTTCTACGACCCGTAGACGGGTTCGTAAAGTTTGGGCCCAAAAAGTGAAGTTTCAGGACTTTTTCTCACGAGTTAGCAGATGGGCCGTAATTCATTATATGGCCCATAAAGGGGTTTCGTAAGACAACTCTACACTTGACTATCTTCAGTAAAACAACTATAACTTTTCACTCTAAACTCCAAATGAGGTGAAACCAGTTGCGTTGGAAATCTAATTCAAAGGGATTTCATTTGGCAGGTCGTGAGCTACCTAATTCTTTGTGTGCGAAGAGTTATGATCATTTAAGGTTGATCCTTACATAATCCAATACCAGAAACTCAATTTATAGGAAAGTTTTGAACTCGACTAAATACTACAGGTCTCTTATGACCCTAATACTCTTCTGACATATAAGAATGTGGCTTGAAATATAGGTATATGTAAGGATAGAATTATGGGGTATCACAAAAGTGGTTCACTCTCGCCATACCTTATCATTCTTGCTTCTCTTGTCATTGGAGCATCTATCACTCCTCTCCATCTAAATAGACTAGAAAATACAAGAGCGAATAGCAGTTCCTTGATGAAGACTGCTCGTATCAACTACTTAGTACAAATTTAATGTGCCATTGAGCCATTAGACACTCAAAAATGGCAAGAAACATTGTCAAATCTGTCTAGTGAAGGTGCAGTGAAGCAGTAGATAATTTACTGATTCATTGGCATGTTCACATACGAAACGTCGATTATACAAAATGGGACTTCTTCTTTTGCAAATTATTATGGGTTAAATGAGCTTTATGAAACAGGTGGCTCTCAAGGCTGCAATTATCTTCCATATTGCATGGCCTGTCCTTTTGGATCAAATATCATGAACTGTTCTTAGACAATGTTACTGTTCTATGAAATTGTCAATTCCAAATAAGAATAAATAACTCTTGGATCATCATATACATAAACTTCCAAGAAGTATGTTCTTAATAATTTGAATATGATGTTAACCGTTCATCTATGGTATATCCTGTCAGATTTGAGTTTATTTTATTTAAATTTAATCTATTGTTAGAACAATAGGATGGGATTGATCTTGATTCTTGACGGTTCTGGCATTCGATTTCTCAAATGATATAACTAAGACTTCAGAAACCATCAAGAAGGTTGATCTGGGAGCAATTTCTGAGTACAAGCCGTCAATATAGGCTAGGCCCGTAGGCCGGCCTGGCCTAACCCATGATTTAGTAAGGCTGAGCTACAATTTTTGGAGCTCATTTAAAAAATGGACTCTTTATCCCGGCCTGAATAAGTCTGCTGATTTGTGGGACTTTTGCAATATGGGTTGGGCCGGCCCATGGGCCGAATTAAAAACTAATTAAAAATAAAAATAAAATAGAGTATTAAAAACAATAAGAGTCCAAACTCAAGTTCATTTAAAAATTTTCAATATTAAAATTGAGATACAAATTATATTTTTATAATATGTACTCCATCTATCTATATTTACTTGTCCTTTATTGATTTAGCAACAGGATTAAGAAATAGCAAATAATATGATAATTTTACTAAATTATCTTGTGAATATAGCAATTATAATGTCTTGGAAAATGTAACAAGAAAATAACTACTATACTTAATGATAAGGGTAAACTAAAAATTAAGTTTGAAATTATCTTTTGATTTCATGAAGTGGACAAATATTGTTGGACATCTCAAAATAGTATAGTGGACAAGTAAAGATAGATGGAGGGAGTATAAGTAACACTTATATTATGTGATATTATTTTGTTGCTATTTATTTTAATATATTTAAATTATAACTTAATTTAAAATTTTATTAAAAAAATAAGAATAAAAATGTGAGGACCCGGCAAGGCCTACGGCCCACGTACAAATGGATTGGGCTAGCTATTGTCTAGCCCATAAAAATAAAGGGTCAACCCAACCTGGCCTGTCAAATTCCAAAGCCAGTAAAGACTAGTCCGGATGAGGTGGATTGACCCATATTGACAGCCCTATTTCTAAGTTAAAAGTAGTCATTATTGATTCTAAGAAAAAAAATAGAAAATGATATTACCTGAAGACAAAAATAACAAAATAATTGAAGATAAGTTAATAGCACTTGATCGAAATGATATTACTAGACTTATAATGTATACAAACACATAAGGAAACTCACCATTATTCCAAACAATATAGTCAACATCTTTTCACATATGAAGAATGAGATACCAGCAGATTTTAAAGAAAAAGAAGACTGGAAAAAGAACTCAAAACATCAAAGTTGATATACCTCTTTGACAGGACTGCCTAGAAAGCGCAAGCAACATCCTCATAGCCATCAGCTTGTACAGTTGCATTGGATACCATTTCTTTGGCAGGGATAGTAAGTAAATTGCATCAAAGTGATAGCATAGTCATAAAAACCAAGCGAAAGAAATATTCACTTCTTATTTTCCAAGGGAAGCTTTGTTATCATGCCAATGGCGGAAGGAATCTCCCTTACAACGTTAACCAAAAACTTAGTTGTACTTGCATCAAAAGAGAAGCCCCTTAGACATTTCCTTAATGAAAGTTGTCATTTGATTAATTTTGTTGCACCTGAGAAATCCTTGTAAAACAAGATTGTAAGTGACATTGTCTGGAAAACAAGCTCTACACCCTTTTCGACCATGTGTTTCATCATTTCCTTTGCATCTTCAAGAATCTTTTCTTTGCATACTCTATCAGTTAGTATAATGAATGTGCACATCATTTGGACAAATACTAAGGCTCTCACCATCTCAGAGAACATAGTTTTAACTTTTCCCCACTAACAAAGTGCTGACGTCGAAATTTTGTAGGACTCTATAGGATGAGTCCTATTTCAGTTAGGGTTGCTTAGAGGCAACTCAACCCTAAACCCCAATTCATGCATATATATTCCCTTGAAATGACATCTCAATATATACCCTAAAGAGATCAAGATCTCAAACATCTCATAAATCCTAGGGATATTTATCAAGAGATCAAAATATGGTTCAAGGAGGTCAAAATCATCCTACGTTCGAGAAATACGCCACTAACGACCCTCGGATCACAGAGAAATCTTATGAGAGAAGAATTAGGGGAGATCCAGATTTGTACCGACATTGATTATGAATAAAATTCTATTTCTTCATATTTTATTTATGATTGTAATTTATTTTACATCACTTTTAAATTTGTTGCAAACAAACTGGTAGGCCCAGTGGGACAGTCTCTACCTTTCATCTTAACTTTTCAAGCACCAAAGAATACTGAAATGGTTTCTAAGAAGATTTTCCAATCAACTTCCTCTAAGGTTGCTGATTCCAAGTTATCTGCTGAAGTGGAGGGAATCCTAAGTTTTACTATTGGAAGTGTCGTAGCTATTACAAGAAGCAAAGCTACTATACTGGGACAACAAACACTGCGAGTGTCATCCGCGCCAACTCCTGATTTTGGTTCTTCAACCCCAAAGGGAGCGAGGACCTCTATAAATGCCTCCGAAGAAGGAAGTAGTGTAACTGAAAAGATTAAACAGACATTGGCTCTGCCTGAGGTCTCTGGTTCTAAGAACTCTACCAGAAAGAAGGGCCATGAGTCATCTAACAAGTCTTCGCCATGTGCGTCGCGTAGTGTGAGACCTCTAAAGATCAACTTCCATGATAATCCATACTACTCTTCTGTGCCTCCAAAGGTCATACAAGTGATGATAACTATTGCTTTATCCACAGAGGAATAACTTGCGAACCTAGTGAAGATGATTGAAGGATTGACTAGGCATGTGTAACACCAAGACTCCTCGATCGATAAGTTGATGGATAAGGTGGATGGTCTACTAGATGGAGAATCTAGCCATACACCTTGGAAGGGTATTGAGATTCAAGAAGTTGATAATCCTGTGAAGCGAGCACTGACTATCAAAGAGTTGTCACTTTAGGCCGAAGGAACGATCTCGCTTGATCAATTGAAGGAGTTCATCGAAGGGACCATTAAAGACAAGTATGAAATATCCACAAGGTCTTCCCATATGTATGTTAAGCCTTACACTACAAGGATTGATAGCCTCCGAATGACCGCCGGTTATCAACCCCCCAAATTTCAGTAGTTTGAAGGAAAAAAAAATCCAAAGCAGTATGTTTGCACACTTTTTGGAGACATGTAATAATGCTGGGACCTATGGAGACCATCTCGTCAAAAAATTTGTATTTCCTTGAAAGGAAATGCCTTTGACTTGTACATGGACCTTGAGCCTAATTCCATTGATAGTTGGGAGCAACTAGAGAATGAGTTTCTTAATCGTTTCTATAGCACTAGAGGAATAGTGAGCATGGTAGAACTTACAAATACTCGCCAAAGAAAGGATGAACCTATCATCTACTTCATAAATCGATAGAGAAACACGAGCCTTAATTGCAAAGACAGACTTAGTGAAACCTCTGCTATAGAAATGTGTATCCAAGGGATGCACTGGGAGCTTCTATACATCCTGCAAGGGATCAAATGTAAGTCTTTTGAAGATCTAGCAATGTATTCTCATGATATGGAGTTAAGCATGTCTTTTGCAGGAAAAGATGGGATGCTTGTCCATGATCCTCGCAAAGGAATGGACAAACAAGAACCAAAGAAATAGGGCAAATTTGTGCCCAGGAATGAAAACAAAAAGTCTATGAATGCCAATATCTCACCTATGAAGTTTACTATGAAGGAGGGTAGGAAGCAAAGTGTAAAGACGACTTTTCAAGAGCATCCAAATCGAAAGCTAACCTTGAGAAAGATGTAGGAAATGGAATACCTTTTTTTGGATTCTGGTGTTCCTGAAATTTTTTAGGAGTTGGCTGAGCTACAGCTCATTGAGTTGCCAGAGATGAAATGACCCGATGAAGCTGGGAAGACTGATGACCCAAATTATTGCAAGTATCATAGGCCTGTGACCCACCCTCTTGAAAAGTGTTTTGTCTTTAAGGACAAGGTTATGCAATTAGTAAAGAAAAGAAGATTGTCCTTGATGATACAAAGGCAACCTCTACTCAAATCTCTATCATGTTTGGCTCACTTGATCCAGTCCAAATATGTCCATCTGAAGAAGAAAGCCCGATAGAGCATGGAAAATCCCAAATTGATACAGTCGATGATGAAGGTTAGATTCTCGTGACTAGGTGGAGACGCAACAAGACAGGTCTTCAGAAAGGATCCCTTGAACAACCAATCAGACAAAGGGTATTGAAGAGATCAAAGAAGCTGAAATCTATTAGGAGTCCAAAGGGGCCCAAAGTTGAAAGACATCACCATCAGAAATTGCGACGTCCTATGACTTTTAGGGAAGTCTTACCAAGTTGATTCTGCGTGAAGGCTACCCAAGACAATGTTCAGGCATCATGTTTCAGTGTTGACAAGGGAGAAACAACGAATGAAGACTCATCGATGGTATCTTTTGCTAACAAAGATGAAGTGGCAGGTGAAATTCCATCAAAAGCATCTTCGCCTTCTTCTGAAAGGTCTATGGAACCCCCTCTTCAAGAAGTACATGCATGTGCCACAAAGATCATATTTACTGACGATGATCTTCTATTTGGCGAAACTCTACACAATCGCCCTTTGTATATGGTGGGTCACGTGCTAGAGAAAAAGATAAATAGAGTTATGATAGATGAAGGGTCCAAGGTAAACTTTCTACCCATTCACACGTTAAAAGAGCTTGGCATCATAACCGAAGAGCTTAGCGAAAGTCGTTTGTTGATACAAGGGTTCAATTAAGAAGGGAAGAGGTCTTTAGGCTCAATTAAGCTAGAAATTCATATGGACGATTTGCGAACAATTGCATGGGTGCATGTGATTGACATAAAGACTTCATATAATATATTTCTTGGAAGGCCTTGGGTGCATGAGAAGAAAATTGTCTCATCTTCTTACTATCAGTGTTTAAAGTACCTCAAATCCTTTCACTGAGGTTGAGTCACATTTTGCCAATGCAAAATTCTGTTTGAAGAGTTATTTTGTGAAAGGGGTAAAACTCGAGGGTGTCAAACCAACGAAGCCTGAGAAGCTCAAAGGTGAAGCAACCAATGAGGCCATTGAAAGGGCCAAAGATGGCATTGGGGAGCCTAGTACTTGTCTTAATGTGGGGAAGACCATACCCTAAAAAATTAAGCCAGCACCTACACTCTGTTATGTCCCAAAGGTGAAGAAAGAGGAGGGTCTGTTATTTGATATATGAGGGAATATTCTAGGGGGGTTAACTCTTCCTATAAAATGGATAAATGAAATAAACTTGTCTTCAAAGCTATTAGGAAAGTTTGTGGCTCAAAATCCACCACAAGGTACACCACTCCCTACAAAACGTATAGAAGGCTTTGATCCAAATGCTTACAAGTTACTTGCAAAGGCTGGGTACAACCCTGATGAGCCATCTAGGCTAGGGAAAATCCCATGGGAGGGCACAACCAGGCAAGCATGTGAAGGTTTAGGCTATAGCCAACCACCATTGGTGCGCATCTCCATAAGAAGGGCGAGAAATAACTATATCACTATAGAAGATAAGTGTGTTTCTTCTAATAAATTACCTTCTGTCTTCGATCGACTTGGAAAACTCACTGCATGAACTTTTGTGTTCGAGAGGTTAGGCCCATTGAAGAAGAAGAATAACAAGCATCGGAGAAGTTACCTAAGAGTAACGATTCTTCCTTCACCTATGATCCAAAAGGATTTCGAAAACATAGTTCCTTCTAGGATGAAGCGATAAGTGGAACTCGTAGTTTCATGTAAAGAGGTACTAAAAGCGAAGGCTCACACTATGGTTTACACCAAAGAGTGCGAGGAATATGAAGAAAGTGTAGGCTTCTCATGTCATGTTACACTCAAATTGAGAATGATGCCTCATGCTAGCTGAAAATTGATGGAGAGTTGGAGGTATTGTTTGGTGTAATCATATATCAATGACAATAACCCACAGAAAGAGGAGGATGCTGGAGAAGCTCCACCAGAATTTGAAGAATGAGTGAAGACCACGATTGATCCCTTAAAGGAAGTTATCCGTGGCACGGATGAAGAATCGAGGCTTACTTACTTAAGTGCTTTCCTAGAAGCCAATGAAGAAATGGCTTATATCAACATACTCAAAGAATATAGGGATGTCTTCGCTTAGAGCTGTAAAGAAATTTCTGGTTTAAATCCCAAGATAGTAGTCCATCAATTGGCAGTCAAACACGGTGCTCATCCTGTCAAGCAGTCTCAAAGACGTTTCAGGCCAGACTTAGTTCCATTGATCGAGAAAGAAGTTAAAAAACTCATTGAGATGGGCTTAATTCGAGAAGTTAAATACCCCATGTGGATTTCAAGCATTTTCCCCGTGAGGAAGAAGAATGGCTAAATTTGAGTTTATGTCGACTTCAAAGATCTCAACAACGCATGCCCTAAAGATGAATTTCCCCTGCCTATTCTAGAGCTAATGATTGATGCTACAACTGGTTATGAGGCAATATCATTCATGGATGGTTCTTCTAGCTATAACAAAATTCGCATGTCACCAAAGGATGAAGAACTCACGGCGTTTTGTACACCTAAAGGCATTTATTATTACAAGGTGATGCCCTTCAGTTTGAAGAATGTTGATGCTACATATCAAAGGGCCATGCAAAGTTATTTGATGATTTACTCCATAAAAATTTTGAGTGTTATGTTAATGACTTGGTGGTGAAGTCGAAGAGAAGGAACGACCATTTAAAAGACTTAAGAATGGTGTTTGAGTTTCTTCGAAGATATCAACTGAGGGTGAATCCACTAAAGTGTGCCTTTGGGGTTGCTTCTAGAAAGTTTCATCCCTTCATTGTGCGGCATTAAGGAATTAAGATTGATCAAGCCAAAGTTGATACAATTTTGAAGATGCCCGAACCTCAAAACATTCATGAGTTGAAAAGTCTCCAAGGGAAATTAGCCTACTTGAGGAGGTTTATCTCAAATCTAGCTGGATGATGTCAACCATTCAGTCATCTCATGAAGAAAGGTGTCCCTTTCAACTGGGATCAGACATGTAACAAAGCCATTAAAAGAATAAAAGTGTATCTGGTGAAACCTCCAGTCTTAGCAGCCCCTACACCTGGAAAGCCACTGATACTTTACATTGTGGCACAAGAAAGGTCCTTGGGAGCCTTACTAGCTCAAGAAAATAATGAAGGCAAAGAAAATGCCATTTATACTTAAGTTGAATGATGACACCAAATGAGCTGAATCATTTGTCAATCGAGAAGTTGCGTTTGGCGCTGGTTTTTTCGTTTCAAAAGATGAAGCACTACTTTTAAGCTCATACTGTCCGCCTTGTTTCTAGAGTAAATCCCATCAAATTTGTCATGTCGAAACCAATCCTTAGTGATAGACTAGCAAGGTGGTACCTTCAGTTCCAACAATTTGATATTGTATATATCCTCAAAAGGCTGTGAAAGGACAAGTGTTAGCGAACTTCCTGGAGGATCATCCTATACCAGATAATTTGGAATTAACTGATGAACTTCTTGATGAAGATGCAATGACCATCGAAATCTATCCCCCTTGGAAAGTGTACTTTGATGGGGTCGTGCATCGTGGTGGAGCTGGTGCAGGCATTGTGTTTGTCACTTCACAAGGATAAGTCCTACCATTCTCCTTCACACTGAAACAACATTGTTCCAACAATGTTGCAGAATATCAAGCACTAATACTTGGGCTCGAAATGGCCGTTGACATGAAGCAATTACAGTTATAAGTTTTTGGTGATTCTCAACTGGTGATTCGACAACTCTTGGGAACCTATGAGGTCAAGAAGCCTGAACTGCACCCATATCACTGTTATGCTCAAAAGTTGATAGGATAGCTTGGAGATGTAACCCTTCAACATGTACCAAGAAAGGAAAATAAAACGGTTGATTCCTTAGCTGCTCTAGCCTCAACTGTTACTCTTCTTTATCAGAAGCAAGTTACTATCTACCAAAAATAGGTAGTACCACCGTTGGACGAAGTCGAACATATAGAGAATGAGCTTCAGCATGTTGTTGCAGTTTCTGAAACTAATAAAGAGGATTGGCGATAAGCCATCATCGATTATTTATGTTATGGGATACTTCCAAAAGATGCTAAGAGAAGGACTGACATTTGTCATCGTGCACCTGATTTTCTCTACTATAAGGAAACATTGTATAGGAGATCATTTGGGAGTGTTCTTACAGTGCCTAGGGGAAAAGAGGCGAGTCAAGCTTTGCAAGAGGCACATTCAGAAGTATGTGAATCACATCAGTTTGGACCAAAGCTCCATTTTCACATAAAAAGAATAGGGCATTATTGGCCAACCATGGTAAAAGAGTGCTTGGATTACGCTCGAAGGTGTAAAATTTGTCAATTCCATGCAAACTTCATACATCAACCGCCTAAAGTTTTACACTTGATTGTTGCATCTTGGCCGTTTGATGCTTGGGGATTGGATGTTATTGGACCACTGCCAAAATCCTCTAGTGGACACTTGTACATCTTAGCTGCGACAAATTACTTTCCAAAATGGGTCAAAGTTATAACTCTTAAAGAAGTTAAGAAGGAGAACGTTGCAAACTTCATTCATGTAAAAATTATTTACTAGTTTGGCATTCCACGATACATAATCACAGATAATGGCAAGCCATTTGATAACAAGTTGATGAATAAGATATGCGATCTATTTGGCTTCGAGCATTGAAAATCTTCTATGTACCATGTTGCCGCCAATGGTCTGGCCGAAGCATTCAATAAGACTCTATGCAATCTTCTGAAGAAAGTGGTCGCTAAGTCCAAATGAAATTGTTAATTAAGTCCAATAAAATATGGATTTAATTAAAAGCCCAAATTCATTATTTGGGCTACAAAAGATGACCCACTTCATTAGGGCCCATGTCCCTTCATCCAAGATGCCCACATGATGCCACGTGTCAAATGACATGGCACTCCAAGTCAAACAAAGAAGCTAATAAGATCATGTCATATGTCAAGATGACAAGCCCATTTCATTAAAGCCCAATATGTCATATCACTTAAATCTGATTGGCCAGGAGAAAGTCTGATTCTATCATGACTCCTCTATTCTACAACTATATATAGGGGTCTTCATAATCAAGAATTCTAACAAAAAACTAGAGAGAGCTCATGGATCAAACGCCATAATTTCTCTACAAATTTAAGAATTCAAACATTCAAGCCTTCAAGTTTAAGAATAAGCTTAAAAGCTCTTGAACTCAAGATTCAAGATCAAAATCAAGATTCAAGATCAAGAAATGAGATCAAAAACAAGATTCAAGATCAAGAAACAAGATCAAAATCAAGATTCGAGATCAAAGTTCAAGATCAGATTCAAGATAAGACTTCAAATTCAAGCACAAGCTCTAGAGCCTTTGAATTTACACTTGAAAAGGTGAATCAGAGGATTCGTAGAAATTGTAACACTCACATTATCGAAATGAAATACTACAAATTGTTGCGATATTTCGTTCTTGATTATTATTTTCTCAATGCGAATTTTATCGTCTACAAATTCTAGCATGCCCAGTTGGACCAAATCGGCCCTTCATCTCTTCTACCATAACTCAAATCTGCAAATATAAAGCTACGAAACCTCAACGGTGAAAGAAAGAGTACTTCAAGTCTCGTCTTGAAGTTTCATCAAGTCTACACTCCGACAAGCCTTGAAGCAGAGGGCATTTGTAGACATCAAAATTTTGTAAGACTCTATAAGATGAGTCCTATTTCAGTCAGGGTTTCTTGGAGGCAACTCAACTCTAAATACTAATTCATGCCTATATAAAGGGTATTATATTCCCTTGAAAAGACATCTCTATATATACCCTAAACAGATCAATATCTCAAGTATCCCATAAATCTTGGGGATATTTATCAAGAGATCAAAATATGGGCCAAGGAGGTCAAAATCATCCCATGTTTGAGAAATACACCACTAACGGCCTTCAAATCACGGAGAAATCTTATAAGGGAGAAATCTTATGAGAGAAGAATCAAGGGAGATTCAGATCTGTACCCACATTGATTATGAATAAAATTCTATTTCTTCATATTTTATTTGTGATTGTAATTTATTTTATATCACTTTAAAATTTGTTGCAAACACCAAACTAACACAAATCATCAATCAATGAACTATATATCATGAGGAAACCATTATGCCTCATCTAGTTGAGAAGGTTGATAGCAACATCTACATTCCATCTTTGCAAAGAGCATCTATATCAATGTTGTAGATATATATGTCGGACTTATTGTTTCCCTATTCCATTATTCGTAGCATACTTAAAGTCTTTTGAGTATGACCCCTTTAGCTAATCCCATGTTCAGCTTACAAATATTTTCTCTCACCATCTTTTTGAACAATTCAACTACAATTTCAACCTTATTTACATTAAAGAATCCCCTTATTATGTTGGTAATGATGATGACATCAAATGGAATGTTATTTTTCATGTAAATGGGTAAGATTGAAAATACATAATCAGCATGATGCATCAAGCAATAACTTTTAATCAAGCTAACCTAAATAAATCCATCAATTGGGATAAAAAGAACTGTTGAGTAGTAATTCATCTTTATTAGTCTTAAAGAATTTATTGGAGACGAAAATAGAAGGAAGAGAGTGCATTCTAATCATTTGATAGGGAAGAGTTACAACATCGTCTAAACACTTGACCTTTTCAAAATTGATTGTGTTTGTATAGTCTCTTACTTTTATTGCCGAACCAGAACTAGAAGGAGAAAAGGAAGAGAGAAAAGGAATACCATTACCATTGTCATTGGTCCATTATGCGCAAAGAAATTCTCTTCATCCTGAATGGCGAAAAAGTGTTGCTCTATGTGTCTAATTTTGCTTTGTCATATATTAAATACATTACCACAATTCATATTATTATCCGGTGCAAATCATGCAACTTGCTAGAGATGGCGATTCTGTTGGATTTTGACAAATTTTGGTTTGACATTTGATTTTTTGGTGTGAACTAATTCAGTTCAGTTAGATTTTATTGGATGTTTTTAAATTGATTTTTTGGTGTGAACTAATGAAAAATAAAATAAGGACAAAATCAAAGTATAAGACATGTGGAATCCCACAAGTGGGGTCTGCAAAGGGTAGAATATACACAGACTTTACCGCTACCTCACAAAGTAGAGAGGTTGTTTCTTGGGAACCCTCGTTTCAAAAACCCATAAGAAGAATAAACTAGATATAAAAGAAAAAGAAAAAGGAAAAGAAAAGGAAATAGAAAGAACGACTAACAACAAAAAGTACTAGATAGTGTGTAAATACGATAAAATCAATATATATATATGACATAATGACGACATAGGATATAAAAACACGGCTAATCTTACTACCCTACAATACCCCAAGACTAGACATCCACCTAACTTTACTAACCTATAAGCCTGTTACTCTAATTTGCAACCTCCACTCCTTTTTATCTAAGGTTATATCTCCAGTGAGATCAAGTTTCACTATAGCTTCTCTTATCACTTCCCACTAATACTTCTTCGGTCTACCTCTACTCCTCCATGTAGCTCCCAAATTCAACCTCTCGTACCTCCTAACAAGAGTATCGGTACTCCTTATTTGCACATGTTCAAACCATCACAGTCTCGCTTCCCTCATATTATCAGCCATAGGGGCCACCTCTAACTTCTTCTGAATGGTCTCAATCCTAATCTTATCACTCCTAGTATGACCACACATCCATCTCAGCATCCTCATCTCTACGACTTACATGTTATATAAAAACTTAAAATCATGTTAAGTAATAATGTTGCCACATGGAACGTTTATTGTGCTTAAAAAACTATATCTTTGTCAAAAACTTACACCTCCAGCTATGGCTTGAAGAAAACAAGCACAAAGATGCATTCCTTTACATGACATAAATTGACAAAAAATATGTTTGAATTTTTCTTAGAAAAAATATTTCAAGTTAACTATATGGATACAAATGACCCAAAATTTTATATTATAATTTTCTAGTCTAAAATAGAGTTGGTTCATTAGTAACAACAAAATTATTTGTTACTTGAGAATAAGATTTTTCGTCATAGTTTTTTACGTCGTTAGCTGCTTCAATTTTTCTTATTGAAAAATTCCATACTCAAGCTGAATTGAATCCAATCAAACTCAAAATTGTTCTATGCATTAGTATTTGGTGAAAAAAATAACACTATTTTGAATTGGTTATATAATTTTTAATTTTTTTTTCTTTCCACAGTTCAAGTTCTTCGGTGAAGGATTAGGATAGAGACAAAAGAGTCTTATGTACCCTTCAATTTTGTCACTTCGGGCTGATACAACACTCATTATAAAAATAGCTTATATATATCCCCTACAATTATAAAAGTGGCTCACATTTATCCCTATTGTCACTAAAGTGGCTCACAATCGAAAATAAAAATAATTTATATTTATATTTTTAAAATATTTAATTTTTTAAAAAAACAAGTAGTGGTATACATGATTCTTTTAACAAAGTTCAGAGCTATATTTAATTTTTTTCACACATGAATGAATTATTTATTTATTTATTTATTGACTTCTATGAATGTCATTATTTGAGCTTGTTATTTTTATTTGAATTTATTCTTCTCGTTCTTCAGTATAAAAATGAGAGAAATAAAAGAACGTGTGAATGAAACAAGAAAAAGTGAACAAAAAAATTTTAAAATTAATTTCTTGCGAGTATACTGTAATTTAACACAATATTTTTGCAACTATATTATAATTTAAAAAATTTCTTATTGTAATTTAATTTTCTATTTGTAAAATAATTTGGGGCATTTGTAACAAATTTTTATTAAAAATTAGTGAAAAAATAAATTTGATCATCAAAATAATAAATTCAAATTAGTAATTGAATGTCACGACCTGGTCCCGGTCATGACGCCGCTTGCTGGTCCCACATATAGGCAAGCCAATTTCCAACCCAAGAGTACATGTCCTAGCTCTCTAGTCCAAACCAAATCGATACAACAATAATATATACGCAGAAACCTACCCAGAACCTGGAGGTCAACTGTAGAGAGATACAATAGACACAAGGACATATGATATACATATATCAATAATCAAATATACAAACTTAGAGCTCTTCTACAAATACCTAACACTACCATATAAGGCCAATGCTGGAGACAAAAGACAACCATCAACGGGAAGGAGACTGCGAAGAAGGCAGTGTTGTGGTGCTCACCAAAAGTCTCCTGAGCGCTCTCGAAGTTCTCCAACTCAGCTATCATGGCCCTTACTTGGACCTGCACCATGGGAAGATACAAAAGTAGGGGTGAGTACCAAGAAAGGCATCCAGTAGGCATCATCACCGATCGAGTGAAACAGTAAACATAATAAAGTCCAAATATATAGAACTACAGTAGTGTAGCAAAACAAACTCAGATCATGGCATAGGCATGTATGGGAACCCTCATACCATAGCAGAACCAATTGACGTGAAGAACAATGATAACTTGAACCAGCCCAAGTACTGAACATTGATGTCGACTAACAAAGACTGCGTAGCTAGTACCACAACTGTCCCCAACTGAGGCATAGTGATGTATGCGGGTGCAAGGCCCTAGTATCTATGCATGTACGCCAATTGGTCCCTCATAAACCCAGAAGGTACACTCGCACATAATATAGAATCGACACATCATCACCGAATCCTTCAAAACCATCACATAATCTTAGAGAACCATCACAGAGCTCAGCTCTCCACATCATCAGAATAAGGGACAACTAACGTGGGTTTAAGGCCCTAGTATCTAAGCTTGAACGCCCCGTGAGCCCTCAAAAGCCTAGGAGGTAAACCTATGCCTAATTAGGGTGTGAATAGATGAGTGGATCCACGAGTAAGTAATCATAGGCCTTGCCCCAACAATTACCGGCATGTGGTACTCGATCCATAGTCCTCTGACTTGGCCTCCAGTCGAGCAGTCAGCCAGGGCCAGATAGTCTGACACTCAGTATAACAGCGAGATGTATCCCCCGCGGGAGAAAGAATCCCCCTAACATAAACAATAGTATCTGATCTCAGAATGTCAATTACGGGGCCCAGCCCCATAGAATATAAATCATGGGGCCAAGCCCCATAGAATATCACTCGGGGTCCTCGACCCATATCTCAGTCGACATTCAGTACGCAGAATCAGTATCCATCGCCCTTCGCTCAGGCAGGACCATTGAAACTCGAAACATGGGGCGTGTAACCCGTGAACTCAGATACTTGGACGTGCTTTTCTAGTGCTCGAATAGTAATAGGGAACGCTATTTGGGACTTGCAATATCAATCAATCACTCACTCAACTAATCCATCCGAATCTGGAACTTTAAATTCATATCGTGCCCAAAGTGAATGTAGGCGATGATAATCTCATTGTGCCTAGAGTAAATGTAGGCGGCGACACTCTCAACCTAGGTATCCCACAATCTCAATCAAACCCAAACAATCACAATCATAACCTCTCTCAAATATAATAGATACCCTAGAATCAGAGTGAATGAACCAGTACATAACAACTATCAGCAGTACATCAGAGAGTATATACATCACAAAACACCATAGAGCCACGCCTAGCTAAGGCTAAGTATACCATAACCTCATTAATCCCTAGTGCAAGAGAAAACATGGACAATCACGATACATCATAGGTATCTAGGATAACCAAACTCTGCAGAGTTATATCTCTACTAGAACCAGGCCATAGTAACAACAACATTACCCCAATGCCTCAAAGGCTCCCGCACATTGCGAGGTAAGGGGGGGTCGGATGTACGCAGCCTGACCCCTATGTTTAAAAACATAGCGGGACTATTTCCGGATGACCCATGATGAGCATCGAAAGTTGCATTGACTAACTGCTACTTCACAATTGAAAGAAGCCCAGACAGTGTAAAAAGCCATTTTGCTTTATTCCATCATACCCAAAGCCAAAAAATAGTGAATGTTTGGCTCCATCTAAGATTGATGGAAAGAACCAGGGCATAGTATGGCATATAATTAATATAGTGAATGTTTAGCTCCATCCAAGATTGATGAAAAAAACCAGGGCATAGTATGGCATATAATTAATACATAGTTTCCCAGTCAGCATATCTCTGTAGTAATAGGCAGTGCGCGATCATATTGGTGTAAGTCAAGTTAGTATGCATGCCTTCCCCAGACATTAGCTCATATTTGACCCTTACTAGGAACTTTTCTGTGTAAAGCAACTCATAAGGCTGCGTCGGTATAACCTAAGCTAAGGCTCACGAGGCTAGATAATCAGAAGGATGATACCCAACTGGATCATATCGTAGCTCAGCAGCCACAAAGGATATCACCTAAGGAAACCATGTGTTGGGCCACTGAAAATGTGCCCCTCTCAAGTAGATGCCAATCCCTAAGACAAACCCATATAACTATTGTCTCATCATAGATCACCCAAAATGCCCATAGGATATAACCCACACCTCGCTAACAGGGTCACACTTATATCTCTAACCCGCTAGTGACTCAGTGTCAACGCATCTCGTATTACAAGTCACAAGACTCCTTTGGGGGTACAACTATGATCGTCCCTAGAACATGACATGTCTCTAGTCACTAACCAGTGGCACAAGTACATAATAAGGAACAATAGTATACAGGAACATATAAATCACAAGGCAACATAGAATCATATTTAATCAGGGACTTCTACCAAAAGTACTCAGTAAAGATATCGTTAACCACTGCCACATCATGCATATACATACCAACCAGATATACGTAATAGATTCAACGAACAAGGTAGCATGCAATCACAAGTCCACCTCAATAGCTAATATTCCTGCAGCCTTAGACCACACACATACACAAGAAAGAGTCAAGCTTAATGTACATACCTGTCACATGTTCACAACTCCAACCAACACCTTTTAGGCCCTTTCATAGTCATATAATGTAAGAACTCAAGTAATATAATAGCTACAACCAACACAGCCTTCAATGCAACAACTATCATCCCATAAAATTATATATAATCAACATATAGATCATATCCAGTCATATACAACATATACTCCAGACTCAATTCATAAACAGTAGATTCCTAACATTCCAACGTAAATATGCAAACATTTTAGCTCAGTCTAGCTCTGAGTCGATCCAATTGAGCGTTTCTCTTCAAATCACTTCCAATACTGTTCAGTTGTAAAAACATAAGTCACAAGACTATTATGGCTAGTTTGGCTATAAATTATTAAGAAACGGGTGAAATTACATCAATTACGACTAAAATGGAGAAAAATAAGACCCACATCTAAAATGTCAAACCAACCCCCGAAAAATAATACCTACATCACTTCGAGTCCATAGCCAGAAATTGAGCCCAAAATAGGTCTCAGAAGACTGAGAAACCACTCAAAACGAAGTTACATTTCTTATCGAAAACATTTCTTCTATCACTTCTCAGTCAAATTATATAAAATACAGTCAAACTAATAAGATTCAAGCATTCCACAATGTTCCACTCAGGAAATAGAACAACTTAGCCACAATTTTATTTAATTCCATTGAGAAATGACTGATATATCACCATGTAAAATTTTCACCAATTCTGATATATAATCAGCGAAAGAAACGGGGATGTTACCTCAAAGTACGCATCAAATCCCAAATCTTATTCACCACAATGTTTCATATGAAAAATCGAGTCACGTAGCCTTTTGAATCACTCAAATCAAATGAAAAATGAGCTCGAAATAGAAGTCCGAAGTTTGGAGGAAATATATATACATATATATTTTGCATCATCTGGAACATGTCCTTTAATATATGTAGGTGTGCAGGTGCCAACTCATGGCCATGTGGAACCACCAAGCGCACAACATGGTAGTCTCATAGCTTGCATCATCATCCCTCTCTCGTTCCATTAACCATTCAATCTCTTTTTCATCATTTCGGGCTCGTTCGAACTTCGATTTTTGCAAACAAACTATGTAACCCTATGGATTTTGACATTCCGGACCCAAAGGTGAGGTTAGAATTTCCAATGGAGCTTTCTATGATAAAGTGAGGGTCCCACTTCTTTATACCTAATTTTTAACGAAAAGCCCCCAGGGCTCAAATCACATCCAGATGTCCCAGGTATCAAATGAAGGGTCACCCTAGACCAATATCGACGTTCTGGAGCTAATTGCACTATCAAAATACTCATCCAGGGCACAATTCCCAAGAGCATTGACTGGATCAACTATTAACCAGTTTTTGCAACCAAATTTGCAATACATGATATAATTGCACAGGACATGCTCCTAACTGAATTCACTGTTCCGGATCTAATAGAATCGTTAGAATTCCATTTCGGTGCCATTTACTAGAAATTTATCTGAAAACTCATTACGAGTATAACTTTCAAGTTAACTAAAAAATCTAGGTAACTCCCAAATAATTCAACCAATAATCACCCAAGTAGTCCTCAGGTCACTATACACATGCTCAAGTCAACATAATAACAATAAAATCATAGAAATGACTTGGAGGGTCATTACTACATCCCTCACTAATAAGACTTTCGTCCGCAGAAGTACGAACATAGGCATACTTGTAGGCTCGACTCCACACCACCAGTATATAGTCATAAACATGTTTCATATTCTACAATAATTCAGTACCACCCTCACTATCCAGAAATCCCACTACCCGTTGTATATGACAACGAGTGTTGTGGCAATTCAACAAGGAAGTTCAAGAATCTACTCTTTGTCCCCTACGCTTAATCTACTAACAAGACACGAGGATCAATCGGCTAGACATACCTATCCTTACTACCTCACCGGATATTTGGATAATCATGGTTGTTCATAACTGTACTCGTGGTTTACATATACAACTTTTACTCCATTCTTGGTTTCCTTATACAAGTGATTTTCAAAATCACCCACTAATAAAAGGGACCTTCCATTACCTCAATATCTGACCTGGGATAAAAGAGGCTTGGAACTTATACTAAACTAAGTAATAGGTGGAGCAACGTACCTAACACTATATAAATATAACTCAAGTACTAGGTAATTTGGCAAAATGATCAACATTCCCATTGACAAGAATAGCTAAGAATCTGAACAATATATTCTCCGTCGGCTAACAATCATAACAAGTCCTAGGGTGGAGTGGCCGACAGTTCAATTGAAAATGCAATAATACTCGATACAACAATAGATGATCCAACTAAGCCTCCAAGCATAACATTTTATTCCAAAATCGAGTCACCCAAAAATTAGGAGAATCCCATATCAACAAATCATCACAACAAAATCGTAACCATATAGGCACAAGGTGTAGCTAGGGGTATGACCGACAGTCAGCCTCTCAAATACGATGTACACCAGCATAAGACTACCTACTCTAGTAGGTAAGCATCAAAACATTCATATGTATAAAACACATAGTTTGGCTTACATTCAGCCACCAATAGGGTACAATCATAACATAGGCGACAACTACTTAAAATCCCACCAGGTACACATACTCATCAACATCAGAAAACCCAACAAGTCAAATCAATAGGTAAATAATTGAATGCGGATATCCGGAAGGCTCCAATGCTTAACCTTACCGCAATCGTAACTTATCTCGCCTTCAATATCTTTATCAAGAGTGCTCGTAGCCCATATAAACTTTAACCAACCGCTGACGTACGAATCTACGTATCACAAAACTCCATCCCCAACAACATCTTCCATAGTGTAATACATAGCCACCACTAATCAAGTACCAAAGCCCACCTCTGAGGCCCTTCTACACTCTCAATGCATGCAAGTTTCCTTATTCTGTTGTTACAAATCGAGGGAATCTAGCCTCTACTCGATGAGCTCTGGGGACTACCCCCTATTTGGGACTGACGACGCAGCACTTCCCCTGCCCGGAGTCTAGCCTCTATGTGACATCCACGAGAAGGAACGGATGGAGCCAATTGCTCTAAAAATGAAGAACTATTTAAATGACGCACAACCAAACTCAGTAATATAGGAAAATTCCTAAACATCCCATAGCCTTCTGGAGATAAGCCATGGATATCTCTGTACCCATCCACAAGACTCTATTAGACGGTAGCTCTATAGCTAAGACCAGTGAACCTTAAGCTCTAATACCACCTTGACACAACCTAATCTCGATCATGAGGGCATCTATTGATCCCACCTATAGGCAAGTCAATTCATAACCCAAGGGTACTTGTCCTAGCTCTCTAGTCCAAACTAAACTGATACAACAAAAATATATACGCTGAAACCTATCCAAAACCTGGAAGTCAACTGTATAGAACTAAAATAGACACAAGGACATATGATATGCATATATCAATAATCAGAGTAATATACAAACCTAGAGTTCCTCTACAAATGCCTAACACTACCATACAAGGCCAATATCTGGAGACAAAAGACAGCCATCAACAAGAAGGAGACTACGAAGAAGCCAATGCTATTGGTGCTTACCAAAAGTCTCCTTAGCGCTCTCGAAGCTCCCCAACTTAGCTATCACGACTCGTAATTGGACCTATACTATGGGAAGATGCAGAATAGGGGTGAGTACTAGGAAAGGCACCTAGTAGGCATCATCGGCCGACCAAGTGAAATAATGAACATAAAGAAAGACAAAATATATAGAACTACAACAGCGTAGCAAAACGAACTCAGAGCAAGGCATAGGCATGTCTGGGAACCCTCAAACCATAGTTGAACCAATCGACGTGAAGAACAATGATAGCATGAACCAGTCCAAGTACTGAACATCGATATCGACTAATGAAGATTTCGTAGGTCAATACCACAACTATCCCCAACTGAGGTATAGTGATGTACATGGGTACAAGGCCCTAGCATTTATGCCTGTATGGCAACTTTGCACCCATAAGCCCAGAAGGTATACTCGCGCACTAGATAGAATCGACGGATCATTACAAAATCCCTCAAAACCATCACATAATCCCAGAGAACCATCACAGAGCCCAGCTCTCCACATCATCAGAATAAGGTTCAGCTATACATAGGGTAAGGTCCTAGTATGTAAGCTTGAACGCACCCTGAGCCCCCCATAAGCACAACAGGTACATCGGCGCACAATCAGGGTGTGAATAGGTGTGTAGATCCACGGGTAAGTAATAACGGGCCTCGCACTAGTAATTATTAGTCAATTGGCTCATGGACCTTGTGCCAGCACATGGCACCTGTATCTCTAGTCACTAGCGAGTAGCACAAGTATATAATAGAGAATGGTAGTATACAGGATCATATGTACCACAGGGCAACACAGAATCATATTTAATCAGGGAATTCTACCAAAAGTACTCAGTAAAGATATAGATGACCGCAACCACATCATGCATATAGATACCAACCATATATACATATTAGATTCAGTACATAGGGTAGCATGTAATCACAAGTCCACCTCAATAGCTAATATATTCTGGTGGCCTCAGACCATACACACATACAAGAGTCAAGCTCAGAGTACATACCTGTCAGATGTTCACAACTCCAACCAACTCCTTTTAGGCCCGTAGTCGTATAATGTAAGAACTCAGGTAATATAACAGCTATAGCCAACACAACTCTCAATACAATAACTATCATCCCATAGCATTATATATCAAGAAGACACAGATCACATCCAGCCATTTAAAGCATATACTCCATGACTCCATTTATAAATAGTAGATTTCTACACATTCCAATGCAAATATGCAAATATTTCAGCTCAGTCTAGGGTTTAGCAAAACCCTAGCCTACCTGGCATCCGACATCTCGTGCTGCGAGTTGATCCAATTGAGCCATTCCCTTTGAATCACTTATGAATACTGTTTAGCTGTCAAAACATAAGTCACAAGATCATTATGATTGGTTTGTCTATAAAATCTTAAGAAATGGATGAAATTATATCAATTACAACTAAAATAGAGAAAATAGGGCCACAGTCTAAAATGTCAAACCAACCCTCGTAAAATGATCCCTACATCACCCCCGAGTCCATAGCCAGAAAATTGAGCCCCAAAACACATGTCAAAAGATTGAGAAACCGCTCAAAAATAAAGTTGCACTTCTAATAGGAAATATTTCTTATATAACTTCTCGGTCAAATTCCATAAAAATACAACCAAATTAATAAGATCCAAGCATATTGCAACGCTCCTCTGGAAATAGAACAATTTAGATACAAATTTTACTTAATTCTGTTAAGAAATGATCGAGATATCATCTTGTAAAGTTTTCACCAATATATAATCAATAAAAGAAACAGGGATTTTACCATGAAATATATGTCAAATCCTAAATCCAACTTCACCACGACGTTCCTTGCGAAAAACCAAATTACGAGCCTTTTGAATCACTCAAATCAAATGAAAATTGAGCTCGAAATTGAAGTCTGAAGTCTGGAGGAAATATATATACATATATACTTTGCATCAACTGGAACATGTTCTTTATATATGTAGGCATGCAAGTGCCAACTCATGGCCATGTGAGCGCCAAGGCATGTCATGTGGCAATCTAATAGCCTGCTACCTCATCTCCCTCTCTTTCCATTAATGCTTCAATCTCTTTTTCATCGTTTTGGGCTTGTCCGGACTTCAATTTTCACAAACGAACTATGCATCCCTATGAATTTCAATATTCCAGACCCAATGGTACGGTTATAATTTTCAATGGAGCTTCCTACGATAAAGTGACGGTCCCACTTCTTTATGCGCAACTTTTAATGAAAAGTATCTCGGGGTTAAATCAGATCCGGATGTCCCCGATATCAAATGAAGGGTTGCCCCAGATCAAAATCTACATTTCAGAGCTAATCATGCTATCAAAATTCTCATTCAGGGCATAGTTCCTGAGAGCATTGACTGGGTCAACTATTAATCAGTTCTGGCGTCAAATTTGTAATCTATGACATAATTGCACCGGACATGCTTCTAGCCTAATTCGACCATTCCGGAGCTAATAGAATCGTCAAAATTCCATTCTGGGGCCATTTACTAGAACTTTACCCAAAAACTCATTTTACGAGTATAACTTCTCGATTAGCTAAAAAATTCACATAATTCCCAAATAATCCAACCAATAATCACCCAAATAATCCCAAGGTCACTATACACATGCTCAAGTCAACATAATAATAATAGAATCATAGAAATAACCTGGAGGGTCATTACATTGAATAAAAAAAGTAATATATATTTACATGTGTGTGAAAGAGAGATAGAGACAAAGAGAGAGGAATTCAATACATCCCTACATGAATTTCTTTTGATTTAAAAAATAAATCAATATTACTTCTAATTAAAAATAAGTTAATATTTCTTTCAATTCTGTTAAAAAAGGGTATATGTGTGTCATTTGTATAATAGAATATATATGAATCAGGTTTACTAAATATATATATATATATATATATATATATATATATATAAACAACTTTTTAAATGAGGATATATCAATTCTAAATGAGAGTTTTGATTGATTTATTTTTAGTGTAACAACTTATAAGCACTTTGTCTATGATGAAAAAGTAATAAGAACAGTCAAATGTAGAGTATCTCTAATTTGTGATTTTTAATTTTTAACTTATAGATCGCTTATAAAAAGTCAATGCAAACACTACCTAAATAATAAAGTTGAGGAGTATATAACCTTCTTCCTTTTTAAAATGAAAAGATATCATTGATATTAGAAATTATTGTATTAAAGAGGCAAACTATATCAACTTTAATTAATATTTTAAAACTAGATACGAAAAGGCCTGTTAATAGATCCAATGTTACAGTTTTATTGTATTTGAGTAGAATTTTTATACACCCTTCATTCTTAAATAATTGTCAAGTTTTCGAGGTTGTTTTTTAAGAGTCAATTTGAGTACTTTTAAAATAAACTTAGATTAAATTAAGTTAATATTTTAATGTTAAAATATAGCTTTTAAAGCTAGTTTTTCAAAAGCTATATGGAAAGTAATGTAGATAACAATTTTACTCATATCATGATATCAATATGACGAAAAAAGATACATTGAAATATTGATCAAAGTACACGTTTGTCTTTTCGAAAAAAATTAAGACTGAATTTTAGAAAGGCAGAAGTAATATATATATTATATTCTCATGTTTTTCTAACAAAACAAATCCAAACATGTGAGTTATAAAATTATCAGAAAGATGATTTTTATAATTAAAAATATTTTAAAATATGCACTAAAAAAGCTAACTTAATTTTAGACAGTGAAATAGGATCGATAAAAAATAGAGTGTAAATTGAATAAAAATTGGGTTCCCAGTGTATGAATGAAATTAATAATGAATAAGGAAGGTTGTAATAAATAATAAGACTAAAATGATATAAAAAGGATGAGTGCATATGTATTACACGCTTTTAGAGGCTATTGGTTAAAAAAAAAGATAATACCAAGTATATAGTACTATTTATACTGCTAATTGTACAACTCTTCATGCCCATGATCTTCCTTTCATGACTCAACAATTCAAATTAAGACAGAATGACCCCAATTACAATCATACACATATACTGTCATGTCCTCGATAAGGTACACATTTTCCGAGGCAAATTTAGATGTCGATTTATGAATTCACATTAACTCATAACTCTTATCTTAAATTCTAAATATACATATGTATACATATTATGACATTAATTGGTAAGTATATATTTATTACAGACAACAAAAGAGTACAACTAATATTTCTATAATTGAGTTGTGTGTAAGTGTCTAGTTTTGTTTTTTATTTTTTTATTTTTTTATTTTTTTGAATTTTAGAATAAAAATTTGAATTGAGCAAATTAGTAGATATTTGATATGAATTTTTATTATTTATCTTTGTATGCTAAGCATAATTATAAATCTTTAATGATGTTTCTAGAATTAAGTTGTGTGTAAGTGTCCTTTTTTTGTTTTAAAAAAATTAGAATAGAAATTTGGAGTGAAAAATCAATATATATTTTAAATGGTTATTAATTATTTTTCCCTTGAATGATGAACACAATTACAAATTTGTCATTAATATGAAAAAAATTTCAATCAATAATACTTTTCTTATAATTTTTTTATATCTAAATTTTTATTTCAAAATATAAAAGTCGTTTAATATAGTTTAACTTTAAAAATTAAGTTATTTTAAAATATAAAAGTCATTTAATCTAATTTTAACTTTAAAAATTAATTAAACTAATTTTTGAAAAATATAACTAAAATGAGACAGTAACAACAACAACATATCCAGTAAAATTTCACAAATAAGGTTTGGGGAGGGTGAAATGTACGCAGACCTTACCACTATCTCATAGAGATAGAGAGACTATTTTTAGGAAACCCTCATCTCAAGAATCAAGCCCCATAAGTAGAAATACAAGATATGAAAAAATGGGAAAGAACAAAAAAGTATGAACGACCAATAATGAAAGCAAATAGATAGTATGTAAATATAAAAAGTAACAGTAAAAGATCAACCAAAATAAATAAATAAATAAATAAATAAATAAATAAATATAGGACGAATAATGGCAACATAAGATAAAACTAACTACTAACCTACTATATCAATAGACTATACATCAATATGCCCTCGCTAACCCATTAGTTTGAAATTTTCATTTTCTAAGGTATTTTTTCTTAATCAAGTTTTCGAATTTACAACTACAGTCCTTGTACAACCATAAACATCCTTCTAATTCTTACTTCCTCCGTCCATCATTACTTCTCTCCTATACTATTTTGGGATGTCCAATAATACTTGTCCATTTTATGGAATCAAGAGATAATTTTACACTTAGTTCTTAATTCACTCTTATTATTAATTATAATCATTTCCCTATTATATTTTCAAGAGATTGTATTTATTATATTCAAAATTTAATTTAGTACAATTACCTCATCACTTACTACTTATTAATTTTCATGTCAAATCAATAAGGAATAAGTAAAGATGAACGAAAAGTGTAATTCAAAGAAAATACAAGGGCATTTACGTAAATGTACGCAGTTGAGACATTTGCTTTCTCGACTATAAATTATCACACTCTGCATTCGTGAAACCCTAACGCTTCACTTGTTTTGCGCAGCCAGAAGTTTTAGCGAAGTTCTCTCTTCTCTCTCTTCAAAAGGTTCGATTTATACTCTTCTTTCTTTTAATGCTATTATAATTGTGTTCTTTTCTGATCTTGTGTTTGAATTATGACTACTTGTTTTTTTTTTTTTTAAAAAAATGAATTAGATTTGAATTGGTATGGATAATTTTGCTGGTGCCTTGATGTTATTTGACTGTAAAATTTGTTACAGCTTATTAGATATGTTTTTTTTTTGGTGGTCGATTTGATTTTTTACAGAGTATAGATTCGGGTTTGTTGATGTTTATTTCCTTGTAATGGATCGATTTTATGTAACCACTTGGAAATCAATAGAATAATAAATCTAAACTATTTGCATGTTTTGAAAATTTTTTGGTGAATTCTCTATAGATAGATGTTAATATGTTTGTTGTGATGGAGAAATTAGTTTGTAAACTAACTTGCTAAAATTATGGACTGTCAAAAATGTTATCTTTAAGGAAAAAACTACACAACTTATGCTCCATATCATTGCTATATCAAAATACCTGTTCCGAATTTTTGAAAATATGATTTTTAAAATGCAAATATTTGAATTATTTTCCATGACAGGATTTACATAGTACTGGTTTAGTATATTTATCTTCTTTGTTAGATCTAAGTTTCTCATTAGTCAATATTAAAGAACCATTAGCCGATAGTCTGCCTAAATATATGTTCCTTTTATAAATTATTATTTGTTATCCATGGTTGTCCAAAAAGTAATTCTTGGATTTCTTCTTTTGATGATCTTCAGTTTCTAAGGAATCATGGGTAAGGAGAAGACTCACATCAGTATTGTGGTCATTGGCCATGTTGACTCTGGAAAGTCGACTACCACGGGTCACTTGATCTACAAGCTTGGTGGTATTGACAAGCGTGTTATTGAGAGATTTGAGAAGGAAGCTGCTGAGATGAACAAGAGGTCATTCAAATATGCCTGGGTGCTTGACAAGCTTAAGGCCGAACGAGAGCGTGGTATCACCATTGATATTGCTTTGTGGAAGTTTGAGACCACCAAGTACTACTGCACTGTGATTGATGCCCCTGGACACAGGGATTTCATCAAGAATATGATCACTGGTACCTCACAGGCTGACTGTGCTGTCCTGATTATTGACTCCACCACTGGTGGTTTCGAAGCTGGTATCTCTAAAGATGGCCAGACCCGTGAACATGCATTGCTTGCTTTCACCCTTGGTGTCAAGCAAATGATTTGCTGTTGCAACAAGGTTTGCCTTTATTGATAGACCAGAATTAATTGTTGTTTTAAGCAGGATGTGTCATGCTAATTCTGTTATTTTTCCGCAGATGGATGCTACCACCCCCAAGTACTCCAAGGCTAGGTATGATGAAATTGTGAAGGAAGTTTCGTCCTACCTCAAGAAGGTAGGTTACAACCCTGACAAGATCCCCTTTGTCCCCATCTCTGGTTTTGAAGGAGATAATATGATTGAGAGGTCTACCAACCTTGACTGGTACAAGGGCCCAACCCT
>JAOTQR010000097.1:7724103-7774720 GCA_025774065.1 Solanum ossicruentum | reverse complement strand
TCGTAAGGTAGGGACATCTTAAGATACCTATCAAAAAGATAATGGTTGAAGATACAATTCATGGCTCCTACCGCAAAGATTATATCATAAGGTAAGGATACTTTATAATGCTATCAAAAAGTCCATGCCATAAGGTAAAACAATTCAGGGCTCCTACCGAAAATATTATATTGTAAAGTAGGGGACATTTTATACTATCTATCAAAAAGACTATGTCGTAAGGTAGGGGTATTGATAACACTCTACGAAAAGGTTATGTTGTAAGGTGAGTAGGTGGCTATTTGGCCCATTTCATGTATGTTTGTGTAAGGTTCATGTATATATTCCATGTTTAGTTTATGTTCCTTGATTATGATTAAGCATCTTGTTATTATGGCAAATGACTCTTGTTGCATTGCATCCCGCATACTTAGTACATCTAAACATACTAATATATACTTTATGTGTACATGATATTACAATGTAGGGACCGGAACACCTTTTGATCATCCTCCTCGTGGCTAGTTTGGTGCTTTGAAGGTAAGCTTTGGTGAGTCCTCAAGTTTGGGGACGCTAGCTATGCTACTCTTACTACTTGTTATCTCTTTATATTGAACATATGATACTATGAGGGTGAGCCCAGAAAGTGTATTGAACAATTGATGTACATATGCTTTGAGCTTGACTCTTGAGTATTTTTTGATTATTAAATCCTTCCCTTAGCCCCGTTTCCCTTTTTCTGTTTGTTGTTGTTATTTTGCTTCCGCGACCAAGGATGTGTGATTGATATGCTAAGAGGCTTTTTTGGGGTTCCTTCGAGTTTTCCATTCGCCGTGGCACGTCTAGACCCTAGGCTTGGGTCATGATACCATCACAATCTCGTTTTCCTCATCTTGTCAGCCACCGGGGCCACCTCCAGCATCTCTCGAATGGTCTCATTCCTAATCTTATTACTCCTGGTGTGACCATACATTCATCTCAACATGCTCAAATCTCCGATAAACATGTGCATCTTTTATAGGCTAACACTCCACCCCATATAGCAAAGATGGTCTAACCACTATTCTGTAAAACTTACCTTTGAGTTTAGGCGATATCTTTTTCACATAATACTCCAGAGGCAAGCCTCCATTTTATCCATGCTGCCCCTATACAATGTGTGACATCATCATCGATGTAGTCACTACTCTGAATGATGGACCCCAGATACTTAAATGTTTCCCTCTTAGGGATAGGTTAAGTGGAAAACCTCACATTAATGTCTGCTTTATCTGTCGCAATACTAAATTTGCACTCTAAGTATTCTGTTTTGGTCCTGTGCAGTTTGAATCCTTTGGACTCCAATGTGTGTCTCCAAACCTCCAACCTATCATTAACTTTAGTCCTAGTCTCATCAATCAGTACTATGTCATCAGCAAATAATATACACCATGGGATCTCCTCCTGGATAGATTGTGTCGTTTCATTCACCACCACGGCAAATACAAAAGGGCTCAACACAGATCCTTGATGAAGTCCCATCTCAACAGGAAAATACTCTGAGTCTCCTCCCACCGTTCTTACCCGAGTTTTGGCTCTATCGTACATCTCTATAGGGCATCCCTCGAAACTTTGTCATAGGCTTTGTCTATATCAATGAACACCATATGAAGGTCCTTCTTTCTTTCCCTATATTTCTCAACTAATCTCCGAACAAGATGAATTGTTTCAGTAGTCGACCGCCTCGGCATGAATCCAAACTAATTCTCCGAAATAGTCACTACTTTTCTCACCCTCAACTCCACCGTTCTCTCCCAGACCTTCATAGTGTGAATTAATAGCTTGATACCCCTGTAATTGTTACAATTTTGAATATCACCCTTGTTCATGTACAATGGAACCAAAGTACTCCACCATTCATCAGGCATCTTGGCAATCCTCACAATAGCATTGAACAGTCTGGTCAACCATTCTAAGCCATCCTTGCCCATGTTCTTCCAAAAATCTACTGGAATCTCTACGGGTCCGATCGCCCTCCCTCTCTTCATCCTACTAATAGCCCTTCTAACCTCCTCAACTCTGAACTGCCTGTAATAACCAAAATCTCGATGCCTTTCAGAGTGTGTCAATATCTCTATCTCCGTTTTCATTCAAGAGTTTATGAAAGTAAGTATGCCACCTTAGTTTAATGGAATTTTCATCCACCAACACCTCCCCCTCATCATCCTTGATGCACTTCACTTGGTCCAAGTCACGAGTTTTCCTTTCTCTCTCTTTAGTGAGCCTATACAATCTCTTGTCCCCGCCTTTATCACTTAGCTCCTCATATAAGCGCTCAAAATTAGTTGTCTTAGCACTCGTCACTGTCATCTTTGCTTCTGACTTAACCGTCTTGTAGATCTCCTTAAGCTTTCACTTTTCATCCTCATCCCTGCACTCCAACCACTTCATAAATATTCATAAATAAAAACTAAAGACATTGATAATACCAAATATGTCCTTTATAAATATTAGTCATACAACAAAATGCCTCTAAGTGATCTAATGATGACCTTAATATATGGTCAATATAATCAAAATATAATCATGTGAAGCCTAAGCATAGTACATTCTCAATTTATTTTAAAATATCTTGATTAAGTTATCAAAATAAAGTGCATATCATAGAATTCATACATCTCTATTATACTTAAATAAACTCTCAAAATCAATGTAATCAAAAAAATTATATCAAACAACTTTATAATTAAAAAATTATAAAATTTGTCAATGAATGAGTTAGATGAATATCCACATAAAAAATTTATGTATAATTGTATTAACTATAGTTATGTAGATTGATATATATATATATAGAGAGAGAGAGAGAGAGAGAGAGAGAGAGAGATAAATTGTCGAAAAGACAAAAGACTCAAAAGATAATGCATTTATTGTTGTAATAAATTACAAAATAAGATAAAAGTAGATAATTATGTTTTGAAGATATCGTCATTATTTTTTATAAAATATCTTCCTTATGGTGGTGCAAGAATATTTTTAATATAGTTTTAAAAGTTTTTATTTTATGTTTTGTAATAATAACTAACTTATCTATGTATTTTATTTTTTAAAATGATAAATTCATTTTCAAAATTGTAACTATACAAATCATATTTTGTTTATCGCTTTTAAACTTTTTCAATTTGTTTCGTGACGGAAAGTATTAAAACTTCCTACTAATTTTATTTTTCAATATAAAGATTAATTTATTCATTTTTAAAAATATTACTTTTGAAACGATAATTTTTTATTTATTTAACTTTTTTCAATTTGTTTTTGAAACTCACTATTTACATGCATACACGTTTTTTTAAAAAATATAAAAATCAATTTTCATTATTTAAATTGTGACTTTTGATTTATTTTTTACCTTAAACTTTTAAATTTTTTTAAAAGTAGGAGTTTAATGGGAAGTTTTAAATTCCCAATTTATTTGGAATCAAGTCTTTTTTTAAAAAAACAAATGAATAATTCTTAATTATTTATTATTCAATTCAATTTTTTTTTTGAATAATACATAAATCATCTAATTATTTTATTTTTGAAAAGATCAAATTGTTTTTAAAATTGCAACTTTTCAAATTTTCTTTTTTTTAATCACTTTCAAACTTTTACAATTTGTTTCGTACTGTTAAGACTTCCTATTAACTTGGATACACGTTTTTTTTTTTTTTCGAAGTAAAGATTAATTAATTGGTTTTTTAAATTGTTACTTTTGAAATCGTAAAATTTTATTTTTTTAATTTTTTTTCAAATTTTTTTAAGTAAGATTGTAATGGGAAGTTTTAAACTCAGTATTTACTTGCCGACATGTTTTTTTAACATAAAAACTAATTCATTATTTAAATCGTGACTTTTGATTTTTTATTTTTTTACGTTAAAACTTTTTCAATTTATTTAGAAGTAGGATTATAATGGGAAGTTTTAAACTACCTATTTACTTAGAAACACATTTCTTTTCATTTCTTTTTTTAAAAATAAAAAGGATAATTCTTAATTATTTATTATTTAATTCAGTTTTATATTTTTTTGAATATAACTAACCTATATAATTAATTAAATTTTCAAAAGATAAATTGGTTTTTAAAATTTTATTTTTTCAAACTATAAAAATTAAGTCTTTTTTTTATTTTTCCCCCGGTGTTCGGAGCCCGTGGAGCCCCGACTAAATTCGGATCGCTCATTGCAGGGCTCATTTGGAGGTGGCACTCCCAAAAAACTAATTCATTATTAAATTATGACTTTTGATTTTATTTTCTTTTACCTTAAAACTTCTTCAATTTATTTAGAAGTAAGATTGTGATAGGAAGTTTTAAACTCCCTATTTACTTGGAAACACATTTTCTTTTCTTTTTTAATAAAAAGGATAATTCTTAATTATTTATAATTTAATTTATTTTTATATTTTTTTAGAATTTACTAACCTATCTAATTAATTCAATTTGCAAACGATAAATTAGTTTTAAAAATTTAACTTTTACTATTATTTTCTTAATCAAATTTGAACTTTTAAATTTTTGTAGATGGTAGAACTAAAATATGAAGCTTTAAAACTCCGTAATTACTTGAATACACATTTTTTTATCCATTGTCATGGACTTTTGGGTGATTATTATTATTTTTATTTTATAAGTTTCTTTTTAAAATAAATAGAATTCTTTTAATAGTAAAACTCTAAATGCACGTAAAGTTTTAAGCAATACCAAAAATGGAAATCTAATTTTAACGTATCACAAAAATATGGAAAATGAACAATGGAGGTTGGAGCGTGCAAGTGAGGATATTGTGGTATTAGTTTGTTTATTTTCATTTTTGATTTAATAAATGTACTAAAATATTTTTAAATTATATTAAATAAATAATAATCAATGTTGTAATCATTTAAAATTTATTAAATATAAATTTTGAAAATGATTCGAACTATATTAAATTCATGAATATATTAGTCCAAATAAATGTTATGGATTAATATAAGGAAAAATTTTATAAGTAGCATTATAAAGATAAAATATTTCAAGTTATAGCAACATTTTTTTTCTTTCAAGTTTTAACACAAAAAATTCGGAAATAGTCGCGCTATGTTTTTAAACATGGGGTCAGACTACATACATCCGACCCCCCTTACCCCACAATGGCGGAAGTCTTTGAGCCATTGGGGTAATGTTGTTGTTGTTTTAACACAAAAAAATATCAGCCTATAGCAATTTTTCATTATTTCATTAAGAAAAAAATAAATGAAAAAAGAAAAACATATTTAAAAGATCGGTTATTAAATTTGATTGGCATATTTTGAGGAGAGGATAATTGAAATAAACCTCCTTTCCTTAAATGTCTCAAATTAGTTCACTAATTATGGGTATTTATCATCAAAAAATATATTTTAAATTATTTAGACTACTTGCCATTTATATTTCCTATTCAGAAATTATAACAATTAAAGTCCGTTTTACAGTTTGTTAAAAGTTATGCTTTAAATTGTATAAAATATTATGCTTTACCGTTTTAATTAATTTTAGTATAATGTGATGCTTAAATTTGGTATGTACATGTCTAACACTTTGTCACTATTATTCAATATAGTATTCAAAGAGTAAGTTTGTTTGATGATATGCAAAATTTAATGCAGGTTTACACCATTCGTTGTGACCCCTAAAAAATATGAAATACACCCTGATGTAAAATGTGTATAAACATAGATATTTTGTCAGCAAATTTATTGGTTTATTTATGAAAAAATGATTTTTTTTTTACTTGAATATAATGAGTATATGAATTTGTTCGATGTTATGCAGCATTTAATGCAAGTTTATACTAATATATGTATTATCAGTTTTTTCCTCCAATTAATTGTATAAAATGTATATAAAAATAGGTGTTAAAGTAAAATTCTTGATCTATTTATGAATATAAGCTTGGTATATTTGTGGAAAAAGAATACATGGTATATTTGTGGAATGCAGTGAGTCTATAAATTTTTTTGATGGTATGCAACATTTAGTGCAAGTTTATACAAATATAAGTGTTCAAAATAATTTTGGTACATTTTGTGGAAAAAAAAACTGGCATATTTGCGAAATGTTTTGGGTATATAAAATTATTTGATGGTTTTCCAAATTTAATGCAAAGTTTATACAAAAATATCTATTATCAACATTTTTTCTTCAAGTAAGTTCTTGATATATTTGTGGAAACAAGCATGGTATATTCGTGGAATAAAATGAGCATATAACTGTTGTTTGATTTCCATGCAACATTTAAGGAAACTTCATTCATGTAGTGTATAAAATATCTATAAAATCAGTATCTACAGGTCTAATAATGTGTAACTGTAATATTTTGTCATTCATGTAAAATTTAGTATGTAAGGACTATCTACAAACCTTATAAATATCATACGCAAAATGTCTTGCCAATTTTTTTACTGTTAACAAACTTCGAAGTTAACAAACATACATATTTAATAAATTGAAAATACCAAAAAAAATATTTCAAAATATATCGTATCAAATATTTTTTAAACGTCTCCAAAATGATAACAAAAGCAAAAAAATGTATCAATTATTTTAATTTAGACATCATTGTCTTGGTCTTGAATACTCTCTTGCAATTCGATGATCGCCTATTTGCTGGCAACTGTCCCAGTAACCTCGCTATCGCTAATGATACCTTTACTAATTTTTAATCTTCCATAATGCCACAAGAGGGTGGCATACCTTTGTCGGTGATATGTTGCATCAATCATGCATGTTGAAAACACCATTCTGATAAATTTCACAAACAGGAAGGTGTACAACCCATAATTGCTAAACATAGGAGTTTAAATTTTGATTAGGCAGTATATATAAACCTCAGATAAAATAACTTCACATCATTTTTTTTATACCATGTATAGTAAAGTCTTGTAACAATTTAAAATAGATTGCATTCATATAATATATATGAATTTGTCAAACAAACAAACACCAATAATGCCAGATTATAATAGAAAAAGACAGTGACATCAATTCCTACTGGTATTGTTCAATAATTAAAAAAAAAACAGTCACTTTGCATCTAAATATTCATGTTTTAATTGAGTATAAAATCAGTTTAACATTCTATTCAAAAACGAAACAAAAATTAGTCTCAAAATGCACACATGCACATTTCTTATAATGCCATGGAAAGTACGTTTACATCAGGTTTTGCCTTTGTTTGCTAAGGGATTCTTGAAACTTCTTTTAATGTATCACTGGCTTTTCTTTTCGCTAATATAGAACAGTCACCTCTAAAAATTGTCTTTTCTTTTTTCGAGACATTGGATTGTACATAATCGGAATCTGAATTGAACTCATCAACTTCATCTGGATGCTCAGTGGGATAAGAATCCGCACTTTTGTCCTTTCTTTTTTGCCCGTTTTGGTCAGACACAGTTGAACCTCTCTTCTTTTCATTGTCATTCTTTTGAGCAGGTGTTTTATTCTTCTTCTCTTGTTGTGGATTATTCTTCGCCGGTGATTGTGTTAGTATGTTGAAGGTCGGAGGCTCTATATCAACATGCACTTGCTGGGAGTTGAGCCTAGGGCTCTTTCTTGGTGTTGTTGATGCCTTCTGGTTTGGGTTCATTATTTTGAAATCAAAATAATATAGGAACACCGAATCTTTGGGAGACAATTAAGAACACAACAATGACTTCTTCTTCCTTTTTTTTCCTTAGAATTGAATATGATGAATGAGATGATGGGGTGCGTGTGAAAGAGAAAGTGGTGAAAGAGACGTGTGAAAGCAAGAATATGTAGAGTCATGTTGGAAAAAGGAAAGGAAAAAATTCTGATAATCTCTTGGAATTGATTACAAAGCCGCAATTTTCTCATTCTTAACATAGTTATGACTTTTATTTATTATTAATAAATCTTGTTTAATTAATTGAATATTAAAAAAACTTTTTCGATTAAATGAATATTGTTATAGTACGTAAATATTTTTTTAATATCCATAATTATTACAAACTATATTTGGAAGTGCTAATATTAACTCTTGAAAGAGTATAGGGGGTGATTTTTCATTAATATAATTGGGTTAATCATTTAAATCTCATAGATACTAATTTAATTAAAATCCTTGTTAATTGATTTGGGCTACAATTAAAGAGTTCAAATTAATAAACCTAATATTATTTCATCCAAGAGGCCCATCTTGATACCACGTGTCAAATGATGTGGCATGCCAAGTCAAACAAAAAAGCCAATGGGATCATACTATATGTCAAAATGACAAGCCCATTTCATTAAAGCCCAACATGACATGTCACTTAAATTTGATTGGCCGAAGGGAAGTCTTCCCTATTATAATTCCTCTATTCTACAACTATAAATAGAGGTCTTCATAATTCAAAGAAGGGAGAAGAATTCTAACAAGAAAGCTAGAGAAAACTCGTGGATCAAATACCGCAAATTTCTCTACAATGTTCCAGAATTCAAACATTCAACCAATACTCAAGTCCAAGAACTAGCTTAAAAGCTCTTGAACTTAAGATCAAACTCAAGAACAAATTCAAGTTTCAAGAACAAGATCAAGATCAAGAACAAATTCAACTTCAAGATCGAGTTCAAGTGTCACAACCCAAGCCTAGGGCCTAGACGTGACCGGTGAATGGAGAACCCGAAGGGATCCCAACAAGCATTATAGCATATCATTACACATTCTTGGTGGGAAAAGCAATGTAAAACAACGTAAGAAACATAAACAAGTGAAATTGGGACTAAGGGAGAGAGAGAGAGATTTATACTTAAATAGCTTGAATATCATAAGTGAGTCAAAGCTCAAGCATAATACATAACATGTCCAATAACACCTCTACTACATAAATAAGAGCGAGGGCCAGGACAAGCAACCGGGCTCACCCTTATAGCTAATATATACATAAAAAGAAGATAGTCCTAGAACATAGTATAAGAGGATAGTCATTGTCCCCATAATGGAGGACTCACCAAAGGCTAACTTGAACAATCCATCTAGCCACAAGAAGAATCAATCGGAGCTCTGGTCAACATGGTAACGTTATGTAGGCATAGAGTATGCGTTAGTACGTTTGAATGTACTAAGTATGATGGATGCAATGCAATAAGAGATAGACATGATAATCAAAATGCATAACAATAGGCAATAGGCATAATATAACAATATGGCATGTATGATCAATGCATAAGTAAAACATGCTTAAGTAGCTTAGGCTCATATCGGATATCATATGTGTAGAATAGACCAAGCTAGCTATTCAAGGTATAAACCCCTTGGTGGTTGTGTGGTATAAACCCCTCACATAGTTGATAATAATCACACCTTATCAACACAGTGACGAAGTATAAACCCCTCTCATGGTTGATGATAATCACACCTTATCAACACAGTGACGAAGTTTAAACCCCTCGCATGGTTGATTGGTATAAACCCCCAATATGGTTACCCAGGCTCTTCCCCCCCCTCCTAATCAGGTATAGTCTAATACAACACTTTATAAAGGAATTATCGTATGCTCTAGTGCAACACTTCATATAGGAATAATAGTATACATAAGCTCATTTCATCATCATAACATCATTCATATCATATCTCATGCTATGGACTTTTATTTCCTCAACAAACCCTAGCTGAACATTTTATCAAGCACTTGGGGGTGTAAAATGGGGCAAAAGACCATGCAATTTAGAGATAAAAATTATGCAAGAAAATTTATAGTAAAACCATTAATCAACACTTTGCAAAACCCCCAAGACATTCATATCAAAACCCCTCATCAGATCCAACATTAGATCCAAGCTTTACAGCTCAAAACATGCTAAAACAACCATACTTTTATGAACTACAATCACTGTGCAGTAAGTTTATCAATATACAAGACCCACATGTAAAATCAACTTTAAATCATGTAATATTAGTAAAAAGGAGGCTTAGGCACTATGGGTGAAAAGACCCAATAGTTCAACACTATATACCTTGATATTAGAGAACCCTTGAAGAAGTTTGGAGATGGAGACTTGAAGTTTGAATGAAATCCTTGATGAAATCTTTAAGATTGGTCTTGAGTTTTGGGACTTGAATTTAGTGTGAAATATGAGTCTAATTATTTGAAAAGAAATTGGGGAATGTTAAGGATGATATGAGGGTGATATTAGGCTAAGTATATGTACTTTCAAGTGTAGTAACCCTTAGGCCCAAGACTTGAAAGTCTTGGACCAAAATTAAAAAAAACAGTACCAAAATAACACTGGACCCTGTCTCGGAGGCGACGCGGTTTACTCACTGGAAATCTGCATTTCTGCACAAACAAGTTCTATGAAAATGGCCATATATTCTTCATCCTAACTCCGAATGAGGTGAAACCAAGTGCATTGAAAAGCCAATTCAAAGAGGTTCAATTTTGATGTTCGTGGGCTACCTAGTTCTTTGTATGCTAAGAGATATGCCCCTTCAAAGTTGACCCTTATAAATCACATTTTTTGTGATTCTCGGATTTTGATACGGTTGCTCTAAAATTTTGGTAGGTCCATTTCCCACTCAATTTGACCCCCTGAACAAGAATATGAAGTCTGATTTTTGATATAACGATGGATTTTTAGATATATGGAAATTACGATTCCAAGAATTTTCGAGGCACATTTTCGAACAATTTTTGGGATCGTTTCAATATCACCCCTTTGGGAACATTCATCCCCGAATGTCAAAGAAACGTACAAGTAAAGAATAATTATAAGGAGATCAGCCCCAATAAGAATGTAACATAACATGTAAAACACCATTTTCAAAATCCGAATATAGGTTTAAAAAAATCATCATAAATTTGCCAACTTAAACATGAATTCATATAAATGACATAGGGGCTGAAACATGAGACTTGGAATCATAAAAAAGGGCTTGACGTGTCATCATAAGCTTGAACAGAGTGAAAGAAATACTGGTATTGCTTTTCCATGCCCATACCCGCTTCTCTAGAGACAAAAATGAATAGATGACTCTCTTTCAAAGGGGCCTTGAAGAACACTACATCATTATCAATCAACTTCTTCACTCATCTATCATACATCCCCACCGGGATCTTCTCTTAAGCCAACTTACCCTCCAAAATACCCACAACCACAAAGAGCTCTATAACACTAGAGTCACCAACACGTCCCCTCAACATAGAAGTGTGAAGAACTTGACGAACTATATCTGCACCCAAAGGCAATCCTTAAACTTTAAGCAATCTTTACCAACCTCCCTCTACACTATATAAGGACTCACAAACCATAAACTTGACTCCCTCCTTACCAAAACGAACCTCACACCTCATGAGTAAAACTTCTGGATTGACCCAACAAGGCCATTTCTCGCACTTGAAACTATCCAACCGGGGAAATACAACACCTGCTATAAGGGCTTGTTGTACCCATGAACCTAGGTAGTTCCAATCCTTATGCAACCTCCCCTATTTCTCCTCCAAATCCTATAAGGGCCCGACAACCTTAACCTGATTGCCTACCTTAAACATATCTAACCCACTTGGTACCATGGACCACCATCTCCCCCTTGGGAGATAACCTCCACCTACCATTTTTCCACCCAAAGCTTCCAACTCTAATAAGGCGGAATCAAGGCGTTGCCTAATCTAGTCATCTTAACCCAAGAAGATTTGGAACCATCAAGAACACTATACTACCATTCTCAACTTCCTTCAACTTAACTCCCTATCTAGCCGATCGATGGACTCTACTAGGCATCTCTTTACCACCATTATCCATACACACTACGTTACCTAGAGCACCAACCACAACACTAGCCTTACTGGAAAAACCAATGCACACTCATACCATAATCCCTAAGGAATTCTAGCAACCTCCTTATTATCCTCAACTCACACCTATCATATTTAGCAACCAATCCCCTCATCATCCAAGACTTGAAACACTACCCCTAATAATTCACAAGCTCTAAATAAGCTAATACTTGATCACTAGAGACCACCACAAACATATCAAGGCAGGGTTTTAAGACCCTATTCATGAAACCCATAAACATAACTGATGCATAAGCTAACCAAACAACTCTACCAATATTCAAAATGCTCACTCCTAGTCCAAAAAAGACACTTAGGGATATCACCTACCACCATCCTCACTTTGGGACAAAACTCGAACCAAAGATCAATCTTAGAGAAGTGACTAACCCATCGTAGTTGACTAAATAGATTGACCATCCTTCCCATCATATTACAACCTTATGGGTTCTATGCTCATTAAAAACGTGCTATGCAAGTAGCCCAAACTACCCCAAGACCCCCTACATAACAAGCTAAGTCGTCATCCCATAAGAATACTTATAGTATACATATACATACTTTCAAAGAGGCAATAGACATTTTTCAAATCATTTCTATCCACAATTGGGCTTAACAGTCAAACACCATTCATAATAATTCACATTTAGGCTCAAAGGCCAAAATCATGATTTTATAGTCATAATACTCATGCATAGGAATAGCTCATTCATACACAAAATGGTGCAAGCACCCAAAATGCTTAAAGAGCCAAAATCAAAGACATATATGTGATCACAATACTGTCATAACCAACCTTTTTATAAAAATCATACCATAAGCCAAAATTGGACATACCCATAACATAATTTTTCAAAATAATCCGTGTACATGAATGTATATGCTATGAACAATGAGGAGATGACATGAGTAATTAAGACTCCATTTAAAAATCAACATTTATAATATGAAGATGAAGTGAAAACATAATTAATTCCATATTTAAATCCACAGTGTAATCTCTCATGCATAAATTATTCAAAAAGGGAACATGCATACTAATAACTTCATAAACCCAAAGTAAATCCTCATATAACAGTTTAAATCGCATTAAATTATCAAATAAACACTATTCATGCATCAATATAATTTTAGGAATCATAATATTCAAATCCAAAATTAAAATAAGTAAAATCCATGTAGGTTTTCTTGAAAAAAATTTTGGATCTCCTTGATTGGAAGGGATCAAGGATCAACCAATATACACATGAATCCTATGGCACCAAGAAATAACATGAGAAATAGCAATTCCTTGACCTATCAAATCACCCTACTCAAAACGTCGATCACAATATTGGTCTCGCCTAGGGTCAACTAAGCCATAGGAACAACAACGGAAGAGAACATATTCATAATCTCTGGCAATAGCTTGCTAAACCCAAGAAGCTCCTAACATCCAAGGGAGTCAAGGTCTAGTCTAATAGCTAATCACTTTTGTCTTACTAGGGTCCACCTTAATGCCATCACCAGACATCACACGATCTAGTAAAGCAATCTCATACAACCACAATTTCTATTTCTCCTATCTAGCATCTAACCTCCTTCGTTAAACATTGGAGTACTACCCTCAAATGACTCACACGTACTACCTCTTTAGGGAACGAACCATCATATCATCACCAAACCACTATAGACCTATTAGAGTAGGGACTAAAGATCTTGTTCATGGGTCATAGGCATAACCGATGTGCTATTCAAACCAAAAGACACTACCCCAACTTCAAACATCGAAAAGGGATATTCAAGGTCTCATCTATCCCAACAACAATTCTATAAATAACCAACTTAGGTTCAACACCTCCAATTCCCACAAGATGCAAAACAACCCCTTAGAGACCAATTGTACCTTAAGTCAAGAATGAACCTACCTCCTTTGCTACCACTTGACAACCTCCTACATAAGGACTAGTTTATTAGGGAGTAGGATTCTAACTCTACGGGTCCCACCATCCATGGAGACATAACATGCATGCAACTATTTCATCCCAAGTACAACATCAAAATCCACCACATCAAATCCAACAAGCCACAAAGCAAGACCTAATGCAATACAAACCCGGATCAACAACAATGAGCTTTCTAGAAATAATATACCCAACCAAGAAAATAGATACCAAAGATCCACACAACCACTTGGGCACACAAAAAGCCCCACCATCAACTAAAAGAATAGAGAAGAAATAGTGAAACTCGGATCCATCAAAATCAAAACCTTCTACTTACCTTTCTTCACCTTCCTCCTTGAAGCAGCATGATCAACTACAAGAGCAAAGAACATTCATTAGAGGGAAAAGCCCTATCTCACTTCTAAAGCATGACATAGACCATGAAGAGGGGAAACATTTTCAAAAATTTCTTATAGTCTCCTACTCATAGTTGTGGTGCACAACATAAAAATGAATAAAACTCTAATCAATGAGGTGTGTTGGACTCCCAGGATCTATCAACCTACTGCTCTGATACCATCTTTGTCACGACCCAAGGCTAGGGCCGAGATGTGACCGGCGAATGGGAAACGCGAAGGGACCCCAAAAAAGTCTCATAGCATATCATTAGACATCCTTGGTCGCGGAAGCAATGTAAAACAACGTAAGAAGCATAAACAAGGAGAATTGGGACTAAGGGAGAGAGAGATATTTATGCTTAAATAGCTTGAATATCATAAGTGAGTCAAAGCTCAAGCATAATACATAACATGTCTAAATACACCTCTACTACATAGATAAGAGCAAGGGACAAGACAAACAACCAGGATCACCCTCATAACTAATACATACATAAAAGAAAGATAGCCTTTATACATAGTATAAGACAAAAGTCATTGTCCCCGGAATGGAGGACTCACCAAAGGCTAACTTGAACAATCCGTCTAGCCACAAGAAGAATCAATAAGAGCTTCGGTTCGTACTTGGTAACATCATGTAGGCATAGAGTATACATTAGTACGTTTGAATGTACTAAGTATGTATGATGCAATGCAACAAGAAATAGGTATGATAACCAAAATACATAACAATAGGCAGTAAGCATAATATAACAATATGGCATGTATAATCAGTGCATAAGTAAAACATGCTTAAGTAGCTTATGCTCATATCGGATATCATATGTCTAGAAGAGACCAAGCTAGCTATTCAAGTTATAAACCCCTTGGTGGTTGTGTGGTATAAACCCCTCACATAGTTGATGATAATCACACCTTATCAACATGGTGATGTAGTATAAACCTCTCACATGGTTGATGGGTATAAACCTCCAACATGGCTACCCGGGCTCTTGTCCCGCCGGATCGGGTATGGTCTAATGCAACACTTTATATAGAATTTATCATATGTTATAGTGCAACACTTCATATAGGAATAATTATATACATAAGCTCATTTCATCTTCATAACATCATTCATATAATATCTTATGCTTTGGACCTTCATTTCCTCAGGAAACCCTAGCCGGATATTTTATCAAACAATTGGGGGTGTGAAATGGGGAAAAAGACCATGCAATTTAGAGATCAAATCATGCAAGAAAATCTATAGTAAAACCATCAATAAATACCTTGCAACAGCCCCAAGATATTCACATCAAAACCCCTCGCAAATCCAACATTAGATCCAAGATTTAGAGCTCAAAACATGCTAAAACAACCATACTTTCATGAACTAAAATCACTGTGCAGTAAATTTCACAATATACAAGACCCACATGTAAAATTAACTTTAAATCATGCAATATTAGCAAAAATAAGGCTTAGGCACCATGGGTGAAAGGACCAATAGTTCAATACCATATACCTTGACTTTGGAGAACCGTTGAAGAAGATTGGAGATGGAGACTTGAAGCTTGAATGAAATTTTTGATGAAATCCTAAGATTGGTCTTGAGTTTTGGGACTTGGATTTAGGGTGAAATATGAGTCTAAGTATTTTAGAGGATATTGAGGAATGTTAAGGATGATATGAGGGTGAAATAAGGCTAAATATAAGTATTTTCAAGTGTGGTAACCCTTAGGCCCAAGACTTGAAAGTTGTGGACCAAAATAAAAAAAAAGGACCAAACTAACATTGGTCCGCATCGCGGAGGCGACGCGGATTACTCACTGGAAATCTGCATTTCTGACAAACAAGTTCTACAAAAATGGCCATAAATTCTTTATCCAAACTCTAAATGAGGTGAAACCAAATTCATTGGAAAGATAATTCAAAGAGATTTAATTTTGGTAGGTTGTGGGCTACCCAACTCTTTGTGTGCTAAGAGATATGCCCCTTCAAAGTGACCCTCCTATATTGCATTTTTTGCGATTTTTGGATTTCGATATGGTTGCTCTAAAATTCAGCTTAAATCTATTTCCCACTCAATTTGACCCCGTGAACAAGAATATGAGTCACATTTTTGAAATAAGGAATAGAGTTTTAGATGTATGAAAATTTTGGGCACTTTCATGGCACATTTTTGGGCACTTTTTGGGGTTGTTTCAATACCTCCCTCTTGGGAACATTTGTCCCCAGATGTCAAAAAAATGTACAAGAGAAGAATAATCATAAGGAAATTAGCCGCAACAAGAATGCAACATAACATATAAAATTCTGGCATACTTAGTGGGACAATCTCTACCTCTCAAGCATCAAAGAACATTCAAATGACTTCCAAGAAGATTAACTCCCAATCAACTTTCTCCAAGGCTGCTGACTGCAAGTTCTCTGTAGAAGTGGTGGGAATTCTCGTTGTTACCTTAGGGAGCTTTGGTGTTTTTTCGAGGAACAAGGCTACCATGTTAGGACAACAAACACTTCATGTGTCGTCCACATCAATTCCTGTCTCTGGATCTTCAACTTTGAAAGGAGTATGATCCTCTACAAATTCTATGGATGGAGGAACCAATATTGCTGAAAAGATCTAAAGAACTTTATCTGCACTTGAGCTTCCTAGTTCTAAGAACTCCATCGCAAAGAAAGGGTCACATGATTTGAGTCCTATAAAGATTGACTCGCACAAAAGTCCATCGCCAATGGTCATGCAAGCGATGGTAACTGATGCTTCATCGATAGAGGAGCAACTTATGACTTTGGAAAAGATGATTGATGGAGTAACCAAGCACGTGCAAAGTCATGAATCCCATATCGACAAGTTGATGGATAGGATAGATGGTTTACTAGATGGAGAATCTAGTTAGGCACCTGGAAAAGGCATTGAAGTTCACGAGACTGAAAATCCTACGAAGCAAGCATCACATATCAAAGAGGTACCAGTCTCTCCTGAGAGGATGATCCCACTTGATCGATTGAAGGAGTTCATTGAAGGGACTATCAAGGATAAGTATGAGGTCTCCACCAAATCTTCCCACATGTATGCCAAGCCTTACACTACAAGGATTGATAACCTCAAAATGCCTTTCGGTTGTCAACCTCCTAAGTTCCAACAGTTTGAGGGTAAAGGAAATCGAAAGCAACATGTTGCCTACTTTGTAAAGACATGTAACAATGCTGGGATGTATGGAGACTATCTTGTCAAGCAGTTCGTCCACTCCTTAAAGGGAAACTCATTTGACTGGTACACTGATCTTGAGCCTGATTCTATTGATAGTTGGGAGAAACTAGAACATAAAGTTCTTAATCACTTCTATAGCACAAGACGCACTGTGAGCATGGTAAAGCGCATGAATACTCATCAGAGAAAGGATGAACTAGTCATTTATTTCATAAATCGATGGAGAAATGCGAGCTTAAACTACAAAGATAAGCTCAGTGAAGCTTCTTCTATAGAAATGTATATCCAAGGGATGCACTGGGGGCTTCTTTACATCTTACACGAAATCAAGCCTAAGACTTGGCTACTCGTGCCCACGATATGGAGTTAAGTATGTCTTCTGCTAGAAAGGATGGGATGCATGTTCATGATTATTGCAAAGGAAAGGACAAATAGGAGCCTAGGCAATGGAGCAAATTTGTGCCTAGGAACGACAACAAAGAATCCATGAATGTCAATGTGGCACGTGTGAAGTTTACTATGAAAGAAAGTAAGAAGCAAAGTGTAAACATAACTTTTCAAGAGCATCCAAATCGAAAGTTGACCTTAATGGAGATGTAAGAAAAGGAATACCCTTTTCTGGATTCTTATGTTCCTGAAATTTTTGATGAATTGATTGAGCTAAATCTCATTATGTTGCCAGAGATGAAATGGCCCGATGAAGCTGGGAGGACTGATGACCCAAATTATTGCAAGTATCATAGACTTGTAGGTCACTCTCTTGAAAAATGTTTTATCTTCAAGGATAAAGTTATGCAATTGGCTAACGAAAAGAAAATTGTCTTTGATGATAGAAAGGAGAGCTCTAATCTAATCTCTATCATATTTGGCTTGCTTGATCCAATCCAAAGATGTGCATCTGAAGAGGAAGGGTCGTTAGAGCGAGAAAAGTCTCAAATTGATACAGATAATAATGAAGGTTGGATTCTTGTGACTAGGCGAAGACGCAACAAGACTAGTCCATGGAAAGAATCATTTAAGAAACTGATCGGACAATAGGTAGTGAGGAAATCAAAGAACATAAGTCAGTCAAACGTCTAAAGAGGTCAAAAGTAGAAGTACATCACTACCAAAAACAGCGATGTCAAGTGACTTCCGGGGAATTCCTACTAAGTTGTTTCTATATGAAGGCTACTCAAGATAATATTGAGGCGTCATGTTTCAGTGTTGGCAACGGAGAAGCAATGAATGAAAGTCCATCAAAGATGTCTCTTTCTAACAAAGAAGGAACAACAAGTTATATCTCACCAAAGATATCCCCTGTCGACAAGGAAGAAGCGATGGGTGAAATCCCATCAAAAGCATCCCCCTTATCTTTCGAGAGGTCTATGGAACCTCCTCCTCAAGAATTACATGCATGTCATACAAAAATCACTTTTACAGGCGTGATCTTCTATTTGGTGAATCTCTACATAATCATTCTTTATATATTGCGGGTCACGTACTAGAAAAGAAGATAAATAGAATCTTGATAGATGAAGGGTCTGGGGTTAAAATTCTACCCATCCACATGATAAAAGAGCTTGCATCATGACTGAAGAACTTAGAGATAGTCATTTATTGATACAAGGATTCAATCATGGGGGGCAGAGGTCTATAGGCTCTATTAAGACAAAAATTCATATGGATGATTTGTAGTGCATGGATGCATGTGACTGATGCAAAGAACTCACATAAAATATTACTAGGAAGGCCTTGGGTGCACAAGTACAAAATTGTCTCATCTTCTAACTATTAATGCTTGAAGTACCTCAAAAATGGAATTGAATTGAAAAGAGTTACTGACAATAATCCTTTCGCTGAAGTTGAGTCACATTTTACCAATGCAAAGTTCTATTGAAGAGTTTTGTTGTAAATGGGGTACACCTTCAGGGTGTCAAACCAATCAAATCTGATAAGCTTAAAAGCCAAGCAACTGATTTGGCCATTGAAAAGGGCAAAGTCGATATTGGGGAGCCTAGCACTTGTACAAATAAGGGGAAGACCATTGCCTAGAAGAGAAAGTCAGCCTCTACACTTTGTTATGTCCCAAAAGTGAAGAAAGAGCAAGGTCAATCATCCAATATGTAAGGGAATGTGTTAGGAGGATTATTAAATAGATTGATGCAATAAACTTGTCTTCAAAGATGCTGGGAAGTTTTGTGGCTCAAAATCCGCCACAAGATGTGTCACTCCCTACAAAACATATAGAAGGCTTTGGTCTAAATGCCTACAAGTTATTTGCTATGGCGGGGTACAACCCTAATGAGCCATCTAGGATAGGGAAACTTCCATCAGAAAGCACGACTAGGCAAGCACGTGAAGGCTTAGGCAATAGCCAACCACCACCAGTTCGTATCTCACTAAGAAGGGCAAGGAATAACTACATTACTGTAGAGGATGAGTGTGCGTCTTCTAATAAAATCCCTTCTATCTTTGATAGACTCAGAAAACCTACTGGGAGAACTTCTATGTTTGAAAGGTTAGGCCCATTGAAAAAGAGAAATAAGAAGCATCAGAAAAGTTACCTAAAAGTAATGACACTTGCTTCACCTATGATCCAAAAGGATTTCAAAAGTGTAATTCCTTCAAGGATGAAGCAATGCATGGAAGTCATAGTTCCGTGTAAAGAGGTACTAAAAGTGAAGGCCTACACTGTGCTTTATACCAAAGAGCGTGAGGAAGATGAAGAAGCGTAGGCTTTTCATGTCATGTTACAACTAAGATTGAGAATGATTCCTTTTGTCAAATGAAGATTTATAAAGATTTGGGAGGTATTGTTAGGTGGAAGAAGAGGATGCTAGAGAGGCCCCACTAAAATTTGAAGAAGGGTTGAAGACAACAACAGACCCCGTAAAGGAAGTTAACCTTGGCATTGATGAAGATCAAAGTCTAACTTACTTGAGTGCTTTTCTAGAAGTTGATGAAGAAATGGCTTACATGACTATACTCAAAGAATATAGGGATGTCTCTACTTGGAGCTGTAAAGAAATGCCTGGCCTAAATCCCAAAATAGCAATCCATCAATTGGCGATCAAGCACAACAATCATCCTGTCAAGCAGGCTCAAAGACATTTTAGGACAAACTTAGTTCTATTGATTGAGAAAGAAGTTAACAAACTCATTGAGGCAAGCTTGATTTGTGAAGTTAAATACCCTACATGGATTTGAAGTATCATTCCCATAAGGAAGAAGAATGGCCAAATTCAAGTTTTTCTTAACTTCAGAAACCTCAATAATGCATGCCCTAATGATGAGTTCTCTCTACCCATTCCAGAGCTAATGATTTTTGCTACGACTAGTTATGAGGCGATGTCATTCATAGATGATTCTTCTGGCTATAATCAAATTTGAATGTCACCAAAGGATGAAGAATACACAGCATTTGACATACCTAAAGGTATTTGTTGCTACAAGGTAATGCCTTTTGGTTTAAAGAATGTTGGTTCCACATATCAAAGGGCTATGCAAAATATTTTTTATGACTTAATCCACAAAAATGTTGAATGTTATGTTGATGACCTGGTGATGAAGTCGAAAAGGTGGTGTGACCACTTGAAAGACTTAAGAATGGTGTTTAAGTTGATTTGAAGGTATCAACTGAGGATGAATCCATTAAAATGTGTCTTCAAGGCCACTTCTGGAAAGTTTCTTGGCTTCACTGTGCGACATCGGGGAATTGAGATTGATCAAGCCAAAGTTGATGCAATTTTGAAGATGCTTGAGCCTAGAAACATTCATGAGTTGAAAAGCCTTTAAGGAAGGTTAGCTTACTTGAGGAGATTCATTTCAAATCTAGCTGGAAGATGTCAACCATTTAGTCACCTCGTGAATAAAAGGGTCCCTTTCAAGTGAGATCAAACATGTAGTAAAGCCTTTGAAAGAATAAAGGTATATCTGGCGAAACCTCTAATTCTAGTGGCCCTTATGCTTAGAAAGCCATTGATACTTTATATTGGGGCACAAGAAAGGTTTGAAAGGGCCTTACTAACTCAAGAAAATAGTGAAGGCAAAGAAAATTCCCTTCATTACTCGAGCAGGATGATGACACTAAATGAGCTGAATTATTCACCAATCGAGAAGTTGTGTTTGGCACTAGCCTTTTCAATTCAGAAAATGAAGCACTATTTTCAAGCACACATCGGCCATCTTATTTCTAAGCCAAATCCCATCAAATTTGTTATGTCAAAACTAGTCCTTAGTGACCGACTAGTAAGGTGGTACCTTCAGTTCCAATAATTTGAGATAATGTACATCCCTAAAAAGGCTGTGATAGGAGAAGTATTAGCATATTTTTTGGCAGAGCATCCTATATCATATGATTGGGAATTGACTGACGAGCTTCCCGATGAGGATGTATTGCTCATTGAGATTCAACCTCCTTGGAAAATGTACTTTGATGGGGATGCCCGTCATGGAGGAGCTGGTGCAGGCATAGTATTTGTCACTTCATAAGGAGAAGTCTTACCATTCTCCTTCATATTGAAACAACGTTGCTCAAATAATGTCACAGAATACCAAGTGCTAATACTTGGACTCGAAATGGATGTTGACAAGAAACAATTATAATTGCAAGTCTTTGGTGACTCTCAATTGTTAATAAGCAAATTTTAGGAAGCTATAAGGTCAAAAACCCTAAACTTCTTCCTTATCACTGTTATGCCCATAAGTTGATAGGATGGCTTGGAGATATGACTTTACAACATGTGCCGAGGAAGGAAAATAAAATGGTCGATGCCTTAGCTACTCTAGCCTTTACTCTAACTCTCCCAGAGTAGACACAAGTTACTATCTGTCAAAAATGGGTTGTACCACCAAATGAAGATGAATATAAATTAGAGCATCTCGTTGTTGTGACCAAGGTTGATAAAGATGATTGACGCCAAACTATTATCGACAACTTGTGCTACCAGATACTCCTAGAAGATACAAGAAGAAGGACTGATATTCGGCGTTGGGTGCTTCATTTTCTCTACTAAAAGGACACATTGTATAAGAGATCATTTGAGGGAATGCTCTTACGGTGTTTGGGGCAGGAAAAAGCGGCCCAAGCCTTGCAAGAGGCACATTCAACAGTATGTGGATCACATCAATCTGGACCAAAACTCCACTTTCACATAAAAGAATGGGGTATTATTGTCCACTATGGTGAAAGATTACTTAGACTATGCTCAAAGGTGCAAGGCTTGCCAATTCTATGTTAATTTCATAGATCAACCACCTGAAGTTTTACACCCAACTATTGCATCGTGGCCATTTGATGCTTAGGGATTAGATGTTGTTGGACCACTGCCAAAATCTTCTAGTGAGCAGTTATACATCTTGCCTGCTATAGATTACTTCTCGAAATGGGCCGAAGCTGTATCTTTTAAAGAAGTCAAGAAGGAGAATGTCAAAAAAAATTTTAATAGTAAATATTGTCTATCGATTTGGCATTCCACGATCCACAATAATGGACAATGGCAATCCATTTGATAACAAATGGATGAATAAGATCTATTTTGGCTTTAGGTAGTGAAAATATTCTATGTACAATGTTTCCACCAATGGTCTAGCTGAGGCATTCAACAAGACTTTGTGCAATCTATTGAAAATATTCATCTCTAAGTCAAAGAGAGATTGACACGAAAGAAGAAGCCTTGTGGGCATACAGGACAACATACCATACACCAACTCAAGCAACCCTATACTCCTTGCTTTTGGAGTTGAGGCAGTCCTGCCACTCGAGCGTCAAATATCTTCCTTGAGACTGGCTATCCAAGAAGGGCTCACTGAAAAAGAAAATTCCCGACTATATCTTACTAAGTTAGAAGCACTTGATGAAAAGAGATTAGAATCCCAACAAAACTTTGAATGTTATCAATCTCGTTTGTCTTGTGCTTTCAACAAAAAGGTTCGTTCGAGGTATTTTCAAGTTAGAGACCAAGTCCTTGTAGTAAATAGGCCCACTATCACATCACGCAAGTCCGGGGGAAAATTTACCTCGAAGTGGGATGGAACATATATGGTACAAGAAGTATACTAAAATGGTGTTTACAAGCTTGTCGATGCAGATGGAATTAGGATCGGTCCTATAAATGTAAAATTTCTTAGGAGGTACTATCCGCAAGGCAAATGATTCCCCTTAAAGTATGAGTGTAAAGATGCATGTTACTCCTAGCTGGCAAGAGTATAAACTGTGTACAACACTCTAAAAAAATGTGTCTACTAGGTTAAAAATCTCGAAAGAGGTGGCCTAGGCAAAAGTTAGGACAAAGAAAAAACTCCCTCCTGAACTACATTATGAACTGATTCTCTTTATTGAGGTACGTAGGCACTTGGAATTATATTTGACGTTAAGTTGCATGAGTGTTTAAAAACTATATGTCCTAACCTTATTCTTTATGGGGGAAAAGCCCTATGGAATGTGAGCTTCTTCAATAGCATGCTTAAGATCATCAAGTTTAATCATGTTTACAGGTTGGAGTTTTCAAACTCCTCAAGTATCCAGGTTAAAGTCCCTAATTCTACAGGTCGGTTCTCAAAATTAAGCAAGTATGCAAGTGATGATCTTCAAGCTTTCAAGTTTATGTGTTGATACTCTTGAGATTTGTCAATTGTCCAAGTTAAAGCATTAAGTTTCATAAAGTTTGCAAAAGTGAATCATTAGCGACTGAATATCTTGATAAAATCTAAACTGACGATTGAATCATTAGGGACTGTATGGCTCAATGAAGAAGAAGTTGCCTCTTATTAAGGTAAGATAGTTAAAGTGGAGGCTCATAAAATAGGATAACACAAACTCTAAAACCTATTAAGCATGGTCATATTCCACACAAGGTTTTCACCTCGATGGACACTCTTTTGTGCCTCATCTTTGTCAAAACATTTTGCAGCACCCTCGCCGAAATATGCCACCATTAGTGGGATAGAAGATCCACCAGTAAGAGGATAATGTGTCTTGAGGTAATAACCAAGCCAACCATAGAGGTAATGAATAGGGAAAGAAACTTTAATGTGATCAAGCTGTGAAGAGTTTGAAATCTTATTCAAGCCATGATAGATTCTTGCAAAGACTGGACCGTGAGGCTAACCCTTCGATCACTTGCCATTAAGCTTGCCATCGTAAAAGTTTCAAGGCCAATAAGGTTCCCTTTTTCTAAAGGGAATATATAGGCACAAAATCAACATGACAAGAAGGCTATCAGATAAGTCTCATACTTTTGGTGTTTTACCCTAATCTTAGAAAATGCCATCTCTTAAGAGATTAACCATGTGTTCACCTCCGTTAATGTTTCACCTGTTGGGTTATGTGTAGATGATAGGTGTCGAGTCTTCTTCTCTTTCCTCAGAGGAGCTAGCTCATACCAGAAGTCTTGTTTAAACCAGAATTATGTCCATTCGCTAAAAGAGGTCCGTGAGCTATTACCCTTCTCCTTTCTAAGATGATGAAAGGCAATAAACAAATACTCACAAGTTTGAGGAAGAAATATATCCCTTTTTGAATCGTGACCTATAAGCTCTTTGGCATTAGGTATCACTTTTTCATAAGGACACCCACTAATTGGTAGATCGCCCAGAGTATACAAATCCCAAAGGGATATAGATGCGTCTCCAAGAGATGTGAGTATTGTATTCATTTGTGTACAACACACCTCACAAAAGGCCTGCATGATATTGGAGTTTCGACAATAACTGAAAAGAGAAGAAAAGACAACATCTTGAAGGTTAGCATTGTCCAAACTTTGTCTATTCTTTCTAATGACATCTTCTGTCCATTGCCAATATCTTGGGATGCAATGAAATTCACCTTCGAACAAAATTTTATCCCCCAACATAATACTTCTTGAATCATGCAATGCCCTATATTTGTAAGGGTGCTCACAAGATTTGTGTCTTGAAGACTTGGTCTCTCAAGATACCATAATTTGAAAGCTTTGTTAGATGTTTGGTCACGCTCTAAGGTCCAACTTGCCTTCTGAAGTGTGTTTCTCAATTGTGGCCACGCATCAGCATAACGACCAATTAAAGGATTTTCAACCAAAAGTTTGGTTTGTGCCTTGCTATCTTGTGTTCCGATTATAAGATATTTGAGCCCAGAAGTTGAGCAAGTGTAGTCTTTGAAGAAAATCATTATTCAAACAACATTATAAAAAAGTGTTACCCTTCATCAATGATGGCAAACAAAAACAAAAGGGGGGGGGGGCAAAAAAATTCAAAATAAAAGAATATGGCTAATTGGGGTATTTGGGAAAAGTTTCGCATTATTGGCCCTTTATGTTTATAATTAGGAACTTTGTAAGGCCTCGAATTGTTGGCCCCTTATGTTTAAACATTGGGAACTTTCTAAGCCTCATATTGTTGGTCCCTATGTTTAAACATTTAGAACAGCGTAAAGCCTCATATTGTTGGTCCCCCATGTTTAAACATTTAGAACAACGTAAATCCTCATGTTGTTGGTCCCTTATGTTTAAATATTTAGAATAGTGGAGAGATCATATTGTTGGTCCCTTATGTTTAAACATTTAGAACAGCATAAAGCCTCGTATTGTTGGTCCCCTATGTATAAAAATTTAGAAAAGCATAAAGCCTCATATTGTTGGTTCCTTATGTTTAAACATTTAGAATAGGGTAAAGCATCAAATTGATAATCTCAAAGCAGAGACATAGAACGCATCCCTTCGCACCTTGAGATCAAATATTGTATCATAGAATCCACAAAGCACAAATGCCACTCCCTTTGACCTACCAAAAAAAAAAAAGAAAAGGGACAAAAAAAAAGAATAGAAGAAGAAAGTCATACCTCAACAAAGATGCCTGGGCTTAGACTTCAATTTGGATTGAAAAATATGAAGAAGCACACCGCTATTTATAGGATGTTGTCCATGAAGAAAAAGAAAAAAAAAAGGTAAGAATGGAAAAAGAATAAAGGAGAAGAAGGGAAAAAAAGAAAAGGAAAGAAAGGGAAAAAAGTTTTTTTTTTTTAAAAAAAAAAGAAGAAGTGGTCAGTACCATGAAACAATGAAAAAAAGGAACAAAAGAAAGAAAGAAAGAAAGAAAGAAAAGAAAAAGGAAAGAAGGGAAAAAAAGAGAAAAAAAAGGGTTCAAATTTCTTTTTTCGAAATAAGATAAAGTTGAAAATAATTTCCTTTTCTACATGGTATTATAATAATACAGGTATAATATTATGTCAATATCTTGTTTATAATATTATAATAATTATTATTATAATATTAAATTAATACTTCAAATCTAATCTTCAAATGATAAAATATTCCGACAAGACTTGAAGCAGGGGGCATTTTGTAATTTTTTAAAATTTATTAAGTATAAATTTTGAAATGATTCAAATTATATTAAATTCATGAATATAGTGGTCCAAACAAATGTTATGGATTAATACAATTGGGTTAATCATTTAAGTCTAATAGATACGGATTTAATTAAAATCCATGTTAATTGACTTGGGCTACAATAAAAGATTCCAAATTAATAAGCCCAATATTATTTCATCAAAGAGGCCCATCTTGGTACCACATATCAAATGATGTGGCATACCAAGTCAAACAAAGAAGCCAATGCGATCATGCCATGTGTCAAAATGACAAGTTCATTTTATTAATGTCCAACATGTCATGTCACTTAAATCTGAGTGGTCGAAGGGAAGTCTTCCCTGTTATAATTTCCTATTCTACAACTATAAATAGAGGTCTTCATAACTCAAAGAAGCGAGAAGAATTCTAACAAATATGCTAGATACAGCTCATGGATCAAATACTGCAAATTTCTCTACAAAGTTCAAGAATTCAAACGTTCAAGCACTCAAGTTCAAGAACAAGCTTAAAGGCTCTTGAACTTAAGATCAAACTCAAGAACAAATTCAAGTTTCAAGAATAAGATCAAGAACAAATTCAAATTCAAGATCGAGTTCAAGAACAAATTCCAGATTCAAGATCAAGCCCAAGAGCTCTTGAATTTACACTTGAAAAGGCGAATCAGAGGATTTATAAAGATTGTAACACTCGCATTTTGAAATCAAATACTACAAATTATTCACAATACTTTTGTTCTTGATTATTATTTTCTCGATGTGAATATATCGTCTACAAATGTGTTTTAATGTTAGTGCTTTTCAAATTTTTTTTTGTTTTTGTGCGTGTGTTTGCAATTTTTTTTTTCCAGATTTTAAATTAGTTTAGTTAATTCAATTTTTCTATGCGCCAACACATGTCAATTTTTGTATCTCTTATTATAGCTATAATAACTAGTATAGTACCCCGCATGATACGCGAAAAATATCGTAATCTTATTGAATCTTAAAATTAATCATATAATTGACGAATATAACTATTAGTAGAAGTAACAAATAGTGAATGAGGACTAATATTATTTCATAGAAGAAAATAGCAGAAAAATAGTTAAACAATAAATATATTTATTGTTTATAATCCGAAGAAATTTGCTAGGAACTAAATAAAACAATTATAAATCAAATGGTGATTCTTGAAGACTTGTTCATACAACAATATATTCAATTTTCTTTTTGGATCTATGTTGGTTGTTCTTGTATATGATATACTTATTTTAGCAGTAGTATTTGCAACAAATATGGTATGTACAATCTTACAAAATATAAAATGCAAACATTGTTAAAATCAAACTTTAAAAAATTAATGTGCACAATATTATACTTTATATTTTATTTTAAATTTATATAATGTGCAATTACTTTTTCATATAAATAATAAAAGCACTTATATTTTATATAAAGAAATGCAAATTTTTTGTGTAAGAGTAAAAGATGAAACATAACTTTCTCTATAACTAAAAATTTGAAAAACTCCTGTAATGCCAATGAAGGGGATAAAGTGAAGAAGTTATAACCGTTGCAAAATTCTAGTTAAATTCAAATTCAAATTTTTCTCTTTTAAAATTAATTAACTACTCTTAATTCAAAAATTTAAATCTATTTTTTTATTCCAACGAGCATATATAGTAGTAACAAGATATCTATATAAAATAATAATAAATTCAAGCAATTATGTGGTTTTTAATTAGAATTTAAAATTTCCTACAGTTATATGAACTTAAATCAAATAAATGACGATAAAAGCCACACATATCTATACATGAATTTAATGAAACCACCCCAAAAAGTACTCAAAAATGTTCTTCGAAAGTGTCTGAGTCGTAATTTCCATATATCTCGAAATTCTTGCGTGATATAAAATATCTGACTTCATATTCTTGATCAGGGGGCAAAATTGTATGGAAATGGGTCTTACCCTAATTTTAGAGCAACCGTATCAAAATTCAAAAATAAAAAATTCCCTTATCCAGAGTTGATCCGCGCCCCTGGCGCGATGCAGCTGGGACGCGGAGTAGTGTAATTTTTGTCCAGTTATTTTAGTTTGGTCCAAGACTTTTGGGACTTGGGCAAAAGTCTTCCCATGCGTGAAAAATACTTATACTTAGTTATATTTCACCTTCATATCATACAAGAAATTCACCAATACTCTCTTAAATACTTAGACAAATATTTCACCCCAAATTTCAAATCCCAAAATACATCTAGACCTTGAGGATTTCACTCAAGCTTCAAGTCTCCATTTCCAGTCTTTATCAAGAATTCTCCAAAGTCAAGGTATTTGGGTTTCAACCATTGGGTCCTTTCACCCATGGTGTCCAAGCTTCCCTTTTACCTAAATCTCATGTTTCTAAGTTGATTTACTTATGGGTCTTACTTACTATGAATTTGATGATGAACTATGTTGGTGTTTTGTAAAAATGTGACTGTTTAAGCATGTTTTGAGCTATGAATCTTAGATTTATCTTGAGATTTGATGAAGGGTCTTGATGTATCTTGCATGAGGGTGTTACCAAGTATTGGTGGGTGGTTTTACATTGGATTTTCTTGCATGATTTCACTCTTGGATTGCATGATTTTAAGATGACGAAAGAAATGTATATATGTGTCATTTTCCTCTATAGTGTTGCGAGTTGACCAAGCCTCGCTCGGGGGCTGTAGGCCCAAGTAACCACATTGAGAGGTTGGTACCTCGATTGCCTTGCTCGGGAGGTAGTAGGCTCGGATAACCACATTGAGGGGTTGGTTCATAGATTGCCTGGCTCGGGAGGTAGTAGGCTCGTGCTACATGACTGGGGGTATGTACCTCAATAACCGCATTGAAGGGTTTGTACTTCGATTGCCTCGCTCTGGAGGTAGTAGGCCCGTGCTACCATGTTGGGGGTGTGTATGTCAATAACTATGTTGGAATGTTTTTACCTCAATCGCCTCTACAAGGTGGTGGTAGGACTTGGATATTTTATATTGATGGTAACTTCTTACACACGCATTATGTTCTATGTAAGCATGATTTACTTTAAGCATCATCCATGCATGCCATATTGGTATGCGCTTATTCATTGTCTATGTTTATGCATGTCGATTATATTGCTTATCTCTTGTTGTCCATATACTTAGTACATTCAAACGTACTAACATATACTCTATGCCTATATGATATTACCATGTAGGAACTGGAGCCCCACTTAATCATCCTCCTCTTCCACATGGCTAGTACGATCTCTCTCAAGCTAATTGGTGAGTCCTCAACTCTGAGGACGATGTCATATGCTCTATGTTATGTTAAGACTCTCTTTCCAATATTTGTATGCTTTAACTATGAGGGTGAGCCCGGTTGTTTGTCTTAGCCCCCACTAAGTTTTATGTTTAGAAGTATTATTAAACAAGTTTATATAAGGATACTATGAGCCTTGACTCTCTTTGACTCTATGATGTTGACTATATGAAAGATGCCCCATAGCCCCATTGATCCCTATTTACTTTTTCTTGTTGTTATTTATTGCTTCCTCGACCAATGATGTGCAATGATATGTTAAGAGGCTTGCTTGGGGTTCCTGTGGGTTCCCTATGCGTGGTGTCATGTCTAGGCCCTAGGCATGGATCATGACAAACTTGGTATCAGAGCACTAGGTTGTTAATGGTCCTTAGCATCCAGCACACCGCATTGATTGGAGTCTTATTCATCTTTGTGTTGTGCACCAGAACTATAAGTAAGAGGCTATGAGACATTTTAGGAAATATTTCCCTTCTTGATCTATGTCGTGCTATAGAAATTAAGGTAAGTTCCCCTCCCCCTAATAATTGTACTTTGCTATGATAGATCATTCCTAACATGTGAGGAAGAAGAGCCTGCACACCCGAGGAACAACCAACGCATGGTGAACTCCAGGATGCTCTCACTTTTCTAGCTCAAGTTGTGGCTAATGAATCCAACCAAGGGGCCGAAGCCCCTTATGCTCCTACTCTGGCATCTCAGGTGAGGGACTTCATGAGGATGAACTCACCGGAGGTTAATGGGACTAAGGTGGATGAGGACCTAAAGAGTTTATTGATGAGGTGTACAAAGTGTTGGCCATTATGAGTGTGAAGTCGGAAGAGAAGGCGAAGTTGGTGGCTTACCATCTTAAGGGGTTAGACCAAATATGGTACACACGATGGAAAGAGGAGAAGGGCAACAACAATGTGGTTCTATAGGAGGAGTTTAGGGCAGATTTCCTCAAGCAGTTCTTTCCTCTTGAGCTTAGAGAGGCCAAAATGGTGGATTTCATGAATTTAAAAGCAAGGATCTATGAGTATGAGGGTGTATGCCCTCAAGTTCAACCAACTCCCAAAATATGCTCCACACTTGTTTGCCTACCCAAGGTCTAGAATGAACAAGTTTGTGATGGGTGTATCCAACTTAGTGACTGAGTAGTGTCAGTCCACTATGTTGATTAGTGGCATGGACTTGTCGCGCTTGATGACTTATGCCGAACAAACGGAGGAGGAAAAGTTGAGGAGGAGGAGTCATGAGGCCAAGAGGGCTCATTTTGAGGGTAAGTTCCAGAGTCACAAGGTTGGATGATTTCATCAAGGCTAAGTGTCTTCTCATGCTTCTAATAGGAGGTTTGTCAATGACATCCCTAGGGCTCAAGGTAATGGTGGTAGGGTACTAATGATATGTGTCAAAGATGTGGAAGGGATCATAGTGGCCCATGCTTGAAGAATACTAATGCTTGTTATGGTTATGGAGAGGTGGGGCATAAGGTGATGGATTGCCCTTGAAATCGCAACAAGGGTAAGGATGTTGGTCCTCAAGGCTAGGGTGCCAATGCGGTTCCTTTGGGTAGAGGAGGCCAACAAGGTGGTGCCCAAGGAAAAATCGGTTTTATGCTCTTCATGGAAGGAAAAGGGTTGATGAGGTTCCCGATATCATCACCGGTATGTTGAAAGTCTTTGATTTTGATGTGTATGCATTGATAGACCTAGGTGCCACTATTTCTTTTGTTACTCCTCTTATTGCCAAAAGTTTTCATGTTGAGCCCGAATTATTGTGTGAGTCTTATGAGGTGTCTACTCCTATTGATGCATTTATTGTCGTTAGAAAGGTTTATAGAAATTGTTCCATTTGCATCTTGCATAAAATATTGTCTTGTGATCTTGTTGAGTTGAATATGATTGATTTTAATATTACTCTTGGGATGGATTGGTTGCATGCATATTATGCCTTTATTGATTGTACAACCCGTAGGGTCAAATTTCAATTCCCAAATAAAAACTCATCCTTGAGTGGGAGAGTCATGATGTAGTGGTCTAGGGTAGTTTTATCTCTTGCATTAAAGCCCAAAAGTTAATCTCTAAGGGGTGTCTCTATCATTTTGTGAGGGTTAGGGATGTGTCATGCCACAAAGTCCCATTACGGCGGACTGACACCGGTTGCTGATAAAGCTCGGGAGAACCAACCTATACCCATGTACTTTTGATATATATTATAAAGGGTTTCCACATTCAACATGCTTTCAAGAAAGTAGACAGTAATGACAAGCCAAAAGGAAATGCATATGACTCCGTTGGAGCCACGTTGTCTAAAGTACAAGACATGACCACACTTTACTTTACATTGTCTACAAAGCATCTAGATAAGGAAAAGTATCTGATAAGGGCTGGGACAAGCTCCACCTCGTCTAACTATACAATACAAAAATATAAGCTCTAAACACACACACATAAAGCCCAAAGCAACCTTGAGCTCGGTAACAACAGTTGGATATCATATACCTGCAACATGAAATGTAGGTCCCCCATAAGGCACGTCAGTACGAGATAATGTACTGAATATGTAAGGAAAGAAATACTATATATGAAGTAAAAACTCAAATGAAATCATGCACTGGTGTAGGGATAGGAGAGCACATTTAGTCATACTATTGAATCATGTACTTTATGTTCTTTTTATTACTTTACCTTTACTGTATAAGCTGTGCACAACATCTAATACAAATGACTAGCTGATTAGTTGAAAATCTATATTAGGATCGTCTCATTCTACGATCTTCCTTTCACCCTTGAGCTACCCCCATAATGGGATCGGCCCCTGCTAGGTGATTCTTCTACCCCCTAGGGCTACCACCCATCATTAAGCAACTTACTTTACTTTATCTTTCAATTACTTTTGAGATGGTTCTTTTGGTGGTCATAATATTTGAGCTGTAGGGATATAGATATAGCATGTGACATGTAAATAATAGTAAAAGACAATACCATAACGAAAGGAGTAGGTAATATAAGTAATGAAATGCGTAGGAGATGAAGCAACACATGGACATTGTTTAGCAGAAAGAACTCGTATATCTTGGTATCCAAGTATGTATGTAGATTTGAAGATGACTATATACGGGAGAATATGCATATGTGAAAGAGTGGAGACATAGTTAGTAGTTGCGTCGAAGTTGGTAAGTGCCTTTATGTTCCAAGGAGGGATCTATGTTTCATGCCAAATAATACGAAATCAAGTAACATTATATACCTCGCTGTATGACCTAGCTATTAACTCGAGATAACCTTCCTTTCCTCTAAATATTTATTTACAATATAGTAGGTGATAAAACTAGTATTAGCAGCCAATAGATACATCTTGGCAGTCCAATCTTATAAAAAATGAACACGGACAACAAGTGTGTTATTATAAATATGAGTGTATTCTTTCAACCTTTCCACCTCTAATCATATTTCCTAATACACATCCGTAGATACATATTATGTGCAGCTTGTTTGAGTGTCATAACCATCTCACAACAACCCATAAAGCACAACACATAACAACTACACACAACATATAAGTATGCAGCATCTCATGATGTATTCTTGCTGCATTTCGACGTGACCAATCCCAGATCATTCCAACTTTAACCAAACTATATCCAACATTTTTTTACACATAAAACCAGTCTTACAATAGTCCAAAAATAGTCCCAAAGTAGGTGGAGGTCGTGAATCAACAATTCTCAATTACCGTGCACATAAGTTTCTTCAAAGAGCATAATTAAAATATCCTATAATAAGTCATTTGTAGATTGTAACAGTGGCGAAGCAGCCTGGTTACATCACTAACAAACTAAATTTGTAAAAAAACATACTTCTTAATCTAGCCAACCAAGAAGAGAAAAGTCTCTTAATTAACGAAAAAAGTGTACAACAATCTTTAGGACAATTGTTGTCCTAAATTTCAGCACAAGCATAAGCAGCCTAGTTCTCTTTGTTTTCATGAAAAATCATACTAAACACACAAGTATCTTTATCTTCAAGGTTGAGGGCCTACTTAGGAACCCTAGAAGTCTCTTGTGGCTGCTTGGTGAAGTCAAGAAAGAGTAGAGAGAAAACTTAGGGAAAGCTAAATTTTTTTCAAAGTTTAGAATGTATTAAAGATGCTGATTTTTAAGTCCTTTTAAAGGAACTCTTTCGGCAACTTTCTCTTGATATTTTGACCACATATTATCACATATTAACAATCTAGTGATGCAGCAGTTTGTCCCACTCACTTGGGCCTAAATGGGTCTCAAAGTTGATGGGCCTTAGCTTTCTACTTTTCCCAAGTTCTCTTCACTTATTTTAGCCCCAAATCGTCAAGTGGGTTGTGATGCAATTGGGCCCTTTTATTATTCATCTTGGGCTGTAAATATTATCTATTTACGATGCTAAAACAAGAGCTAAAGTCAAACCCTTAACCCAAACTTTATTCATTATCGGACTTGGACAGATTCGGCATCGATCCTCGTCTCCGTCTAGCTAAAAAATTTAAGCTAAGCAAGTAGGTGACTCACCTTCTAGCTTCCTAAGACCTACAGAACCTCACATCTTTCACTTCATTTAAGGCAGTGATCTCCTCAATTTGACATAAAGCTTATATACACTCACTTATCTTAAATGTTAGATGTACACATAGTCCTTTAATCTTATACTCAAGCACTTTTAAAAATGATTGTTAATTTTGCCAAGCCATATCATGTTCTATTTTCTTAAAACTAGTGCATGAAACGTGTGGGGTGTTACATCCTTCCCCCCCAGGAACCTTTGTCCTCAAATATTACCATAACTGGATAGCTTAACCAACTTTAAACCTTTGCTCAAATAAACTTTTGATAGCTCAATAAACATTCAAACACATGTACCTATTAATGCACTAATTCTGCATGTTGGACTTCCTCTTTAGCTTCAAATAAGTAAGGGTACTTAGATCTCATAGCTTCCTCAGCCTCCCATATTATCTCTTCTGTTTGTTGGTTTCTCTACAGTACCTTTATCGAAGTTATTTCTTTATTCCTTAGCTTCTTTAACTTGTTGATCTAGAATAGCAATAGGTACCTCTTCATAGGAGAGATCTTCTGTAACATGCACCTCTTTAATAGGAGTGCTATAAGATGACTCACCTATGCATTTTCGAAGCATTGAGACATGAAAATCTGGGTGAACCATTCAAAGCTCTCAGGGTAGCTCTAATTCATATGCAACCTGCCCAAACTTCTTAATAATTTTATATGTCCCTATGTAACATGGGATCAATTTTCCTTTCTTACCAAATCTCAACCCCTTTCATTGGATACACCTTTAAAAATACCAAATCCCCTACTGAGAATTTCAATCCTCTCCTTCTAGCATCCGCATATGATTTGTGACGACTTTGGGCTGGTTCTAGCCGCTATTGTATTACCCTAACTTTTTCCATAGCTTGTTGTACTAGATCAGGCCCAAGAAAGGTGGTTTCACCCACTTCAAATCGTCCAATTGGCGACCTGCATTTCCTTTCATACAAAGCTTCATAAGGTGCCATCTTGATACTACAGTGGTAGATATTATTATGGGCAAATTTAATAAGTAGAAAAAGGTCAAACTAACTACCTTTAAAGTCCAATGCACACACTCGCAACATATCTTCAAGTATTTGAATAGTGCGTTCTTCTTGACCATCTATCTGAGGGTGAAAAGTTGTACTCAAATTCACTTGTATCCCTAAACTCCTTTGGAAGTACTTCCAAAACTTTATAGTGAATTGAGCTCCTCAATCAGATATAATGGAGATTGGGACCCCATGTAGCCTAACTATCTCCTTAAGGTATAATTTTGCAAACTCTTCAGCTGTATAATCACTCTTAACCGGCAAGAAGTGTGTTGATTTTGTGAGTCTATCAACTATTACCCATATGGAGTCAAACTTCTGAAATGAGTGAGGCAACCCAGTAACAAAATCCATATTGTTCATATCCCACTTCCTTAGTGGAAGCTCTATTCACAGCATATAGCCTCCCGACTTTTGGTGCTCTACTTTGACTCGTTGGCAATTTGGACATTAAGCTACAAATTTTGCAAGGTCCTTTTTCATTGCTCCCCACCAAAACATTCCCTTCAGGTCATGATACATCTTTGTTGATTCGGGGTGGATGGAATATCTAGAATGATGAGCTTCTTCCATTATCCTCCTTCTTAGTCCATTAATATCAGGCACACGTAATCTATCTTGGCAATAAAATACTCTATTTTGTGTAAGTTTAAATCCCTTCATCATACCCTAACTCACCTTTTCCTTAAGTCATCATAAAATAGGATCCTTAAACTATTTTTCTTTCACCTCCATTACCAATAAAGACACTGTAGCATTATGCACAACAACCTTTCCTTTAGGGTAAGAAGGCGAACTCCCAAACTAGTTAGTTGTCATAGATCCTTAGCCACCCTTGGACTTACCACAACTTGATCACCAATATTCATGATTTCCTTATGACTCAGAGCATCGGCTACCACATTTGCTTTTCCTATATGGTATAGTATATCGACGTCATAATCCTTTATTAGATCTAGCCATCTTCATTGCCTTAAATTTAGGTCTTTCTACTTAAAGATATACTTCAGGCTCTTATGATACTATATATGTCAATGTGAACCCCATACAGATAGTGGCGCCATATTTTTAGAGAAAACACAACCGTTGCTAGCTCAAGATCATGTGTTGGATAGTTTTTCTCATGAGATCATAGTTATTTAGAGGCATAAGCAATTACCCTACTATGCTATGACAATACACACCCTAAGCCAACTCTTGAAGCATTATAATACACTACATACCCCTCGGTGCCTTCTGGAAGCACTAGCACAGGTGTAGCTTTTAGCTTATTCTTCAACTCTTGAAAGTTCCTTTCACATGTATCATTCCATTGGAACTTGGTTGCTTTCTATGTCAACTTTGTTAGAGGTGTGGAAATAGAAGAAAAACTTTCAACGAACCTTCTGTAATAACCTCCCATCCTATAACCTGCCAACCATAGGAAGCTTCGAACTTCCATGGGTGTTGTTGGCCTTGGTCAATCTTTCACAGCCTCCATCTTTTATGAATCAACCCTTATTCCCTCATCGGAGACAATATAAGCCATGAACGCCACTAATTTTAACAAAAATTCACATTTAGAAAACTTGGCATACAACTGTCGATCACGAAGAACTTGTAACACCTATCGTCAGTGATTTGCATGGTCCTCTTCTGACCTTGAATATACTTAAATATCATATATAAATACTATTACGAACACATCCAAAGGTAGCTTCAATACCCTGTTCATTAAATCTATAAAAACTACTAGGGTATTCGTTAGCCTAAATAACATAAAAAGAAATTTAAAGTGATCAAACTGTGTCTTGAAAGTTGTCTTGTGTATATCTTTCTCCTTCACCCTCACTTGGTGATAACCTGATCTCAAATTAATTTTTGAAAAGCATTTGACTCCCTATAACTGATCAAATAAATCACCAATCCTTGGGAGGGGGCATTTATCTTAATTGTCACCCTATTCAATTGTCAATAATCGATACATATTCTCAAGGTGTCATCATTTTTACGTACAAATAGCACTGGTGCACCCCAAGGGGATACACTAGGTCTTTTAAAAGCCTTCTCCAATGAGTCTATTAACTGTTCCTTTAATTCACATAATTCCGCCGGAGCCATTCTATATGGAGGGATGGAAATAGGTTGAGTTCCTAAAAGTAATTCAATACAAAATCTACTTCTCGCTCAGGAGATAAGCTTGGAATATCTTCAGGAAACACATTAACAAATTCATTCACTACTAGAACTGATTGAAGAGTTGGTGATTCTGCCTCCATATCCCTTACTCTAACTAATTTACATATATACCCCTTAGATATCATCTTTCTTTCCTTAAAATAAGAAATACACCTCTCTTTTGGAGCCCCACATTGCCTTCCCATTCAAAAACTGCCTCATTTGAAAAATAAAAGTACACTCTCTTAGTTCGAAAATCTGCGGTGGCATAGCAAGAAGCCAACCAATCTACACCCATTATAAGATTGAATTGCATCATTTCTAGCTCAATAAGGTCAGCCAATGTGTCACAGTCACAAACAGTTACTACACAGTCATAATAAATTCTTCTAGCCATAATAGATTCACTAGTTGGTGTAGACACTTTAAGTGGTTTGTTCAATAATTTAGGTGTTCTCTTAAGCTTCCCAGCAGCTAGTGGGACAATGTATGATAGTGTAGAACCAAGGTCAATGAATGCATGCATATTATGTGAAAAGATGGACAATGTACCTGTGACCATATCAGGTGAAGCTTCCAAATTTTATAGACTCCCCAGAGCATAATTCTAGACTCCGCTGGAGCTAGCTGCCCCTCTAACACCTCTACCATGACCTTTAAGTGCTTGTTGATCCCTACCTAATGGAGGAACTGATGATGATGACCCAACAGCTAACTCGGTAGATGGTGCTCTATCACCCATACGTCTCCTATAGCAATCTCTCATCATATAACCTGGTGCACCACACCAAAAACAAGCATCTATCCCAACATAACATATACCTGAATGAATTCTTCCACACTATTTACAAGGTTTCTTAGGAGTCATTTGCTAGCCTGCCGAATATCTTGTTGTCCGTGCACCTTTCGCCTCACCTTGTTGACCAAACTGATTACTTCTAGACCCTTGAAGTTGAGGTGGAGTACTGGATACAGAGTCAGAGGATAATGGCCTAGGCGATCTATTAGAAAACCAAGGTCTAAGCTCACCTTAGGGTGGTGTAAACTGCCCCATAGACCTAGAGCTCTTGGATTGCCCCCTTTTTAACTCTTATATCCTTCTCGTTCGCCTCTGATCCTCCAATTTCTATGCAAAATGTTGCATCCTCGCTCTATCCATGTCTTTATTCATGGAAGCAATATTACAGTCTCTAACCAGATACGTATAAAATCTATCTACATATTGATGAACTATATCTGCCATAATGACAAATACATTAGGAGCATACCTGGCCAGGGAATTAAATTGGAGGCTATACTTTATCACGCTCATATTACCTTGGTGAAGATTCAAGAACTGATCTGCACCAGCCTCTCAGATCTCTAATGGCAAGTAATCATCAAGAAATAGCCCTTTGAACTTCTTCCAGCCAATTGGAAGTGCACCCATATCCTTAGATTGCTTCCACGCTTCATACCACAATATAGCTACACCCTTTAACCTATATGCCACTAACTCAACAGCTTTTGTACCACTCACATGCATAACATCTAAAGTGCATTGAATCTGGTCAACAATGTCTTAGGGATCTTCATTAGGGTCTGACCCAGTTAAGGATGGAGGGTCCTAATTAAGGAAGTCATGTATCCTCATACTAGCTTCCCTATTCACACCACCTGCACATATAGTTGGGCCTTCCTATTCTTGACCTTGGCCAGCAACTATAGGAGTCAATAATTGGATTGCATTTCTCAGATCCTACACGGTAGCATCGATAGGTGGTTCTAGGGGAATCTCACTACTTCCTGGTTCATCAGGGGCTAGTGGAGTTGGAGATGTCTGTGATTGGGACTCATCCTGAGGCTTATTTCATTGTCTCACCCTAGTGGATATGCCAACTACCACTTCTAATTCCTCACCTTTGCCTTTGTTTTTCCCGGTTTCTAGTATACTTGTTGTACAAAAGAATTTAGAGGTTGAACATGATCATCTATTACAATTGGCTCTATACACGATCTAAAGAATGGAAAAAAAGTAACAATTCATAAATGTCACGTAGCCTCCTGCTTATAAATATGGTGTACAACATATCAATAAACAAGACTCTACATAGAGACGACCTTGTATACTCCCTAGGAAGACCCGCTCTGATACCACTTTTGTCGTGCCCCAAAGTCTTATTGAGGTGGACTGGCACCCATTGCCGATAAGGCTCAGGAGAACCAACCTATATCCCTACACTTTCCATATATTTTATAAGGGATTTCCACACTCAACAGGCTTTTAAGAAAGTAGACAATATTGACAAGCCAAAAGGAAACACATATGAGTAGGTCGTTTGAGCTACATTGTCTAAAGTACAACATATGACAAGACATTACTTTACATTATCTACAAAGCCTCTAGGTAAAGAAAAGTATTGATAAGGGTCAGGACATATCCTACCTGGACTAACAATACAATATTAAAATATAATCTAGACACACACATAAAAGCCTCGAACCAACCTAGAGCTCTATAATAGAAGCTGGATATCTTGTACTCCTACTAGGGAGATGCACTAGCACCTGTACCTCCTGTGTGAAAGGTAGGTCCCCCGTAAGGGATATTAGTACGAGATAATGTATTGAATATGTAAGAAAGGAAATACTATATACGAAGTAAGAACTCAAATAAAATCATGCATAGGTGTAGGGATAGGAGACCACCTTTAGTCATACTATAGAATCATGTACTTTATGTTCCTTTTAATACGTTACCTTTACTATATAATCCATGCACAACATGTAATACAAATGACCAGCTAATCAGTGGTAAATCTAAATGGGGATCAGCCCATGCTAGGCTATTTCTTTTACCCTTGAGCTGCCCCCCATAATGGGTTCGGCCCCTGCTAGGTGATTCTTTCACCGCTGCGGCTACCACCCATCAATAAGAAACATACATTACTTTATCTTTCAATTACTTTTGAGATGGTTCTTTTGGTCATCATAATATTTGAGTTGTAGGACTGTAGATATAGCATGTGACATTTAAATAATCATAAAAGACAATACCATAATGAAAGGAGTAGGTAACATAAGTAATGAAATGCATAGGAGATGAAACAGTATATGGACATTGTTTAGCAGAAATAACTCGTGTATCTTGGTATCCAAGTATGTATGCAGATTTGAAGATGACTATATATGGGAGCATATGTACATATGAAAGAGTGGAGACTCTGATAGTAGTTGCGTCGGAGTTGGTGCCTTTATGTTCCAAGGAGGGATCTATGTTTCATGCCAAATAATACGAAATCAAGTAGCCTTACATACCTTGTTGTATGACCTCACTATCACCTCAAGATAACCTTCCTTACCTCCGAATATTTACCTACTATATAGTAGGTGATAAAACTAGTATTAGCAGCCAATAGATACATCTTGGCAGTCTAATCTTATATGGCAGCAAGTATGTTATTATAAACCTGAGCGATGCTTTCAACCTTTCCGCCTCTAATCATATTTCCTAATATACATTCTCATATACATATTATGTGAAGCTTGTTTTAATGTCATAACCATCTCGCAATAACCCACAAAGCACAACACATAACGATTACACACAACATACAAGTATGCAGCATAACATTACGTATTCTTGCTACATTTCGACGTTAACAATCCTGGACCTATTCCAACTTTAACCAAAATGTATCCAATAGTTTTTACACATAAAACCAATCTTCAAACAGTCCAAAAATAGTTCCAAAGTAGGTGTAGGTCATGAAGCAACAATTCCCGATTACCAGCACACAAATTTCTTCAAAGATCATAATTAAGATATCCTACAATAAGTCATTTGCGGACTGTAACAGTGGTGAAGCAGCATGGTTACATCACTACCAAACTAAACCTTGTTAAGAACATAAGTCCTACTTCTTAATCCATCCAACCAAGAAGAGAAAAGCCTTTTAATTAATGAGAAAAGTGTACAACAATCTTTAGGACACTTGTTGTCCACAATTTCAGCACAAGTATAAGCAGCCTAGTTCTCTTATATTTCATGAAAAATCATATTAAACACACAAGTATCTTTAATTACCTTTATCTTCAAGGTTGATGGCCTCCTTAGGATCCCTAGAAGTCTCTTGTGGCTGCTTGGTGAAGTCAAGAAAGAGTAGAGAGAAAACTTAAGGGAAACTGATTTTTTTTCAAAGTTTAGAATGTCACAAAGATGCTTATTTTTAAGCCCTTTTAAAGGGACTCTTTTGCCGACTTTCTCTTGAGATTTTGACCACATATTAACACATATTAACAAGCTGGTGATGCAGCAGTTTTGCCCTCTCACTTGGGACAAAATAACTCTCAAAGTTGATGGGTCTTGGCTACCTACTTTTCCTAATTTCTCTTCACTTATTATAGACCCAAATTGTCAAGTGGGTTGTGATGTACTTGGACCCTTTTATTATTGATATTGGACTGTAAATATTGTCCATTTACGATGCTAAAACATGAGCTAAATTCACACCCTTAACCTGTACTTTATACATTATCGGACTTGGACAGATTCGGTATCGAGCCTCATCTCCCTCTAGCTAGCAAATTTAAGCTAAGCAAGTAGGTGACTCACTTGCTAACTTCCTAAGTCCTACAAGTACCTCACTTCTTTCACTTCGTTTAAGGTTGTGATCTTCTTTATTTGACTTAAACCTTATATACACTCACTCATCTTAAACGTAAGATATGCACATAGACATCTAATCTAAAAGTCAAGAACTTTTAAAAATGATTGCTAATTGGCCATATCATGTTCCATGTAAGGTGTGGGTGTTACAGGATGTTGAGTCCAAAGTCCTTCCTATTGAGTTGATTTTGGTGGTTAATGAGTTTCTTGATGTCATTCCTAGTGACTTTCTTAGTGTTACTCCCGAAGGGGAAATAGACTTTGGTATAGACCTCCTTTCCGATACCCAACCCATTTCTATTCCCCCTTATTGTATAGCCCCAGCAAAGTTAAAGGAGTTGAAGGAGCAATTGAGGGACTTGTTGGAGAAGGGTTTTATTAGGCCCAGCCAATCACCTTGGGGTGCACCGGTGTTGTAGTTGAAGAAGAAGGAAGGGTCTCTTAGAGTGTGCATTGACTACCGGCAACTTAATAGGGTTACCATCAAGAATAAGTACCTTCTCCCAAGAATTGATGATTTGTTTGACTAACTTCAAGGGGCTTAGTCACTTTTCTAAGATTGATCTTTGGTTCGGGTATCATCAAGTGAAGGTGAGGGAATGTGATATTCCCAAGACGGTCTTCCGGACTAGGTATGGGCATAATGAATTTGCAGTTATATCCTTTGGGTTGACCAATGCACCGACCATCTTCATGGATCTTATGAATAGGGTCTTTAAACCCTACTTTGATTGGTTTGTGGTGGTTTGCATTGATGATATTTTAATCTATTCTCATAGTGAGGAGGAGCATATGGCTCATTTGAGGGTAGTGCTACAAAGGTTGAGGGAAGAGAAGTTGTATGCTAAATACGAGAAGTGTGAATTTTGGTTGAAAGAAGTTGTGTTTCTAGGTCATCTGCTGTTGGGGGATAGTATTAAGGTGGTTCCTAAAAAGATGGATGTGATAAGAAATTGCCCTAGACCATTGACTCCATCGGATATTAGAAGCTTCTTAGGCTTAGCAGGTTACTATCAGAGGTTTGTGAATGGGTTCTCTTCTATTGCTTCTCTCATGACTAAGTTTACTCAAAAAAAAAGGCTAAGTTTGTGTGAACCAATTAGTGTGAAATGAGTTTCCAAACCTTGAAGGATAAGCTTGTATCCGCTCCTATCTTGTCTCTACCGGAAGGGTTGGAATGGTTTTTTGTGTATTGTGATGCCTCCTGGATTGGTTTGAGTTATGTTTTCATGCAAAATAGTAAGGTGATAGCCTATGCTTTTAGGCAACTCAAAGTGCATGAAAAGAATTATCCTACTCATGATTTTGAATTGGCCGTCGTAATTTTTGCTTTAAAAATTTGGCATCATTATTTGTATGGGGTGCATGTTGATGTGTTCACCAATCATAAAAATCTCCAATATGGTGTTCACTCAAAAGGATCTCAACTTCAGACAATGAATGTTGTTAGAGCTTTATAAGGATTATGATATGAGTGTGCATTATCATCTCGGTAAGGTTAATGTGGTGGTAGATACTTTGAGTAGGGTGTTATGGGTAACATAGTTCATGTTGATGATGGGGGCAAAGTGGTGGCTAGAGAGGTCCATCGGTTGGCTAGATTCGGTGTTAGATTGGAAGAGGTTGATAATGGTGGTATTGTGGTTGTTGATGGTTCAAAATCTTCCTTGGTCGATGAGGTAAAGTCAAAGGAAGATCTTAATTCATCCTTATTAGAATTGAAGGCCTTAGTGAGAGAGGGAAAGGTGGCTTTAGGTACCAAGGTAAGTTGTGTGTGCCTTGTGTTGATGGCTTGAGAGAGAAGATTCTTGATGTGGCTCATAATTCTTCCTATTTTATTCACCCCGATTCTACCAAGATGTATAAAGATTTGAGAGATGTGTTTTGTGGGGAGGTATAAAGAAAGACATTGCTAAATTTGTATCTGATTGTCATAGTTACCAACAAGTCAAAGTGAAACACCAAAGGTCGGGTGGCCTAACCCAAGACATAGAGATTGCTACTTGGAAGTGAGAGGAAATTAACATGGACTTTATGGTGGGGCTGCCTAAGACTAGAAAGGATTTTGATTCTATTTGGATTGTGGTTAATAGGATGGCAAAGTCGGCACATTTCCTACTAGTAAGACTATATATGGGGGCTAAAGATTATGCTAGGTTGTACATTCATGAGTTGGTGAAATTGCATAGGATGCCCTTGTCTATCATATCAGATTGTGGTGCTCAATTCACTTCATACTTTTGGATTCACACTTTTGAAGGTCCTTCCAAAGAGGTCTTGGAACCAAGTTAAAGCTTAGTATGGCCTTTCACCCTCATAAGATAAAACCGAAAGAACCATCCATGAAACGACCCCAAAAATGTGCCTCAGAGTGGCCGGAATCGTAATTTCTATTTATCTCAAAATCTATGTGTGATATCAAAAATTTGACTTTATATTCTTGTTCAGGGGATGAAATTGAGTGGGAAATGAGTCTAAACCAAATTTTATAGCAACCGTATCAAAATTTAAAATTTCAAAGTTGGCAAAAGACAGTGAAGAATCACGCCCCAGGCGCGACACGCCAGGGGCACGCCATAGTATATTTTGTGCCCAGTTTTATTAGTTCGGTTCAAGGCTTTTGGGTCTTTGGCATAAGTCTTCCTATACATGAAAATACTAATACTTAGCTATATTTTACCTTGATATCATACATACATACATTCCCCAATACTCTTTCAAACCCTTAGACTAATATTTCTCTCAAAATTCAAGTGTCCAAATCTCTTCTAAATCTAAAGGATCTCACTCAAATTTCAAGCCTCCATTGCAAATCTTCATTAAGAGATTCTCCAAATTCAAGGTATGTGGGTTTCAATCATTGGATCCTTTCACCCATGGTGCCCAAGATTCTTTTTTACATAAAATGCATGTTTCTAAGTTGATTTGCTTATGGATCTTACTTATTATGAATTTGACTATGAACGATGTTGGGGTTCTATAAAAGTGTGAATATTTTAGCATGTTTTGAGCTATGAATTTGGTCTATCTTAAGATTTGATGAAGGGATTTGATGCATATTGTAGGATGGTATTACCAAGTATTGGTGGAATGAGTTACTTCAAGATTTATTGCATGATTTAACTCTTTAATTGCATGGTTTTACATTAGGTTTATACACCCACCAAGTGTTTGATAAAATGTCCAGTTTAGGGTTCTTGAGTTATTGATGGTATATTGCATGGCTTATGAGTCAAGTGGCTTATGGTGATGAAAGGAATGTATATGTGTGTGTTTAAATCATTTAAAGCACCTATGGCATTGCTAGTGAATTGTTGAGGGCTCTCATATTTGTTGTGTTCTTGGAATTTGTTGATGAGCTATTGAATGCTTATGCTAAGGTTTATGTTCTTGTGAATTGTGAAACCTACTAGAAGGGGTTATAAACTATGTTATTTGCCTTACCCTCTAATACAAGGCCAATTTCTACATATAGGGGTTATGAACTATGTTGTATACCTTATCCTCATATATGAATCAATACTACTTACTAACTCATATTTACATAAAGGGGTTATGAACTATGTTGTACTCCTTATCCTCATGTATGATTTGAGGTTATGCAATGTACTCATATGAAGGGGTTATGAGCTATGAAGTATGCCTCACCCTTATATGTGATTCAATATTATGTATTATCTCATGCTCACATGTAGGGGTTATGACCTATGCTACCTTCTCTCATCATGTGCTATTCATTAGCTCATATTTATATGTAGGGGTTATGAGCTATGCTATCTCTTTACCCTCATGCACTACCCATTACCTACTAGAAGGGGTTATGACCTATGTTATATCTCTCACCCTCTAGTACAAGGTATTCGGATGATCTAATCATGTCACCTTATTATGTTAAACAAGTTATGCAAGTATGATTATTTTCAATCATGTTTTACTTCAAACATCATGCATACATGTCATATTGTTATATGCTCAATTATTGCCTAATTATGCATTTCGATTATGTGTCTATCTTTTTTTGCATTGCATCCTACATACTTAGTACATTCAAATGTAGTAACGCATACTCTATGCCTATATGATATCACCATATAGGAACCGGAGACCCTATTGATTCTTCTCTACACGACTAGACGGATTGTTCAAGTTAGCTTTTGGTGAGTCCTCATGTCCGGGGACAATATCTAGCTTCTCTCATGCTTATGTTTAGACTATATCTTTTATATTTGGGTTACCTATTGTCATTATTATGAGAGTGAGTAGGTTGTTTGTCTTAGCCCCCGAGCTTCTATGTTTAGAGGTGTTGTTGGACTAGTATGTAACGATGCTATAAGCTTGACTCTCTTGGACTCTCTTAATGTTTTATGAAATTAAGGTTCTCTCTTAGACCCCATGCCCTTATTTCTACTCTTTTATTATTGTTTAATTGCTTCTGTGACTAACGATGTGTAATGATATGTTAAAAGGCTTGCTTGGGGTTTCTTCGGGTTCCACATGCATCGCATCACATCTAGGCCCTAATTTGGGCCGTGACACCAAACTCTTGAATATATCCTTAGGGCTTGTGTATTGGAGTTTAGGGATAGTTAGGATGATCATCTTCCGTTGATTGAGTTTGCTTATAATAATAGCTATCAATCTAGCATTGGTATGGCTCCTTTTGAGGCCCTCTATGGTAGACGTTGTAGATCACCGATTAGGTGGTTTAAAGTGGGAGCAATAGCTTTGTTGGGACCGGATCTGGTCATGGAGGCTATATAGAAGGTAAGGTTGATTAGGGAAAGGTTGAAAATAGCCCAAAGTCGCCAAAAGTCCTACGCTGATGTGAGGAGAAAGGAGATTGAACTTAAAGTTGGTGATTGCGTCTATTTGAAGGTGTCATCCATGAAGGCTGTGGTTCATTTTGGTAAGAAGGGTAAATTAAGTCCAAGATTTGTGGGTCCTTATAGGATGATGAGGAGGATTAGTAAGGTGGCTATGAGTTAGAGTTGCCTAGTAAAATGGATTTGGTTCATGCGGTCTTCCATATGTCAATATTGAGGAAGTGTGTAGGTGATCCAAATGCTATTGTTCCATTGGATGTTATGGGTGTAGCTGAAGATAACTTTACTTATAAAGAAGATCCAGTGGATATCTTGGATAGATAATTGAAGAGATTGAGGAGGAATGATGTGGCTTTTGTTAAGGTCCTTTGCAGTAATCAACAAGTCGAAAGTGCTACATGGGAGGCTGAGGGGACATGCAAAAGTGATACCCCTAGCTCTTCCATTCTACTCAAGCCTAAGGTACTAATTTTATGTCTTCTATGTGATTTCACGTCTCATGGTTTTGTCATTTGCATGCATTCATGTTTATATTGACAAAGTTCATGGTAATTATTTCACTTATGTTGAGATTTTGAAAATGGTGTTTAAGTGTGTTGATCCATTCTTGTTTGGGCTGATTTCTTCATGATTATATTTCTTATGTACACTTCTTTGACATTGGGGGACAAATGATTGCAAGGGGGAGATATTGAAATAACCCCAAAAAGTGCCTGAAAATGTGCCTCGAAAGTGTCCGAAATCGTAATTTTCATATATCTCAAAATCCATGCGTGATATTAAAAATTCGACTTCATATTCTTGATCGGGAGCAAAATTGAGTGGGAAATGGGTCTAATCACGATTTTAGAGTAATCGAATCAAAATTCAAAAATCCAAAAATTTTCTCATCTAGTGGTGATCCGATCCCCTGTTGCGACGCGGCTGGGGCGCGGACTAGTGTTATTTTTGCCCAGTTATTCTAGTTCGGTCCAAGGCTTTTGGATCTTGGGCCTAAGTCTTCCATGCGTGAAAACACTTATACTTAGTCATATTTCACCTTCATATCACGCAAGACATTCTCCAATACTCTCTCAAACACTTAGATAAATATTCCACCACAAATTTCAAGTCCCAAAACCCATCTGGATCCTGGGGATTTCACTCAAGCTTCAATTCTCCATTTCCAGTCTTTATCAAGAATTCTCCAACGTCAATGTATGTGGGTGTCAACCATTGGGTCCTTTCACTCATGGTGTCCAAGCTTCCGTTTAACCTAAATCTCATGTTTCTAAGTTGATTTACTTATGGGTCTTACTTACTATGAATTTGATGATGAACTATGTTGGGGTTTTGTAAAAATGTGACTGTTTAAGCATGTTTTGAGCTATGAATCTTAGATCTATATTGAGATTTGATGAAGGGTCTTGATCCATCTTGCATGAGGGTGTTACCAAGTATTGGTGGGTGGTTTTACATTGGGTTTTCTTGCATGATTTCACTCTTGAATTGCACGATTTTACACTAACATTAGACACCCTCCAAATGTTTGATAAAATGTTGCGTTATGTATTCATTAGTTGTTGAAGGTCTAAAGCATGGCTTATGATTTGAATGACTTTATGATGATGAAAGAAATGTATATATGTGTCATTTTCCTCTATAGTGTTGTGAATTGACCAAGCCTCGCTCAGGGGATTGTAGGCTCGGGTAACCACATTGAGGGGTTGGTACCTCGATTGCCTCGCTCGGGGGGTAGTAGGCCCAGGTAAACACATTGAGATGTTAGTACCTCGATTGCCTCACTCGAGAGGTAGTAGGATCGTGCTACCATGATTGTAAAGTGTGTACCTCAATAACCACATTGAAAGGTTTGTACCTCGATTTCCTCGCTTAGGAGGTAGTACGCCCATGCTACAATGTTGGGGGTATGTACCTCAATAACCATGTTAAGGGATTTGTACCTCAATCGCCTCTCCAAGGAGGTGGTAGGCCTTGGATATTCTATATTGATGATCACTTCTTACACAAGTATTATGTTCTATGTAAGTATGATTTACTCTAAGCATCATCCATGCATGCCATATCGCTATAAGCTTATTCTTTGCCTATGTTCATGTATGCCGATTATGTTTCTTATCCCTTGTTGCATTGTCTCCTACACACCTAGCACATTCAAACATACTAACGCATACTCTATGCCTACATGATGTTACCATGTAGGAACCGGAGCCCCGCTTATCCTCCTCCTCTTCCACATGGCTAGTACAATCTCTCTCAAGCTAGTTGGTGAGTCCTCAACTTCGAGGACGATGTCTTATGTTCTATGTTATGCTAAAACTCTCTTTCCTTTATTTGTATACTTTGACTATGAGGGTGATCCCAGTTGCTTGTCTTGGCCCCCGCTAAATTTTATGTTTAGAGGTATTGTTGGACAAGTTTATGAAAGGATACTATGAGGCTTGACTCTCTTTGACTCTGTGATGTTTATGATATGAAAGATATCTCATAGCCCCATTTATTCCTATTTACTATTTCTTATTGTTATTTTATTATTTCTGCGACCAATGATGTGTAATGATATGTTAGGAGGCTTGCTTGGGGTTCCTTCGGGTTCCGTATGCGTCGTGTCACGTCTAGTCCCTAAGCTTGAATCGTGAAATTTAAAATATATCCTATATTGAAGGTGGAAAAAATAAATATAAACAGAAAAAAGGCGTGAAAACAAATCAATATATAAGCGTCAAGATAGGAATTTGGAGAGAAAATTAAGGAAAAGTGCTTCTACCCATGATACTGTAACACCCCACATAACAATACTTGTATAATCCAAATGATAGATAATATGGTTTGGTCAAATTAGCGTCCAATTTGTAAAAATGGTTGAATCTCATGTTAATGGGCTATATGTGGGTCGCTTAAGAGGGTCAAGTGCATACTTTTTTGTGTCAAATTGAGGAGATCACGACCTTAAAATGAAGTGAGAGAATTAAGGTGCTTGTAGGACTTAATAAGCTAGCAGGTGAGTCACCTACTTGCTTAGCTTAAATTTACGAGCTAAATGGAGACAAGGCCCGATGTCGAATTTATCTAAGTCCGATTATGAATAAAGTCTGTGTTAAGAGTTTAACTTTGGCCCTTGTTTTAGCATCACACATGGACTCTATTTTCAACCCAAGAAGGATATTAAAAAGGGCCCAAAGATATTACAACCCACTTAACTATTTGAGCCCAAAACTAACTAAGAGAAAGTTGGAAAAATAGGCAGCCCAAGCCCATTAACATGGATCCTCATTTAGGACCAAGTATAAGGGCCTAGTTTTTGCATAAGAAGCTTATTAATATGTGGTAAATGTTAGTCAAAAGGTCAAGAGTAAGTTGGCGAAGAGGCCCTTTATAAAGGGCTTAAAACAACCCTCTTAAACCATTTCAACTTAGACAAAAAAAATCTGCATTCTTGG
>JAOTQR010000097.1:7640028-7712605 GCA_025774065.1 Solanum ossicruentum | reverse complement strand
TGAATTCTAAATATTTCTTGAGTGAGTAAGAGGGACTTCTTTTCTATAAGAGCATTTGCACTACTTAATTATCATATGGCTGCACCAGTGGTTGTGGATGTTTAATTCTCCGTAGCGTATCATAGTTGATTGCCAGATCATCATCATGTTTTGTTGTGCTCAGTAACTTTGCAATCTGGTTTTGAAAATGATAGTTGGGTCCCCGGATTAAAGTGAATGATGTATATGCCAGTGGTAACTACTATGTATTTCTCATTCTCTGCAAAGATTGATTCGTTGCTTGAGGATAAGAAACAATTCTAAGTTGAAGGTGTTGATGTGTAGTTATAATACAACACATTTGATTCCTAAAACAAGCGACTTTGTGAGTTCTTAATGCGACTTTTTATGGTTTTTATGTTTCTCTGTTGTACTTGCAGAAGAGTTAGGTTGATATGATGGAGAAAAATTTCAGATTTTGCTAAAGCATAGGGCATAAGAGTTAACCTACTAGTCATAGCCCAAGATACAAGTTGTAGGGTTCTATCATAGCAAGAAATAGAGACCAAAAACTCAGAAATCTGCTAAGTGGAGGTCAAACCCTAGGAGGCTATCCTATGAGTCATAAGTTGTACTACGATACTTATAGGTGGACTCGTAGCAGGAATTTGAGAGCCAAAATGTTAGACAAAAAACCGAAGGCCAAGAGTATGAGAGGAGCATATGAGTTGTAGCCCAAGCAATGACTCATACCAGTGTGTCATACAAGTTGAGTCCAAGATGCCAAGAACCTGATATGAGGCCCCGAATACAACTCATAGGTAACCCTACGAGTCGTACCTGCGAGACATACTAGCTGTCAACTGTCTTTTCTATGTTAATTTTTTAGGATATGTATGTAAACACTATAAATACATAAAGTTAGGGTTTTATTAGGGAGATTCGAGATTCCAGACATTAGAACATAGAACTGGCCTTTGAATATTCTCTCAAGAGTTTAGGGTTTTATCTTAGTTTATCATTTTCTCTGGGAAAACCAATTTTGGTGATTGCAAATCATGTTTTGTACTCATTGGCTATCTATCAAGATTTTGGGTTAGCAAGATTTAGTGTCTACACTTTTCATTGCTTTTGGTAAAACTTTCAACTATGTCTTTTATTTACATTTTTGTTTCTTTTGCCTTAGTCATGAGTAGGTAAGCATCCGCAACTTGGGTTTTTGGGAACCATGAGTAGTTGACTTAGTATGATCTATTTTTATTGCATTTCTATGATTGGGGTTTTGCATGTATTATCTATTTCTCTTCATATTGATTGTTGTTTAGTGGTCGCCAACACAAAACCTCGCCTACTATCACAATCCCAACCAAGCTGGTGATGAATTGGAAAAAGGAAATAGATGACAGGATTAGATTGATGTGTTCTCATCTAATCAACCAAGCGAGACCAAAGGGAGGTTGACAGGGACAATAGGTAACGATTGGTTGGCACGCCATGGTAGTCAACCAAGCACCATGGTGAAATTCGACCTTCACCTTCACTAGAAGGATGGGAAAATCTAAATTATTGTCCTACAAATGAATCTCCAATTGTAGTTATGTTATCAAGGGAATCGAGTCAATGAACCATAGGAACACAATTCCCAAGTTGTCCCTAAAATTGAGTGCTTCCTCGCATTTTTGTTTAGTGTTTATTTTACTTTGTTTTTGAATCACACCCCCCCCTCTAGAGATTGTAGTTATGAATACTTGAAATGATTAGTAGTGAAGTATTGTTGTCAAGCCCTGTATTCCTTGTGAATTCGAACCTATCCTCTAGTTAGGTTAACTACTGATAGTGACTACTTTCTTATTGGATCCTAAAGATCATCAATAACCACGAAGGCCAATTCAAGATCATAAGTTGGATAATTCTTTTCATTCACTTTAAGTTGTCTAGAAGCATAGGCTATGACCTTACCATTTTTTTCAAAACACAACATAAACCAATCTAGGAAGCATTATAATATACCACAATCTTTCTAGCCCTTCTCGTAGAGACAAGATAGGGGAGGACACAAGCTTGTCTTTCAAAGCTTTGAAGCTCTTTTCAGACTCGTCGATCCATACAAATATATCCTTCTTATGAGTCAATTTTTATCATGGGTGAAGCAATAGATGAGAACCCATTCACAAACAGCAGATAATAACTCGCTAAGCCCAAGAAGCTCCAAATATCTAATGGGGTCAATGGTCTAGGATGATTGCTAATCACATCTGTCTTTTTAGGATACACTTTAATACCATCCCCTGACACACATGACCTAGAAAGGCAACCTCTTTCAACAAAAATTCACACTTCTCATATTTAGAATACAACTTCTCTTCCTCAATCTTCGAAACACTACCCTTAAATGAGCCACTTGCTCCTCCTCACTATAAGAATAGATCAAAATATCATCAATAAAGACCACAACAAATGAATCAAGGTAAGGTTTAAACACTCTATTCAAAAGATCCATGAAGATAGCCGGTGTATTGGTCAACCCAAAGGACATCACAACAAACTCATATTGCCCATACCTTTTTTGGAAGGCCATCTTAGGAATATCACAATCCCTCACCTTCACTTGATGGTACCCATATCGAGATCAATCTTAGAGAAGTAACTAGCACTTTACAATTGGTCAAACTAATCATCAATCCTTTGAAGAGGATACATATTCTTTATGGTGACCCTATTAAATTACCGGTAGTCAACACACATTCTAAGAGACCCATCTTTCTTTTTTGCAAACAACATTGATGCACCCCAAGTTGATTGGCTAGGTATAATAAAACCCTTTTGCAACAAGTCCCTAAGTTTCTCCTCCAACTCTTTTAGCTCCTTGGGCCATATGGTAAAAGGGAACAAAAAATTGGTTGAGCATCGGGGAGGAGGTCTATACAAAAATCTTTTTCCCTTTCGGGTGGAACACTGGAAATTTCATTTGGAAAGACATCAAGGAGATAAAGACACTCCTAAGAGATCAACTTACAAGCTTTAAAGACACTCAAATTTCATTTGAGCCGACTCTTAGGGAAGGACTTTGGACTCCACAACCCTAGCCCTCACAAGGTGATAAAGACACTCCTAAGAGATCAACTTACAAGCTTTAATGAAAGAGATGAACGTACCCTTGACCACCACATCATAACTCTCCCACTCAAGGATGGTTTCATTTGGAAATTTAGAATTTGACCCTACGATTTCTACAATCAATAGAGGCATAGTATGCATGTATCCAAGTCATCCCAAGAATGACATCAAAATCAACCATATCATACTCAACAAGATCACAAGGCAATATTTTATGCAAGACACAAAAGGGTCAATTTCTATAGACCCTTCTAGGAACAATAGATGCACAATATGAGTAGACAACTCATATGACTCACACAAGAATATGGGCTTAATATGAAACATTTTGGCAAAAAGAGGAGTAACAAAAGAAAGAGTGGCACCTGGGTCTATCAATGCATACACATCAAACTAAAGACTTTTAACATACTGGTAACGACATCGGGCACCTCATCAAGCCATTGCCTCCCATCCAAAGCATAAAACTGACTGTTCCTTGGGGAACCACCTTTATGACCATCTTTCCCAAAAGGAACCGCATTAGGACCTTGTGGACGAATCTTCTTACCTTTGTTGCGATTTCAAGGAAAATCCATCACCTTATGCCCAACTTCCCTACAACCATAACAACCATTAGTATCCCTCAAGCACGGGACACTATGACCCCTACCACATTTTGACACCCACTATTAGGAACCATACCCCCAACACCTTGGGTCCTTGGAAAGTCATTGGCAACCCTCTTCTTAAATGCACGAGAAAACCCTTGGCCTTGATGGAATAGGTCATCCTTTTGGCTTTGGAACTTTCCCTCAAAACGAGCCCACTTGGCCTCATGACCCCTTCTATTCCATAACTTCTCCTGCACCATTAATTCGGCATAGGTAATCAAATGAGACAAGTCTATGTCACTGATCATCATAGAGGATCGACATTCCTCATTCACCAAATTGGAAACACCCATCCTAAACTTGTTCATTCTAGACCTAGGGTCGGCAACCAAGTGGGGAGCATATTTAGAGAGTTGATTAAACTTATGGGCATACTTCCTCACACTCATCGACCCTTGTCTCAAACTTATAAATTCCACCATGTTGGACTCCCTAAGTTAAAGAGGGAAGAACCAATAAAGAAAAGCCACCTTGAATACGTCCCAAAGCACCACATTTTTTATTCCCTTCTCCTCTTTCCATTGATTGTATAATATTTGTTCTACCTATTCGAGTTAATAGGCTACCAACTCCTCCTTATCTTCCAACCTCACACTCATGATAGCAAATATCTTGTAGACCTCATAAATGAACTCTTGAGGGTCCTCATCTACCTTAGACCCATAGAATTCTGGGGGGTTCATCCTCATGTAATCTCTCACCCGAGATGCCGAAACAGTAGCATGAGGGGCTTGGGCTCCTTTATTGGCTTGATTAGCCACAACTTGTACAACCAAAATGAGAATATCCCGGAGCTCACCATGAGCCGGTTGTTCCTTAGGTGTATGGGCTCTTCTTCCTCTTGTGTTAAGAATGATCTAGCATAGCAAAGAACAATCATTAGGGGAGAAAACATTTCTTAACTTCTATATCATGACATAGAGTGAGAAGAAGGGAAACATTTCCTAGAACGTGTCATAGTCTCCTTCTTATTATTGTGGTGCACAACACAACAATGAATAAGACTCTAATCGACGTGGTATGTGCAGTACCAAGGACCATTAACAACCTAGTGATCTGATACAAACTATTTAACATCCCAAACATAGGGCCTAGATGTGACTTGGCGCATAGGGACCTCGAAGGTACCCCAAGAAAGCCTCCTAACATATCATTACACATCCTTGGTCGTGAATGTAATAAAATATAATAATAGTATGTAAATAGGGATAAACGGGGCTAAGGGACAACTTTGATATTATTAACATCAATTGTCAAGATAGAGTCACAGCTAATAGCATTATACATAACATGTCCAACAACACCTCTAACCATAGAACTTAGCAAGGGCCATGTTAAGCAACCGGGATCACCCTAATAGTTAAAATATGCAATAAAGAAAGAAAGTCATAATACATGACATAAGAACATAGACTTTGTCCTCGGAATGGAGGACTCACCAACTAGCTTGGGAGACAATCGTACTAGCCATGTGGAGGAGGAGGAGGATCAAGCGGGGCTCCAGTCCCTACATGGTGAAATCGTGTAGGCATAGAATATGCGTTAGTATGTTTGAATGTACTAAGTATGTCGGATGCAATAGAACAACAGATAAGCAACATAATCGAAATGCATATGCATAGGCAATGGATAACCTATAACAATATGACATGCATAGATGATGCTTGAAGTAAATCATGCTTACATAGAGCATAATATATGTGTAAGGAGGGACCATTATTAATGAATATCCAAGGCCTGCCACCTCCTTTGAGAGGCGAATAAGGTACAAACCACTCAATATGGTTGATTAGGTACAAACTCCTCAACATGGTTGATGAGTTGCAAACCCCTTAACATGGTTGATGAGGTACGAAGCCCTCAACATGGTTATCAAGGTAGAACCCCTCAACCTAGTTGCATGGGCGTACCACCTCCCAAGTGAGGCGATTACAAACCTCTCAACATGGTTACCTGGGCCTACAACCTCCCAAGTGAGGCTTGGTTAATTCCTATAACTATAAAGATAATAACATAAACATGCATTCCTTCCATTATCATAAAGTCATTCAACTCATAAGACATGCATTGGACCTTCAATACCTCAAGAAATCATACCTGGACATTTCATCAAACACTTGACGGGTATATAGTGCTAGTGTAAAATCATGCAGTTCAAGAGTAGAATCGTGCTAGAAAATTCAATGTAAAACCATCAATAGATACTTAGTAACCCTTCAAACAATATACATCAAAACCATTCATTAAATCTCACAATATATCTTAGATTCAAAGCTCACAACATGTTTAAAAAATCACAAGTTCATGGAACCCGAACATAGAGTGTAATGAAACTCATAATAAGACCCATGAGTAAATCAACTTTAAATCATGCAATTTTAGGTTAAAGAAAGGTTGGGCATCATAGGTAAAAGGAACCCATGAAAGAAACCCACATTCCATAACTTTGGAGAAATCTCGAAGAAGATTGGAAATGGAGTCTTGAAAGTTTGAATGATAACCTTAGGATCCAGTGCCCAAAAATGTACCTCGGAAGTGCCCAAAAATGTTATTTCCATATGTCTCAAAATCGGTGTGTGATATCAAAACTGCAACTTCATTTTCTTTCTTAGGGGGTCAAAATTAGGGGGTAACAGGTCTAACCCTGATTTTGGAGCAACTGTAACAAAATTCAAAATTTACAAATGTCAAATTCCAGTACGCAAAGCACGCTACTTCCGCAACATGCTGTTGTATATTGTTGTGACTGTTTTTTTTGTCTCAGTCCAAGACTTCTATGTCTTGGACCTAAGTGTTCTCAAATGTATATTTACCTATACTTAGCCTTATTTCAACCCCATATCATCCTAAACATTCCCCAATACTCGCTAAAAAACTTAGCCATATTTTTCACTCCTAAATTCAAGTCTCAAAACCACTTCAGGATCTAAGGATTTCTTTCAATCATCAAGCCTCCATTTTCAATCTTCGCCAAGAGTTACTCCAAAGCTATGTATGTGGGTTTCAACCATCAGGTCCTTTCACCTATGGTTCCCTAACCTCCTTTTTACTCAATTTGCATGATTTAAAGTAGATTTTACAAATGTGTTTACTAGTATGAACATATCTGTGGACTATGATAAAGCTATGTGAAGTTGTGAGTATTTTGCTATGTTTTAAACTATAAATCTTGGATATATTGTAATATTTGAGAAGGGATTTTGATGAATATTGCTCAACATTATATTGCAAGGGGTTTATTGATGGTTGTACAATGGATTTTCTTGCATGATTTCATCTCTATATTTCATGGTTTTACACTAGCATTATACACTCGCCAAATGTTTGATAAAATTTTTTATTATGGTTTTTTGAGGAATTGAAGGTCCAAAGCATGAGACATGATATAAATGACTATATGTTGATGAAATTAGCTTATGTATATGATATATTCTATATAAGGTGTTGCATTAGACCATGTTCGATCCGAGGGGTACTAAGAGCCCAGATAACCTTGTCGGGGGGTTAGTACCTTGATAGCCAATCAATGGGCTAGTGCCTTGATAACCTAGATAGCTGTTTGTACTCATCAACCGAATGATGGGTTTGTACCTCACTATCAAGGCGATGGAGTTGTGTCATATTCAACCTAGAAAGGGGTTTGTACTTTGGAAATCTAGCTAGGTCTCTTTTACACATATGTTATCCTATATGAACATGAGTTACTTAAGTAGTGATCATACGTGTCATATTGTTATATTATGCCTATTGCCTATTATTACGCATTTTTATCATGATTCCTATCCCTTGTTGCATTATATCCTATATACTTTGTATATTCAAATGTAATAATGCACACTCTTACCTACATGATATCACCATGTAGGAATTGGAGCCCTAGTCAATCCTCCTCCTCCTCCACATGCCTAATTTGGTACTACTCAAGATAGTTGATGAGTCCTCCATTTTGTGGATGTTTATCTATGTTTTTCCTATTATTTATTGAGACACTCTTCTTTATATTCTATTTTGACTATAAGAGTGAGCTCGTTTGCTTTGCCTTGGCCCCTGCTCTTATCTATATAGTAGAGGTGCTTATTAGACATGCTATGTATCTATGATATGAGTGTTGACTCTTTGTCTCTCGATTATGATGTTATGCAAGCTTTCCCCTTAGTCTTTTGCCCCTGTTCTTACTCTTTATGTTTTTATTTGCTTCCATAATCAATGATGAGTAATGATAAGTTAACAGGCTTTTTTGATGTTCCTTCGGGTTTCTCATTTGCAGTGTCACGTCTAGGCCATTGGCTTAGGTCATGAAAAACATGCTATAAGAGCACTAGGTTAATAGATACTCGGATCCCAACACAGCACGTCGATTAGAGTTCTATTCATGGTTGTGAAGCATGCCATGACTATGAATAGGAGGCTATGAGACGTTTTAGGAAATGTTTCCTTTCTTCATGTTATAAGTCGTGTTATAGAGTTGTGGTAAGTTCCCCCCCCCCCAATGATTGTTCTATGCTATGCTAGATCATGCCTAAGACTTGAGGAAGAAGGGTCCTAACTCTCGAGGAGAAATCTACCAATGATAAGCCCCGAGATACTCTCACTATGCTTGTCCAAGTTGTGGCCAGCCAACTCAACCAAGAGGCCCAAGCCCCTCATATTACTATCTCGGGAGCTAGGTTAAGGGGCTTCATGAGTATGAATACTCCAGTGTTCTATGGGTCAGTGGTGGATAAAGATCCACAAAAGTTCATTGATGAGATCTACAAGATCTTAAATATCATGGGTATAAGGCTGAATGAAAAGGCAGAGTTGGCAGTGTACCAACTCAAAGGGGTAGGCCAAATATGGTATGATCAATAGAAGGGAAATGATTATGTGGTGCTTTTGGAGTTCAAATTGGCTTTCCTTAATCGGGTTTTTCCTCTAGCGCTTAGGGAGGCTAAGTCGGTAGAGTTCATGAACTTGAAAAAAGGAGCTATGAGTGTGAGGGAGTATTCTCTAAAATTCAACCAACATTCAAAGTATGCTCTTCATTTGGTGGCTGATCCTAGATCTAGGATGAATAAGTTTGTGATGGGGGTCTTCGACTTGGTGAGTGAAGAATGTCAGTCCGCCTTGCTAATTAATGAAATGGATTTGTCTTGATTAATGACATATGTTGAGAAAATGGAGGAGGAAAAGTTGAGGAAGATAAGGAGTCATGAGGCTAAAAGGGCCCATTTTGAGGGTAAGTTCGAAAGGGGTGGCCGGCTCCATCAAGGCCAAGGGTCTTCTCATGCTACTAATATGGGGTTTGCCAATGACTTCCCTAGGCCTCAAGGTGTTGGTGGTGTGGCTCCTATTGATGTGTTTCCTAAATATGGAAAGAGTTATAAGGGCCCATGTTTGAAGGGTTCTAATGCATGCTTTGTTTGTGGAGAGCTTGGTCACAAAAGGGTGGATTCTCCAAGAAAATGTGGCAAAGGTCGGGGTGTAAATGCGGTCCCATTGGGTAGGGTGGTCCTCAAGGTGGTGCTCCAAGGCAAAATCAATTTTTGCTATACATGGGATGCAATGGGTTGGTGAGGTTCCCGACGTTGTTACCGGTAAGTTGAAAATCTTTGACTTTGATGAATATGATTTGATTGATCCGGGAGCCACTTTTTCTTTTGTTACCCCTTTTGATGCTAAAAAGTTCCATGTTCAATCTGAGTTATTGCATGAGTCTTATGAGGTGTCAACTCCTATTGGTGTATCTATTTTTGCTAGGAAGGTGTATAAAAATAGTCCTAAAGCATCTTTCATAAAATAATGCCTTGTGATCTGGTTGAGTTGGATATGGTTTATTTTGAAGTCATTCTTAGGATGGATTGGTTGCATGCATAGGATACCTCTATTGGTTGTAGAACCTATAGGGTTAAGTTTCAATTCCCAAATGAACCCGTCCTTGAATGGGAAAGTCATGATGTGGTGGTCAAGGGTAGGTTCATCTCTTGCATTAAGGCCCGTAAGTTGATCTCTAAGGGGTGTTTTTATCATCTTGTTTAGGGGTTAAAGATGTGGAGTCAAAAGTCCCTTCTATAGAATTGGTTTTGGTAGTAAATGAGTTCCTCGATGTCTTCCCAAATGACCCATTTTGTGTCCCTCTAGAAAGGGAGATAGATTTTGGCATAGATCTCCTTCCTGATACTCAACCCATTTCTATTCCCCATTACCATAGGCCCCGATGAAGTTGAAGGAGTTAAAGAAGCAATTGAAATAAATTTTGGAGAAGGGACTTATAAGGCCTAGCAAATCACCTTGGGGTGCAGGGTGTAGTTAGTAAAGAAGAATGATTGGTCACTTAGAATGTGCATTGACTACCGGCAACTCAATAAGGTCACTATAAATAATAGGTATCCTCTTCTAAGAATTAATAATTTGTTTGACCAATTGCAACAGGCTAGCTATTTATCTAAGACTGATCTTCAACCTGGGTTTCATCAAGCGAGGGCAAGGGAGTGTGATATTCCCAAGATGACCTTCCGGACTAGATATGGGCATTATGAGTTTTTGGTGATGTCGTTTGGGTTGACCAATGTACTGACCATCTTCATAGACCTAAAAAATAGGGTCTTCAAACCCTACCTTGAATCCTTTGTGGTGGTCTTTATTGATGATATTTTGATCTATTCACTTAGTAGGGAGGAGCATATGGGTCATTTGAGGGTTGTGTTTCAAAGATTGAGGGAAGAGAAATTGTATGCCAAGTATGAAGAGTGTGAATTTTTGTTAAAGGAGGTTACATTCTTGGGTAATGTGGTGTTGGGGGATTGTATTATGGTGGATCCTAAAAAGATCGATGTGATTAGAAATTGGCCTAGACCATTGACCCTATTGGATATTAGGAGATTCTTGGGCCTAGTGTGTTATTATATATGGTTTGTGAGTGGGTTCTTCTCCATTTCTTCCGCTACAGAAAAATTGACTCAAAAGAAGGTTCATTTTGTGTGGATCGGTATGTCTGAGAGGAAATCCAAACATTAAAAGATAAGCTTGTGTCCGCTCCTATATTGTCAATATCGTATTGGCTTGAGGGATTTGTTGTGTATTGTGATATTTCTAGAGTGGGTTTGGGTTGTGTGCATACGCAAAATGGTAAGGTTATAGCCTATGCTTCAAGGCAACTCAAAGTACATGAAAGGAACTACCCTTCCCATGATTTTGAATTGCCCGCCAAGGTGTTTGCATTAATGATTTGGTGTCATTATTTATATAGGGTGCATGTGGATGTATTTAACTATCATAAGAGCCTCCAATATGTGTTCACTCAAAAAGATCCCAACCTAACGCAAAGAAGGTGGCTAGAACTTCTTAAAGACTATCGCATGAGTGTGCATTACCATCCTAGTAAGGCAAATGTTGTAGTGAATGCTTTGAGTCAGGTGTCCACAGCTAGCCTAGCTCATACTGATTGTGGTGATAAGGAGATGGCTAGGGAGGTGAATAGATTGGCTAGATTGGGGCTTAAATTTGAAGATGTGGGTAATATTGTTGTTGTTAATGGTTCTAAGTCTTCCGTGGTTGATGAGGTGATAGCAAAACAAGATCTTGGATCCTCCTTACTTGTATTGAAGGCCTTGATTAGAAGGGGCAAAGCAGAGGTTCTCACCCAAGGGGGAGATGGTGCCCTTAGGTACAAAGGTAGGTTGTGTCTGCATTGTGTTAATTGTTTGAGGGAGAAAATCTCTATGAATCCCATAATTCTTCTTATTCTATCCATCTCGATTCCATCAAAATGTATAGAAATTTGAGGAATGTGTATTGGTGGGGAGGCATGAAAAGAGACATTGTCAAATTCATTTTCGGATGCCATAGTTGTCTACAAGTCAAAGCCGAACATCAGAGGAAGGGTGACCTAACCCAAGACATAGAGATTCTTAATTGGAAATGGGAGGTGATTATTATGGATTTTCTATTTGGGTTGCCTAAGCCTAGGAAGGGTTTTGATTCCATATGGTTTGTGGTTGATAGGATGATGAAATCGGCTCACTTTCTATCGGTAAAGACCACAGATGGGTTTGAAGAGTATACAAAGTTGTACATCCATAAATTTGTGAAGTGGCATAGGGATCCAGTATCCATCATATCGGGTCGTGGTACTCAATTTACTTCTCATTTTTGGAGGTCTTTCCAAAAGGGTCTTCGTAAAAAGGTTAGATTTAGTACGGCCTTTCAACCTCAAACGGATGGCCAAGCTGAACGAATGATTCAAACACTTGAGATTATTCTTAGGGATTGTGTCTTGGAGCTTTAGGGTAGTTGGGATGTCCATCTTCCATTGATTGAGTTTGCCTACAACAATAGATATTATTCTAGCATCGATATGGCTCCTTTTAAGGCTCTTTATAGGAGGCATTGTAGATCACTGGTTGGTTGGTTTGAGGTTGGTGAGGTATCTTTGTTGGGACCAGATCTAGTCATGGATGCTTTTTATAAGGTTAGGATGATTAGGGAGAGATTGAAGATGGCCCAAAGTCACCAAAAATGCTATGCCGATATGGGAAGAAGATACCTTGAATTAAAAGTAGGTGATTGGGTTTATTTGAAAGTTTCTCCAATGAAAGGTGTGGTTCAATTTGATAAAAAGGGAAATTTGTATCCAAGATATGTTGGTCGTTATGAGGTGATAAGGAGGGTTGGCAAGGTAACTTATGAGTTGAAGTTGCCTAGTGAAATGGATTTGGTTCATCCGATGTTCCATGTCTCTTTGTTGCGGAAATGTGTTGGTGATCCTAATGCTATTGTACTTCTTGATATTGTGGCTGTTGTTGAGGATAACATGACTTATAAGGATATTCTTGTTCAGATTTTTGATAGGCAAGTGAAGAGATTGTGCAACAAGGAGGTGGCATCCGTTAAGGTCCTTTGGAGGAGCTAACAACTCAAAAGTACTACATGGGGGGCCAAAACGGACATACTAAAGTGTTATCCTTATCTTTTCCACTTCACTCAAGCCTAAGGTACTAATTCTAAGTCCCCTATGTGATTTCAAGTCTTATATCTTAGCCCCTATGTCATTTATATGCACTCATGTTTAAGTTGGCAAATTTATGATGATTTACACTTATGTTGAGTTTTGGAAAACAGTGTTTTAAATGTAATGTTGAATTTTTGTTGCAGATGTTTTGTTTATGATCAATCTTTCATGTATGTTTCTTTTGCATTCAAGGATGAATCTTCCAAAAGGGGATATATTGAAATGACCACAAAAAGTGTCCAAAAATGTGCCTCGGAAGTGCTTGAAAATGTAATTTTCATATATCTCAAAATCTGTGCGTGATATCAAAAATCCAACTGTATTATCTTGTTTAGGGGGTCAAAATTAGAGGGAAAAGGGTCTAACCTAGATTTTAGAGCAACCGTATCAAAATTTAAAATTTTCAAATGTCAAATTCTAGTGAGCAAAGCACGCCGCTTCTGTAACGCACAACTGTACATTTTTTTTACTGTGTTTTTTTGTCTCGATCCAAGACTTCAATGTCTCGGACCTAAGTGTTTTCAAATGTGTGTTTACCTATACTTAGTCTTATTTCACCCTCATATCATCCTAAACATTCCGCAATACTCACTCAAACACTTAGCTATATTTTTCACTTCTAAATTCAAATTTCAAAAACCTCTTCCAGAACTAAGGATTTCATTCAAGCTTCAAGCCTCCATTTTCAATTTTCACCAAGAGATTCTCCGAAGCTAAGGTATATGGGTTTCAACCATTGGGTACTTCCACCCATGGTGCCCTAACCTCCTTTTTACTCAATTCGTATGATTTAAAGTTGGTTTTACAAATGGGTTTACTAGTATGAACATGTCTATGAATTATGCTAAAGCTATGTGAAGTTGTGACTGTTTTGCTATGTTTTGAGCTATAAATCTTCGATCTATTATAAGACTTGAGGAGGGGTTGATATGTATATTGCTTAAGGGTGTTGCAAGGTGTTGATTAATAGTTATACCATGAATTTTCTTGCATGGTTTCATCTCTATATTTCACGGTTTTATACTAGCATTACACACCCACCAAGTGTTTGATAAAAAGTTTGGTTATAGATTCTTGTGGAATTGAAGGTTCAAAACATGAGATATGATTTGAATGACTATATGTTGATGAAATGAGCTTATGTATATAATATATTTTATATAAAGTGCATTATACCATACCCAGGGGACTAAGAGCCTGGATAACTTTGTCGAGGGGGTGGGGGGTGGGTTAGTACCTTGATAGCCAATCTAAGGGCTAGTACCTTGATAAACTAGATAGGGTTTTGTACTCATCAACCTAGTAAGGGTTTTGTACCTCACCACCATGGTAATGGGGTGGGATCATAATCAACCTAGATGGGGATTTATACTCAGCAACCTAGTAAGGGGTTTGTACCTCACTACTAGGGTGATGGGGTGGTATCATCATCAACCAACCAAGGAGTTTGTACTTTGGAAATCTATCTCGATCGTAATGACCTGAAAAAGTTCCCAAAAATGTGCCTCAGAATGCCCGAAGTTTTAACTTTCATATATCTCAAAATCAGTTCGTTATTTCGAAAATTCATCTTCGGATTCTTGTTCAAGGGGTTCAAATTAGGGGAAAAGGGGTCTCACCTTGATTTAAGAGAAAAGATTTAACAATTACAAAATTTCAAGAATACAAATTCCAACGGGGCTTTCACATCGCCTCCACGACGCGCTCCTGTTTTGTTTTGGACACTGTTTTATACCTTTGGTCTAAGACTTTAAGTCTTGGACCTAAAAGTTCTCATACGTATTTTTACCTATACTTAGTCATATTTCACCCTCATATCACCCTAAATATTTCCCAATACTTAACCATATTTTCTCACTCCCAAATTCATGTCTCAAAACCCTCATCCGGAACTAAGGATTTCTTTCAAGCTTCAAGCCACCATCTTAAATCTTCAACAAGAACTTCTCCAAAGCTAAGGCATGTGGTGTTGAACCATAGGATCCTTTCACCAATACTGCCTAAGCTTTCGTTTACTAATATTTCATGATTTAAAGTTGATTTTACATATGAGACTTGTACATTAAGAAATTTAATACACAGTGACTTGAGTTCATGAAAGTATGATTATTTTAGCATGTTTTGAGTTCTAAATCTTAAGTCTAATGTTTGATTTGATGAGGAGATTTGATCTGAATGTCTTGAGTGCATTGGAAGGTATTGATTGATGGTTTTATAGCAAAATTTCTTGCATGCTTTCATCTCTAAATTTCATGGTCTTTTACCCTCATTACAGCCCCACAAGTGTTTGATAAAAGGTCCGGCTAGGGTTTCTTGTGGAATTGATGGTCCAAAGCATGATATATGATATGAATGATGTTATGATGATAATACATTCTTATTTACATGATAAGTACTAAATAAAGTGCTGCATTAGACCATGCTAGATTCGGGGGGTCTAAAAACCTAGAAAACCGAGATGGAGGTTTGTAATTATTAACCAAGGAAAGGGTTAATATTTCTCCACCTAATGATGGGGCTGCATCATCACTAACTAAGTTGGGGTTTTGTACTCATCAACCTAGTGAAGGGTTTGTACTTCACCACCTAGGTGATGGGGCGATATTATCACCACCCAGTTGGGCGTTTTTACTCATCAACTGAGTGAAGGGTTAGAGCTTCACCACCTAAGTAATAGGGTTCACCATCTAATTTGGTTTACTCTATAAATATGATATCTTATATGAGTAAGGGTTTTTTGAAGCACGTTTTACTCTAGCATTGATTATACATGCCATATTGCTATATTATGCCTAGTGCTTATTGTTATGTATTTTGATTATGATGTCTATTTATTGTTGCATTGCACCCTACATACTTAGAACATTAAAACGTACTAATGCATATTCTATGCCTACATGATGTCATCATATAGGAACTAATGCCCAAGTTTATCATGCACCTCCACATGGCTAGTTTGGTGCTACTCAAGCTAGTTGTTGTGCCCTCCATTTCGGGGACCTTGGTCTATGTTTTCCCCTTCTTTGTATTGAGACACTCTACTTTATGTTCTATTTTGACTGTGAGGGTGAGAGTGGTTACTTTGTCTTTTCCCCCACTCTTATCTATGTATTTAGAGGTGTTTATTGGACTAATTATGTATCTATATTATGATTTTGACTCTTTTTCTCTTGATGATGATGTTTTGGAAGCTTTTCCTTAGCCTTTTGCCCTTATTCTTATTTTAGGTCTTTTACATGCTTCCACGACCAATGATGTGTAATGACAAGTTAAGAGGCTTGATTTGGGTCCCTTTGGATTCTCCATTCGCCATGTCACGTCTAGGCCCTAGGCTTGGGTCGTAATATCGATCACTTCTACACATATGTTATCCTATATGAACATGAGCTACTTAAGCATCTTTTACTTAAGGATTGATCATACATGTCATATTGCTATATTATTTCTTTTGCCTATTATTTGCATTTTTATCATGATGCCTATCTCTTGTTGCATTGCATCCTACATACTTAGTACATTCAAATGTACTAATACATACTCTTGGATACATGATATCACCATCTAAGAATTGGAGCCCAAGTTGATCATCCTTCTCCTCCACGTGGCTAGTTCGGTACTACTCAAGATAGTTAATGAGTCATCCATTCCAGGAACGTTTATCTATGTTTTTCTTATTATGTATTGAGACACTCTTCTTTATGTTCTATTTTGACTATGAGGGTGAGCTCGGTTTCTTTGTCTTAGCCCCTGTTCGTATCTATGTAGTAAACATGTTTGTTGGACATGGTATGTATCTATGATATGAGCTTCAACTTTTTTTCTCTTGATTATGATGTTATGCAACCATTCCCCTAAGTCCCTTGCCCCTATTCTTACTCTTTATGTCTTTTATATGCGTTCATGACCAATGATGTGTAATGATAAGTTAAGAGGCTTGTTTGGGGTTCCTTCGGGTTCCCCATTCTCCTTATCACGTTTAGGCCCTAGGCTTGGGTCGTGACATTTGTCTTGAACTTTGGAGTGAAATATGAGTGTAAGTGTTTGAGTGAGTATTGGGGAATGTTTTGTTTGATATGATGGTAAAATATGGCTAACTACAGGTATTTTGTAACACCCCACATCTTACAATACTAGTACTATGCAAATGAAACATGATATGGCTTTTCAAATTAGCACCAATTATTAAAAGTGGTTGAATCTCTAATTAGAGGGCGATATATATGTCTAACGCTTAAGAGGTTCGAGCATAAATAAGTTTTAAGTCAAATTAAAGAGATCTCGACTATAAATGAAGTGAGATAAGTGAGGTGCTTGTAGGACTCAAGAAGCGAGCAGGTGAATCACCTACTTGCTTAGCTCAAATTTGCTAGCTAGAAGGAGACGAGGCCCGACGTGGAATGTCCGATTATGAATAATATTTGTGTTAAGGGTGTAACTTTAGCCCATGTTTTAGAGTCACAAATGAAATACATTTTCAGCCTAACAAGTATATATAAAGAGCCCAAAGACATCACAATTTCTTTGATAATGTAGGCCCAAACTAACTAAGAGAAAGGGGAAAAATGGGCAGCAAAGGCCCATCAATTTGGAGCCCCTTAAGGTCCAAGTGAAAGGGGAAAAATGGTACATTCATCACTTGATAAAATAAGGATTAAAATGGAAAAGGTAAATTGGCCAACTTCTCATTTAAAAGGGGCTTATAATCAGCTTACTCAAGTCACTTAACTTCAACAAAAATCAAATTGCTTTTCCAAGTTTTGTCTCAACTCTTTCTTGACTTCACAAGCAGTCACAATAAACTTTTTAGGGTTCTTAGAGAAGCCCTGCACCTTGGGGGTAAAGGTAAGTAAGAATATTTATGTGTTTAGCATGGTTTTCTTATGAAAAACAGGAGACTAGGCTTGTTATGTTTATGTTGAAATTTTTGGACAGCATGTAACCTAAGGATTGTTGTGCACTTTTCTTTTTCATTAAGAGACTTTTCTCTTATTGGTTGGCTGGATTATGAAGTAAAATTTATGTTTTTAACAATTTTTTGTTTTGTAGAGATATGACAAGGATGCTGCACCATTGTTACGGTTCGCAAAAAATGAATTTTTGTGCGGTATCAGAATTGTGCTCATAATAGGAACTTGTGGGCTGATTGATTGAAGACTATGGTGTCACATCCTCCACCTATTTTGAGGAATATTTTTGAACTATTTTAGGACTGGTTTTACGTGTATATATGGTGGGGATTGTTTGGTTAAAGTTTGAACAGGTTTGAAATTGTTGACGTGAAAATTTAGCGAAGGGATGTAAAGTTATGCCACCTATTTGTCTGTTTTGCAGAATTATTATGTGTTGTTCTTTGTGGGATGTTGTAAGATTATTTTGGAACTAAAATAGGTTTCACATGATATGTATATGAGAATGTGTATTAGAAAATACGATTAGGGGCGGAAAGGATAAAGAACACGCTAGGGTTTATAATTATCCGCTTGCTGCCCGTATGTCATTTTTTTTTATGAGATTAGGCCGCCAAGATGAATCTATTGGCTGCTATTGCTAGTTTTATCACCTATTATGTTATAGATAAATATTTGTAGTAAGGTAAGGTTATCTTGAGGTAATAGCTAGGTCATACAGCAAAGTATGTAAGGCTACTTGATTTCATATTATTTGGCATGAAACATAGATCACTCCTGGGCACATATAGGCACTTACCAACTACGACACAACTATTAACTGTGTCTCAACTCTTTTACATGTTCATATTCTCCCATACATAGTCTACTTCATAGCTTCATACATACTTGGATACCAAGATACACGAGTTCATTGTACTAAATAAAGTTCATGTGTTGTTCTACCTCCTATACGTTTCATTATTTGTGTAACCTACTCCTTTCATTATGGTGTTGTCTTTTCCGATTATTTACATGTCATATGTTGTATCTACAGTCCTACAACTCCAATATTATGACTACCAAAAGAATAATCTTAAAAGTAATTGAACGTTAAAGTATATTACATATTGATGGGTGGTAACCCAAGGGGTGGAAGAATCACCTAGCAAGGGTTGATACTATCACGGGGGTAACCCAAGGGGTGAAAGTACAAGTGCTAGTACTTCTCCCTTGTAGGAGTACAGGATATTCAGCTGTTTTTACCAAGCTCTAGGTTGTTTCAGAGCTTTGTGTGTATAGAGCTTATATTTTTGTATTGTATAGTTAGTCGTGGCGGGGCTTGTCCTGACCCTTATCAGATAATTTTCCTTATATAGAGGCTTTGTAGACTATGTAAATTAAAGTGTGGTCATTTCTTGTACTTTACACAACGTAGCCCCAAAGGCCTAGCCATATGTATTTCCTTTTGGCTTGTTATTACTGTTACTTTCTTAAAGGCATGATGAATGTAAAAATGCCTTATAATATGTATAGAAAGTGCATGGATATAGGTTGGTTTTCCTGAGCCTTATCGGCAACGGGTGCCAATCCGTCGTAACGAGACTTTGGATGGGCTAGAAGTGGTATCAAAGTGGGGTCGTTCTTGTGAGTCTACAAAGTCGTGTCTATGTATAATCTTCTTTATCGATGTGTTGTGCACCACATTTATAATAGGAGGCTACGTAGCATTTAGGAGTTGTCACTTTATTTTTCATTCTATAGATCATTCCATAAAGCCAAGTGTAATAGGTCGATAATGTCTAACTCCTAAATTGTTTTATACAACAAGTATGCCAGAAACCATGAAACACAAAGGTAGAGGGAAGGGAGTAGAATTGGTGGTTGGTATACCCAGTCAGGTGAGACAACGAATTGAGGCTCAAGATGTGTTTGTGTCACAGACATCTCCAATTTCTCCTTCTCTTGATGAACCAGAAAGTAGTGAAATTCCCCTAGAACCACCTATCGATGCTACCGTGTAGGATCTGAGAAATACAGTCCAACTATTGACTCATATAGTTGCTAGCCAAGGTTAAAGACACGAAGATCTAGTTATAGGTGCACGTGGTATGGATATAGCAGCTAGCATAAGGATACGTGACTTCCTTATTTTGGACCCTCCATCCTTTACTGGGTCTGAGACTAATGAACATCCACAAGACTTTATTGATCAGATTCAATGCACTTTAGATATTATGCATGTGAGTGATACAGAAGCTGTGGAGTTAGCGACATATAGGTTGAAGGGTGTGGCTATATTGTGGTATGAAGCTTGAAAGCAATCTAAGGATTTAGATGCACCTCTAACTACTTGGAAAGAGTTCAAAGAGGCATTTCTTGACCATTACTTGCCATTAGATATCCAATAGGCTCGTGTAGATCAGTTCATGAACCTCTACCAGGGGAATATGAGTGTGAGGGAGTATAGCCTTCAATTTAATTCCCTGGCCAGGTATGCAACTAATGTAGTTGCTACTATGGCTATAGAGTTCATCGATATGTGGATATATTGAACATGTATCTAGTAAGAGATTGTACAATTGCTTCCTTGAACAAAGACATGGATATAGTGAGAATGCAAGCTTTTACACAGACATTGGAGGATCAGAGGCAAAGGAGAAGGACACAAGACTTAGAAAAGGCACAGTCCAAGAGAGACAGATCTATAGGGCAGTTTACACCATCCCAAGGTAAGCTTAGGACTAAATTTTCTAACAGACCGCCTAGGCCATCATCCTCCTACTCTGAAGCTAGTGCTCCACTACAACTTCAGGGGTTTAGGAGCAATCAGTTTAGTCAACGAGGTGAGGGACAAGGTGCACGGACAACAGGATATTCGGCAGGCTAGCAAATGACTCCTACGCAACCTTGTAAATAGTGTGAAAAAAATCATTCAGGTATATGTCATATTGGGACAGACGCTTGTTATTGGTGTGGTGCGCCATGGCATATGATAAGAGATTACCCAAGGAGGCATATGGGTGATATAGCATAATCTACTGGGTTAGCTTTTGAATCATCATCATCAGTTCCTCCATTAGGTAGGGGTCAACAAGCAGCTACGGGTAGTGGTTGAGATGTAAGAGGGGCAGCTAGCTCTAGCAAAGTCCAGAATTGCACTTATGCTCTTGGGAGTGCAAGGTGGTCCTTGCTGATTTGCATAATGTATATGCATTAATTGACCTTGGTTCTATACTATCATACATTACCCCTCTAGTTGCTGGGAAGCTTAAGAGAACACCAAAATTATTGGACAAACCATATGAAGTGTCCACACCAACCGGTGTATCTATTATGGCTAGAAGGATTTATTATGACTGTGTAGTAACTGTTTGCGACCGTGACACATTGGCCGACCTTATTGAGCTAGATATGGTGGAATTTGATGTTATAATGGGTATGGATTGGTTAGATTCTCGCTATGCCACTGTGAATTTCCAAACTAAGACAGTGTAGTTCCACTTTCCAAATGAGGAAGTTCTTGAATGGGAAAGCAATGTTGGGGAGCCAAAGGGGAAGTTTATCTCTTATTTTAAAGGTAGAAAGATGATACCTAAGGGGTATATATATTATTTAGTTAGAGTAAGGGACATGGAGGAAGAATCGCCAACTCTTCAATCAGTTCTAGTAGTGAATGAATTCGTTAATGTGATCCCTGAAGAACTTCCAGGCTTAGCTCTAGAACGAGAAGTAGATTTTGGTATTGACTTACTTCCAGGCACTTAACCTATTTCTATCCTTCTATTTAGAATGGCCCCGGTCGAATTGCGAGAATTAAAAGAGCAGTTAAAAGACTTATTTGAGAAGGGTTTTATAAGATGTAATGTGTCCCTTTGGGGTGCACCAGTGTTATTTGTATGTAAAATGGATGGAACTTTGAGAATGTGTATCGACTATTGACAATTGAATAGGGTGACAATTAAGAGTAAATAGATGATTTATTTGATCAGTTCAAGGGTGTCAAATTCTTTTCAAAAATTGATTTGAGATCAGGTTATCACTAAGTGATGGAGAAGGAGAATGATATACCTAAGATACTTAGGCGTAAAGGATGTCCAATTGACAACATTGCGGTGTGAAGGGTGGAACAAAGAGCAGGGGCATTCAGGATGTTGCTTAATGCAGAGTTGTCCAATACAAACAAGAAAAAAAGAAGAAAGGAAGCGGGGTGCAGGATACCAGGCCGAGAAAGCAAGGCGAAAAGTTTCATTGCTTTAAACAACTATTATACTCCAAAAAGCAACAAACCTGTCAGTCGAGCCTCCTTTTCAGTCGTCCTCTCCTTTCAGTCAAGCTACTTCTCCCCTCTCCTTTCAATTGAATGATTGTAACTATGTGAAACGAATGTCTCGCTACTTCGTACCTTTCCCTAGGATATTCAAGACTACGATTCATGCCTTAGCCCTGTCCGGGTAAGATATTGCTTCACTATACTTGACTGCAAATAGCTCCACGAATGTTTTATTTCCAATTCCCCCTTTCCACTTCTTAATCTATTATCTAGAGTTGCTTCCGCTACTTAACGACCTGTTCGGGCTTTTAATCATATATGATGATAGGGGTGAAAAGCTACTGTATCTAATAGATGCAGGGGCGATCAAGTGCTAACACCCTGCTTGAAGTTGAATAGTTTCATTATACTGCTTTCAGAACACGCTATGGTCACTTTGAATTTCTTGTTATATCATTTCAGCTAATGAATGCCCCACTCTTTTTTATTGATATGACGAATAGGGTATTAAAGCCATTCATAGATATGCTTATGATAGTGTTTATAGATGACATTTTGGTAAATTCAAGATCAGAAGAAAACCACACAAATCACTTAGACAAGTCTTACGAGTTCTTCTTGATCAACAATTATATGCCAAATTTTCTAAATGTGAATTTTGGCTAAAATCCATGGCATTCTTGTGTAATTTTGTATTCAATGAGGGAATAAGGGTTGATTCACAAAAGATAGAGGTTGTAAAAGATTGGCCAAGGACAATGACACCCACGGAAGATTAGAACTTTCTACGGTTGGTAGGTTATTATAGAAGGTTTGTTGAAAGTTTTTCTTCTATTTCTGCACCTCTAACAAAGTTGACACATAAGGAAACCAATTTCCAATGGAATGATGCATGTGAAAGGAGCTTCCAGGAGCTGGAAAATAAGCTAACTTTTGCACCTGTACTAGTACTTCCAAAAGACACCGAGGGGTATGTAGTGTATTGTGATGCTTTAGGAGTTATGGTGTGTGCTGACATAACATGGTAAGGTAATTTCTTATGCCTCTAGACAAATATGACCACATTAGAAAAACTACCCAACACATGATCTTGAGCTAGCAGCGTTTGTGTTTGCTCTGAAAATATGGTGCCACTATTCATATGGGGTTCACATTGACATACATACAGATCATAAGAGTTTGCAATACATCTTTAAGCAGAAAGACCTAAATTTAAGGTAGCAAAAATGGCTAGAGTTAATAAAGGATTACGATGTTGATATACTCTACCATCCGGGAAGATAAATATGGTGGCCGATGCTCTGAGTTGTAAGGCAATCATGAATACTTTTAATCAAGTTGTAGTAATTCAAGGAGTGATTAAGGATCTATGTCAGCTAGCCAGGGAGTTTGCCTTCTTGAAACTCCAAAGGAAGGTGTTATTGTGCATAATGCAATAGCATCTTCATTGATAATGGATGTGAAAAAAAAAGTTTGAGGATCCTATTCTACGACAGCTTAAGGAAAAGGTTAGTTAAAGTACAATAAAGGGCGTTGACCTTAAACAAAATGGAGTATTTTACTACCGAAATAGATTATGTGTGCTTAATATTAATGGATTAAGGAAGAGGATAATGGAAGAAGCCCATCAATCCCGATATTCCATCCATCCAGGATCAACTAAGATGTACCATGATCTTAAGGGAATGTTTTGGTAAGGAGGCATAAAAAAGGACCTTGTAGAATTTGTGGCTCAATATCCAAATTTCCAACAAGTGAAAGTAAAACACCAAAAGCTAGGAGGTTATATGCAATGTATAGAGCTTCCAACATGAAAGTGGAATATGATAAATATGGATTTTGTTACCTGGTCTCCTCGCTCATTTCAGAAGTTTGACTCCATATAGGTAATAGTTGACAGACTCACAAAGTCAGCACACTTCTTGCCAGTCAGGAGTGATTATACAGCTGAAGAGTATGCAAAGCTATACCTCAAAGAGATAGTCAAGCTACATGGAGTCCTAATCTCCATTATCTCTGCTCAGGGGGCTCAATTCACTTGAAAGTTTTGGAAGTCCTTCAAGAGGAGTTTAGGGAAATAAGTGAATTTGAGTACAACATTCCACCCTCAAGCTGAACGCACCCTTCAAACACTTAAAGATATGTTGTGAGCTTGTGCATTGGACTTTACAGGTAGTTCGGTGGACCATTTGCCACTTATTGAATTTGTCTATAATAACAGCTACTACTCATATATCAAGATGGCACTGTAACACCCCACATCTCACAATACTATTACTATGCAAAAGTATGATATGATTTGGTCAAATTAGCACCCACTTTTAAAAGTGCTTGAATCTCAAATTAGAGGGTGATATGTATGTCTAACGCTGAAGAGGGTAGAGTGTTCATATCTTTTATGTCAAATTCAGGAGATGACGACCCTAAACAAAGTGAGAGAATTGAGGTGCTTTTAGGACTTAGAAAGCTAGCAGGCCAGTCACCTACTTGCTTAGCTTAAATTGCTAGCTAAATGGAGACGAGGACCAACGACAAATTTGTCCAAGTCCGATTATGAATAAAGTTTGTGTCAAGGTGTAACTTTAGCCCATGTTTTATCATCATAAATGGACTATATTTTCAGACCAAAAAGGATAATAAAAGATCCCAAAGACATAATAATTTCATTAATAACTTAGGCCCAAACTAACTAAGAAAAAGGGGAAAAATGGGCAGCCAAGACCCATTATTTCGTGACCCAATAATGCCTAAGTGAAAGGGGCAAAATGGTACCTTACCATGTTGATAAAATAAGGCTTAACACGTAAAACAATGTCGGCCAAAGTAATCCTTTAAAAGAGGTTACAAGAAGCACATTTAATTTATTCTTAGACTTGGAAAATTTCGGCTTTCACAAAGCTTCTTTGTTCTTCATTCTTAACTTTTTAAAGCAGCCAAAAGAAGCTTTTAGGATTCTTAAGGAGACACTCAACCTTAAAGGTAAAGGTAAATGATCATAGTTGTGTGTTTAATTAGTTTTCTTCATGAAAACAAGAAACTATGTTGGTTAGGTATATGCTGAAAAATTTGGACAGCATGTGTCCTAAAGATTGTTGTGAACTTTTCTTGTTATTCATGAGGATTTTCTCTTCTTGGTTTCCTGATTTATGAAGTGATACTTATCTTCTTAAAATGTTATAATTTGTAAGTGATGTAACTAAGTTGCTACACCACTTTTATAGTCCGCAAAAGTGAGTTCTTATAGGATATTGCAATTGTACTCTTAGTACAAACTTGTGGGCTGATGGATGGAAGGGTATTGCCTCATGTCCTTCATGACTGCTTGGTACTGTTCTAAGACTATTTGAGGGTTGTTTCTATGAATATATGGGTTGAGGACTGTTCGGGTAAAGTTGAAACAGGTTCAAGATTGTCGACGTCAAAATGTGGCGAAGGGACATTTATATGTTGTGTAGAATTGTTATGTGTTGTGTTTTGTAGGCTGTTGTAAGAATGTTATGGCACTAAAATAGTCTGCACATGATATGTATATGAGAATTTGTATTAGAAAATATGATTAGGGGTGGAAAGTTTGAAAGAATACACTTGGGTTTATAATTATACGCTTGCTGCCCGTATGTTTTTTTAATGAGATTGGGCTGCCAAGATGTATCTATTGGCTGCTAACGCTAGTTTTATCACCTAATATGTTGTGGATAAATATTTGGAGGAAGGGCAGGATACGTCGATATAATAGTGAGGTCGTACAGTGAGGTATATAAGGCTACTTGAGTTCACATTATTTGGCACGAAACATAGATCCCTCTTTGGCACATAAAGGCACTTACCAACTCTCACTCAACTATTAACCACATCTCTATTCTTTCACATATTCATATGCTTCTATATATAGTCACCTTCAAATCTGCATACATACGTGGATACCAAGTTACATGGGTTCTTGTTGCTAAATAAAGTTTACGAGTTGTTTCATCTCATACGCATTTCATTATTTGTTTAACGTACTCTTTTCATTGTCATCTTGTCTTGTATGATTATCTACATATCATATGTTGCATCTATAGTCCTACAAATACAATATTGTGACCACCAAAAGAATCATCTCAAGTGTAACTGAAAGGTAAAGTATATTGTTTATTGATGGGTGGTAACCCGACGGGTGGAAGAATAACCTAGCCAGGGTCAATCCTATCATAGGGGGTAGTCCAAGGGGTTAAAGAAAAAACCTAACCAGGGCCAATCTTGATATAGATTTACCACTGATCAGCTAGTCATTTTTATTACTTGCTGTGCATAGATTGTAAAGTAAAGCAAAATTAATAAAAATAACATAAAGTACATGATCCCATAGTATAACTAATGGTGGTCTCATATCCTACACCAGTGCATAGTTTTCATTTGAGTTACTACTTCATTCACAGTGTTTCCTACGTCACACATTTGGTATATTATCTCGTATTGATGTCTCTTATGGGGGACCTACATTTTATACTGTAGTTACAGGTGTCAGTAGATATCCCAAGTAGGAGTACAGGATATCCAGCTGCTGTTACCAAGCTCCAGGTTACTTTAGAGTTTTGTGTGTCTAGAGCTTTCATTTTGTGTTGTATAGTTAGCTGAGGTGTGGCCTGTCCTGACCCTTATCACATACTTTTCCTTACCTAGAGGCTTTGTAGACTATGTAAATTAAAGTGTGGTCATGTCTCGTACTATAGACAATGTGGCCCCAACGGCCTAGCCATATGCATTTCCTTTTAGCTTGTTATCACTGTTTATTTTCTTAGAGGCATGTAAAATATAGAAATCCCTTATAATATTTATAGAAAACACATAGATACAGGTTAGTTTTCCTAAGCCTTATCAGCAACGGGTGCCAGTCCGCCCTAACGGGACTTTGGATGTGACAGGCACCTTATGAAGCTTTGTATGGAAGGAAATGTAGGTCGTCAATTAGATGGTTTGAAGTGGTTGAAATCACCTTGCTTGGGCCAGATCTAGTACAACCATCCATGGAAAAAGTTAAGGTAATCAATAGTAGCTAAAAACAGCCCAAAATTATCACAAATCATATGTGGATGCTAGAACGAGAGGACTGGAATTCTCAGTAGGGGATTGGGTAATATTAAAGGTGTGTCCAATAAAAGTGGTTATGAGGTTTGGTAAGAAAGGAAAACTGAACCCACATTTCATAGGGCCATATAAAATTATTAAGAAGTTCGGGAAGGTTGTATATGAATTAGAGCTACCTCAAGAGCTTTCAATAGTTCATCTAGTTTTTCATGTCTCAATGCTTCGAAAATGCATAGGTGACCCATCCTGTATTACTCCTATTGAAGACGTGAATGTTACAAAATATCTCACATTTGAAGAGGTACTTATTACTATTCTAGATCGTCAAGTTAAGAAGCTAAAAAATAAAGAAATAGCTTTAGCAAAAGTACTTTGGAGAAACCAGTAAGCAGAAGAAATAACATGGGAGGCCGAGGACGTGATGAAATTGAAATACCCTTCTAATTTAAAGCTAAAGAGGAAGTACAAAATGCAGAATTGGGACATAATAGGTACGTGTGATTGAATACTTAGTGTGTGGTCAAAAGTTTATGTAAGTAAAGTTTTAAACTTGGTTAAGCTATCCAATTGTGTTAACATTTGAGGATGAATGTTACTAAGAGGGGAGGATGTTACACCGCACATCCTACAATACTAGTACTATGCAAATGAAATGTGATATGGCTTTACAAATTAGCGCCAATTTTTGAAAGTGCTTGAATCTCAAATAAGAGGGCGATATATATGTCTAATGCTGAAGAGGGTTAAACATAAATAAGTATTAAGTCAAATTGAGGAGATCACGACCTTAAATAAAGTGAGAGAAGTGAGGTGCTTGTAGAACTCAAGAAGCTAGAAGCTGAATCACCTACTTGCTGGCTTAAATTTGCTAGCTAGACAAAGAAGAGGCCCGACGTCAAATATCTGATTATGAATAAGTCCGTGTTAAGAGTGTAACTTTAGCCCATGTTTCAGAATCATAAATGGACTATATTTTCATCTCAAGAAGGATATAAAAAGAGCCCAAAGATATCTGAATTTCTTTGAAAATTTAGGCCCAAACTAACTAAGAAAAAGGGGGAAATGGTACATTAATCAGTTGATAAAACAAGTCTTAAAATGGAAAAGGCAAATCAATGAAGTGTTCCCTTAAAAGTTTCTTACAATCATCTTATTCAAGTCACTTAACTTGGACAAAAATCAGATTGTTTTTCCAATTTTTCTCTCAACTCTTTCTTGACTTTACAAGAAACCACAAGAGACATTTAGGTTTCTTGGAGAATACATATACCTTGAGGGTAAAGATAAGTAAGAATACTTATGTATTTAGTATGGTTTTCTTATGAAAAACAAGAGACTAGGCTGGTTATGTTTATGCTAAAATTTTTGGACAACGTGTATCCTATGGATTGTTGTGCACTTTTCTTGTTGATTAAGAGACTTTTCTCTTCTTGGTTGATTGGATTATGAAGTAAAGTTTATGTTTTTAACAAGTTTTATTTTGGTAGTGGTATAACAAGGATGCAGCACCATTGTTACAGTCCGCAAAAAATGAGTTGTTATGCAGTATCATAATTGTGCTCGTAATAGGAACTTGTGGGCTAATTTCTTGAGGTGTATGGTTTCACCTCCTCCATCTATTTTGAGGACTATTTTTGAACCCTTTAGCACTGGTTTTATGCGTATATATGGTGGTTCCTATTTGTTTAAAGTTGGAACAGGTTTGGAATTGTCGACGTCAAAATGTAGCGAAGGGATGTAACGTAATTTCGCCTATTTGTATGTTATGTAGAATTGTTATGTGCTTGCTTTGTGCGCTGTTGTAAGACTTTTATCGCACTAAAATAGGTTGCACATGATAAGTATATGAGAATGTGTATTAGAAAATTCTTTGAGGGGTGGAAATGTTGAAAAAATACGCTCCGATTTATAATTATGCGCTTGCTGCCCCTACGTTGTTTTTTATGAGATTGGGCTTCCAAGATGTATCTGTTGGTTGCTAATGCTAGTTTTATCACCTACTACGTTGTAGATAAATATTTGGATGAAGGGAAGGTCATCTTGAGGTAATAACGAGGTCGTACAGTGAAGTATGTAAGGCTACTTGATTTTGTATTATTTGGCATGAAAAATAGATCTCTCCTTGGCACATACAGGCACTTACCAACTCTGACACAACTATGAACCATGTCTCAACTCTTTCACATGTTCATATGCTCCCATACATAGTCACCTTCAAATCTGCATACATACTTGGATACCACGATACATGAGTTCGTTCTACTAAATAAAGTTCATGTGTTGTTCTAAGTCCTCTGCATTTCATTATTTGTGTAACCTACTCTTTTCACTATGGTGTTGTCTTTTGTGATTATTTACTTGTCATATGTTGTATCTGCAGTCCGACAGTGCCAATATTATTACTACCAAAAGAATCATCTCAAAAGTAATTGAATGATAAAGTATATTACCTATTAATGGGTAGTAACCCAAGGGGTTGAAGAATCACCTACGCAGGGTCGATCCTATCATGGGGGGTAACTCATGGGGTTAAAGGAAAAGCCTAGCAACGGTCGATCCCGATATAGATTTACCACTGATCAGTTGATCATTTATTTTACAACTGTACACAGATTATACAGTAAAGGTAAAGTAATAAAAAGAACATAAAGTATATGATCCAATAGTATAACTAAGGGTGGTATCTTATCCTACACTAGTGCATAATTTCATTTGAGTTGTTACTTCATATACATTATTTCCTACCATACATACTCAATACATTATCTTGTACTGACGTCCCTTACGAGGGACCTGCATTTCATGGTGCAGGTATAGGTGCTAGTAGATCTCCCCAGTCAGAGTACAGGATATCCATCTATTATTACAAAGCTCCAGGTTGCTTCGGAGCTTTGTGTGTCTAGAGTTTATAATTTTGTAATGTGTAGTTAACCGAGCTAAGGCTTGTCCCGACACTTATTAGATACTTTTCCTTATCTAGTGGCTTTGTGTACTATATAAATTAAAGTGTGGTCATGTCTCGTACTTTAGACAACGTGGCCCCAACGGCCTAGCGATATGCATTTCCTTTTGGCTTGTTATTGCTGTTTACTTTCTTAAAGGCATGTTGAATGTAGAATCCCTTATAACATGTATAGAAAGCGCATAGGTATAGGTTGGTTCTCATGAGCCTTATCGGCAACGGGTGCCAGTCCACCTTAACGGGACTTTGGGCGGGACATATATTCATGCATGGGAACACTTAGGCCAAAGACCTAAAAGTCTTGGACCAAGGTAGTAATTGATAGCCAAAAATACACTAAAGCGTGACTTTGGCGCATAGCGCTCGGGGCGCGGATGCACACTAGAAATCGCATTTTTGTAATTTTCAAATTTTGCTATGGTTTCTCTTAAATCAGGCTTAGACCTATTTCCCAATCAATTTGGCCTCGTGAACAAGAATATGAAGTCAGATTCTCGATAGTATGCATGGATTTTGAGATAAATAGAAAATACAAATCTGGGCACTTTCGAGGCACATTTAGGGTCGTTTCAGAACTCTTTGAAGGGTTGAAGCAAAAGTTGAGTTTGTCTCCCATCATTATAGCTCTAGACTAGTCCAAGCCTTTTGAAATCATGTCTGATGCAAGCATGTTCACGCTTTTTATATTGCTGCGATAGGACCAAGAGAAGATATGACATGCCATATACTATGCAAACAAAGCACTAAATGTAGCCTAGAAGAACTACTCTATCACTAAATAGGTTCTACTTGGAGTGGTCTTTTCATTCAAAAAATTTAGGTTATATCTCTTGGGGACCAAAGTCATTGTACATAAGGACCACTCTGTATTGTGGTGCTTGATGGAAAAGAAGGATATGAAATGGATATTGATTCAATGGGTACTTCTTCTCTAAGAGTTTGACTTTGATGTTATCAATAGAAAGGGGACAAAAAACTAGGTTTTAGATCACCTCTCCGTATTAGAAGATGCGGCCATGGAAAAGTTAGATGATGGATTAGAGATTGATGATTCATTCCCAGATGAGAGAGTGTTAGCAACATCCCATGATTTGATACCATGGGTTTTGCAGACTATGCAAACTATTTGGATAGTGATATTGTGCTTTAAGACTTGAATACATAATCGCCTCATGCTCATGTCTGATGTGAGAACATTCTTTTGAGATGATCCATACTTGTTTCACGTCTATGTAGATGGGATTATCCGTCATTGTGTTCCTGAGGTAGAGATGATAAGTATCCCTGAGGCATGGCACTCATCTCTATTAGGTGGGCATCATAGTGGTGTTTGGACAGTACATAAAAGCTTATGGTGTGGCTACTATTGGCCTACCATCCACTAAGATGCTCACGACTATGCCAAAGCATGTGATAGATGAAAGAGAGAAGGTGGTGTTTCCTACAAGCATGAGATCTCTCTAAACACCAGTATGGTGATTGAATTATTCAATATATGGGGAATAAATTTCATGGGTCTGTTTGTTAGCTCACATGGGAACAAAGACATGTTGGTGGCTATGGATTATATACCAAAATGGGTGGAAGCAGTCATTCACTCCAATAATATAGGCAAAAGTCTCATAGCATTTCTGAAAAAGAAATATCCTCTCAAGGTTTTGCACCTCTTGGGCGATCATTAGAGATGGAGTTTCTCATTTCTGCAACAGATTTTTCAAGGCCCTATTTGAAAAATATGGAGTAAAGCATCGGGTGGAAACCCCCTACAATCCTCAGACAAGCAGTCAAGTGGGTAAGTATAATAGGGAAATCAAATAGATTCTATGCAAGAGTTGAATGCAAATAAAGAAACTGCTTGTGAAAGCTTCTTGACGCGTTATAGGCATATCGGACTTCATTTAAGATCGCTATAGGCATGACTTCTTACCAACTTGTCTTTGGTAAATTCTGTCTCTTATTAGTAGAGCTTTAGCACAAGATGATGTAGGTGCTAAAAACATTGAACTTGTACTATACTGATCCGGCAAACTCTACGCTGAGCCAACTCAATGAGATTGATGAATTTCGTTAGTGGGCATAAGGGAGCTCATTCTTATATAAACAAAGGATGAAACTTCCACATGATCATTGTATAGAGAATTGCCAATCCACACTAAGGGACATAGTGTTGTTGTACAACTCCAGGCTAAAGTTGTTCCTTGGTAAACTCAAGTCCAGATGATTGGGACCCTTTAGGGTATCACATGTCTATGAACATGAGTTAGTTGAGTTAGAGAAGAGAAAGTTCAAAGTGAATGGCCAAAGAGTCAAGTTGTATTTTTGAAATGTGGAAGAAATGTAAACAAAGAAAATATGGACACTTGCCGAAGTTTGAGTACCTAAGTTGCCTATGTCGTGCCACGACAATAAATGAGGTGCTGCTTTGAAACGCCCACAAAATGTGTTTTGGAAATGTCCATAATTGTAATTTTCATATATCTCAAAATTCGTGTGTGATGTCGAAAATAAGACTTTGAATTCTTGATTGGGGGAAAAATTGAGTGGAAAATAACTATAACCTGGATTTTAGAAGAGTCACAGCGAAAAACAATTTTCACAAAATTTTCAAAAACAATAAGTGTGCACAATGGCTCTGTGACGCGAACCCATCATGGAGTAGTGTTAGCACTTCCTTAATTTCCTATTTCAGCCTAGCGGCGTTTGGGTCATGTCCCCGCACCCCATTTACATGAGAAATGTCCCATACTTAGTCATTTTTCAACTCCATATCACTCAAAAACCCTCTCTAGAAACTCTCAACCATTTTATTAAAAATTCTCATACAAATTCAAGTGTCAAAATCTCAATTCCGGATCTCAAAAACTCCATTCAAGCTTCAAGTCTCCTTTAAGTTTACATCAATAAAACCTATGTTTAAGGTATGTCAGTTTCATCCATTAGTTCCATTCACCCATGGAGCTCGATCTTCCATTTTATGAAAAATTGAATGATTTTAAGTTGTATTACTTATGGGTATCCATTATTATGAAACAAGTGAATGATATAGGTTGGGTTTTTGTCAAATATTATTGATTATGCATGAACATCTAGTTTAAGCTTATACTATGAGTTAATCTTTGTCTGTTGAGATTATACTTGATTTAGGATATGAAATCCATGAACTATTGTGATGTTTTGATATGGTTTACAAGTTACCTATGATGGGGATTCAGCATGATGTTAGTGGGCTGACTTGTATGAATTTAAGATGCAATGATTTCACTATTTCATGATTTATACTCTTGCATTTTGCATAATTTTAACATGTACTCATATGTGCCCACCAAGTGTTTGATGAAATGTCAAGTCAAGAATTCTAAAGTTATTTACATGTTTTACAAGTCAAGTGACTTCATGATGAATATAGGCTATCAAGTATGTTATGACTTCATGAAATTATCTATTATTATGCAAGTATCATGCTGAGCCCTATTTTCAAGATTTTACCTATGTGAGCCATTCATGTTAAAATAAGGGTTCATGTATGATTATGATCTATTCTCATGATGCAAGCTAGGATCACTATTAGAGGTCAAGTATGGTTAAGAGCTACTTATGTCATTATTCCATATTTATTACAAGATATTACAGTTATGATGATTTCAAGTATTTTGTAGAATTAGACTTAGCACCGATGGATTGGATGTCGGCATGGACTATCTTCAAGGGTCCATACTTTTTTCCTCAAACTATGTTCCAACATAGGATTATGTTATACCCTTTCTATACTAGTGGATCCATTTAGTGTACTTTATTATGAAATCCAACCCGAAATGGGGTGGGTTCCTGGTGGGGGGGTTACTTCTCCAAAATGGAACGGGCTCATGTAAAGTGAAGCATGGTTTACCTTAGTAAGTAGACCACCTCTTTATCGATGAGGGGTCATCATTGAGATTCCATGTTGTAGCTTGATTTGTCTTATTCTTCGTCGGTTGAGGTCTCTTCCCTCATGTGTATCATGTCTTATGGAAGTTGAATGATTTATAAACATGTTTAATTCAAGCATTTATCATGCATGCCATATTGAGATTATGCTTACTTATTGCCTATTACCATGTATTTCAACTTTATTAACTTATGTCTTGTTGCATTACATCCTACATACTTAGTACATTCAAACGTACTAATGCATATCTTATGCCTACATGATATCACCATGTATGGACTAGAGCTCCTCTTGATCATCCTACGCGTGGCTAGTGAGATTATTCGAAGATAAGCTTGGAGAGTCCTCATGTTCAAGTACACTATCTACTTTCTCTTGTTATTTCTAAGACTTCCTTATGTTGAACATTTGCCATTATAAGGGTGAGCTTGAAAAGTGGCTTGGCCCCCGCTCCATTCCAAGTTTAGAGGTGTATGTTGGATATTATGATGTTATTTTGCTATGAGCTTGACTCTTCTGCTTGGTTTATAATCAAAGAATTCCCTTAGCCGCACTTCTTTTTTGATAAATCTCTGTTATTGTTTACTTTGCTTCCCCGAACAAAGATGTGTGATTGATATGCTAAGAGACTTGTTTGGGTCCCTTTAGGTTCCCATTCATCGTGTCGCGTCTAGGCCCTAGGCTTGTGTTGTTGCAAACTTTGTATCAAAGAATTATGTTGTTAATGGTCCTCGAAATCCAACACATCATGTCAATTATAGTCTTATTCATGGTTGTGAAGCACACCACAACTATGAATGGGAGGCTATGAGGCTTTTTAGGAAATGTTTCACTTCTTTGTGTTCTATATCGTGCTTTAGATGTAAGTTTAAGGCTTTTTCCCCTAAAAATACTTTTTGCTATTCTAGATCATGTCTATTCCAAGAAGAAGACTAAGGAGAGCCCATACATCGGAGGAACAACCGACCCCTCCTACTCCTCAAGATCCTCAAAGTGGAGGGGTAATTCTAAGATGCTATTGCCATGTTGGATCATGCTGTGACAAATCAAATACCCCAAGGAACCCAAGCCCTTCATTCTCCCACATTGGTTTCTAGGGTGAGTGATTTCATTAGAATTAACCCATTAGAGTTCCATGGATCCAAGACGGTTGAGGATCTCAAACAGTTCATAGATGAGGTGTACAAGGTGCTATCTATCATAGGGGTCAATTCAGAGGAAAAGACAGAGTTAGGGGCCTACCAACTCAAAGGGGTGGCTCAAATTTGGTTTACATAATGGACGTTGGAGAAGGGGAATGATGATGTTATCCCTTGCGAAGAGTTCAAAATCATATTTCTCAATCGGTTCTTTCCTACTTAGCTAAGGGAGGCTAAGATGATAGAGTTTATGAACCTTAAGCAAGGTCCCATAGTGTGAGAGGGTATTCCCTCAAGTTCAATGAACTTTTCAAGTATGCTCTACAATTGGTTCCCAATGAAACGACCAAAAAAGGTGCCCGAAAATGTGCCTTGGAAGTGCCCCTAATTAAAATTTTAATATATTTCAAAATCCATGTGTGATATCAAAAATTTGACTTCATATTCTTTATCAGTGGGCAAAAGTAAGTGGAAAATAGATCTAACCCCGATTTTAGTGCAAACAAATCACAATTTCAGTTTCCCAAAAATTGAATTACAGTGAAGTTTACGAGCCCATAGGGCAATGCGCCAAGGGTGTTCCTCAGTGTAATTTTTGTGCAGTTTTTTTATTTCGGTCCAATGCTTTTGGGTCTTGGGCCAAAGTCCTCCCATACGAGGAAATACCTATGCTTAGCCATATCTCATCTTTATAACATACAAGACATTCCCCAATACTCTCTGTGTGACAAATATTTCACTCCAAATTTCCAATCCCAAAACTCATCTAGATCTTAAGGATTTTACTTAAGCTTCAAGTCTCCATTTCTAATCTTTATCAAGGATTCTCCAAAGTCAAGGTATGTAGGTAACCATTGGGCCCTTCCAACCATGGTGCCCAAGCTTCCTTTTTTTTTAAATCACATATTTCTATGTTGATTTTACTTATAGGTCTTCTCTTATGAATTTGAATATGAACTATGTTGGGGTTTTATAAAAGTGTGACTATTTATGCATGTTTTGAGCTATGAATCTTAGATCTATCTTGAAATTTGATGAAACATTGTGATCTATATTGCATTAGGGTGTTATCAAGTGTCAGTGGGTGGTTTTACATTGAATTTGCTTGCATGATTTCACTCTTGAGTTGCATGGTTTAACACAAATATTGCACACCTACAAAGTGTTTAATGAAATGTCCGATTAATATATTTTGAGTTGTTGAAGGCCTAATGCTAGGAATATGAGTTAAATGACCTTATGAAGATGAAAGGGTGATATGTAAGTGTTGATTTCTTAAAAAATATTTATTCTATTGTGAGTTGCCCATAACCAATTTAGGGGTGATGCCACAATCACCTAAGATGTGGGTGGTAAGCCATCAACCAATTGAGGGGTTGGTACCTCAATCATCTCGAATGGGGGTGGTAAGCCATCAACTAATTGAGGGGTTGGTACCTCAATAATCTCATATCGGGGTGGTAAGCCATGAAGCAATTAAGGTGTTGGTACCTCAATCACCTAAGATGGGGGTGGTAAGCTGTCAACCAATTGAGGTGTTGGTACCTCAATCACCTTAGATTCCAGTGGTAAGTTATCAACCAATAGTGGGGTTGGTACCTCAATCACTTTTAAGGGGTGGTCTACCATAGATTCTAAGTACTAGTTCCTTGGTCTGTGATGATGGTCTATTCTTACACATATAATATGTTTATATATAAGCATGTTTACTTCAAGTATCATTCATGCAAGCCATATTGTTATATGATCATCTATTGCCTAATTATGCATTTTGACTATGTTGCCTATTTATTGTTGCATTACATCCTACATACTTAGTATATTCAAATGTACTACACATACTCTATGCTTACATGATATTACCATGTAGGAATCGGAGCCCCACTTGATCATCCTCCTCTTCTACATGGCCAATGTGATATCTCTCAAAGCAAGTTGGTGAGTCCTCAACCTCGGGGAAATACTTCTTTTGATTTATGCTAAGTATGGACTCTCGTTTCTTTATAGTATGCTTGACTATGAGGGTGACCTTGGTTGCTTTATCTTGGCCCTCTCTCTTATATATGTAGTAGAGGTGTTTTTTAGAGAGGTTTTATATCTATTATATGAGCTTTGACTCTTTGTCTCTAGATTATGATGTTATGCCAGCTTTTCCTTTAGTCGCTTTGCCCCATTCCTACTCTTTTATGTCTTTTATATGCTTCTACGACCGATGATGTGTAATGATAAGTTAAGAGACTTGTTTGGGATTATGTTGGGTTCTCCATTTGCCCTGTCACGTCTAGGCCCTAAGCTTGGGTCATGAGATATATCTTAAGATCTATGCATAATATCGAAAATCTGACTTTATATTCTTGATCGGGGGAAAAATGAGTGGGAAATAGGTATAACTCAGGTTTTAGAAGACCCATAGCGAAAAATAATTTTCCCAAAATTTTCAAAAATAGTAAGGATGCACAATGCTCTATGATTTGGACCCATCACGGAGTGGTATTAGCTCTTCCTTAATTTCCTGTTTTGGCTTAGGGGCATTGGGGTCATGGCCCTATGTTGATGATGATGGTCTCGCTTTAATGAGAAAGCGGTCGCTATCAGTAATTAACCTAACCGAGGTTATGGTAGAAACCATAGGGAATACAAGGGTTGACTATAGGATTTCACTACTAATCATTCCTAGTATATAGAACTATAATCTCTAGAAAGGCGGTTTTTTGTAATTTAAAGAACAACTTAAAATAAATGTTAACTAGATTATGGGAAAATGCTTAAGTTTTTGAACAACTTGGGAATTGTGTTCCCCATGGTTCGTTGATTGAATTACCCTACATAACATAACTACGATTATTAAATTGTATGCAGGACAAACTTAGGTTCTTCCAACTTACTTGTGAAGGTGAAGGTCGAATTTCACCATGGCGCTTGGTCGGCTACCATGGCATGCCAACTAACCGTTACCTATTGTCCCAGTCAACTTCCCCTTGGTCAAGTATTGTCGATTAGATGAGAAAACATCGACCAAATCCAATCATCTATTTTCTTTTTCCTATTCTTCACTACTTTGGTCAAGATCGTGATAGTAGGCAGGGTTTGGTGTTGGCCACCATCAAACAACATTAATCATGAAGGGAAATAAACAATACATGCAAAATTCTAATCATAAGTATGCACAAAACATAGGTCATTTCAAGTCAACTACCCATGGTTCCCACAACCCCAAGTTGTGGGTGCTTAGCTACTCATGTCTAAAGCAAAACACACAGAAATGCAAATAAGAGACATCGTGGAGAGTTTCATCAGTAACAATAAAGGAAATAGGTGCCACAAGTTGCACACCCACAAGCTTGATTGATCAACAATGAGTACAAGGCAAGATTTGCAATTCCCAAAATGAGCTTTCCCATAGAAAACACTAATCTACTCTAAAACCTAAGAAAAGCTTCAAATTACTATTTTTAGATGTCTCTTGTCAAACTCTCTCAAAATAACCTAACTTAAACTATTTATGCTATGTACAAAAAAAAACACAAAAATTTATGCAGAAAAGACAACTGGCATCTGATAAATTTCACAGTTACGACTCGTAGGATGGACTACGAATCATAGTCGAGGTCTTGTATCAAGATCTTGGCATCTTGTACTAAACTGGTATGACCCGTAGGTAGGATTCGTTGCTTGGGCTCTGACTCATAAGTTGATCTCGTAGTCTTGGTCATTAGTTTTTGGTCAAACATTTTGGCTCTGATTCTAGCTACGTGTCCACCAGTATGAATAGTAGTGTGTCTTATGACTCGTAGGCTGGGCTCATAGTAGTGACCTCCACTTGGCAGATTTCTAAACTTTTGGTCTTTGATTCCTATTACGAAACTACATTACAACTCATAGTGTGAGCGATGACTCGCAGTTGGGCTCGTACGGCCTATGCTTCAGCAAAATCTGTAACTTTTATTCAAAATCATGCCAACCCAACTTTTCTGCAAGATTAACATAAAAATACATCAAAACACTAAAAAGTTACTTTGAGAACTCACAAAATCCCTTGTTTTAGGGACCAAATGTGTTGTACATTGACAGCACATCACGTGCCCATTTACAAGAGAAATATCCCATACATAGCAATTTTTCAACTCCATATCACTCAAAAACCCTCTCTAAAACCTCTGAACCATTTTATTAAAAATTCCCATCAAATTTAAGTATTTCAAGCTTAACTCTGGGTCTCAAGAACTCCATTCAATCTTCAAGTCTCCTTCAAGTTACATCAAGAATACCAAAGTTTAAGGTATGTAGATTTCATTCATTGGTCCTTTCACCCATGTAGATCAACCTTCATGTTTTTCAAAGTTTGCATGATTTCAAGTTGTATTACTTATAGGTTTCTATTATTATCAAATATAAGCATGATATATAGGTTGGAGTTTTATCAAATATTATTAATTATGGATGAATATCTATTTTAAGCTTATAATATAAGTTAATATTTGTCTATTGAGACTATACTTGATTCAAGCTATGATATCCATGAACTATTCTAAAGTTTTGATATGATTTATAAGTTACCCATGATGGGGTTTTTCAGTGATGTTTATGGGATGATTAACATGTCTTTAAGATGCATTGATTTCAGTATTTCATCATCCATACTCTTGCATTTTGCATGATTTGAACATGTACACATATGTGTCCACCAAGTATTCGATGAAATCTCAAGTCAAGAATTCTCAAATTATTTACATGTTTTACAAGTCAAGTGACTTCATGATAAATATGGGCTATCAAGTATGTTATGAATTCATGAAAATTATCTATGATTATTCAAGTATCAAGCTAAGCTATATTTTCAAGATTTTATCTCTTGTGAGCCATTCATGTTTAAGCAAGGGTTCATGTATGATTATGATCTATTCTCAAGTTTCAAGCTAGGCTCATCATTATAGGTCAAGTGTATTTAATAGCCACTCATGTCATGATTCCATGTTTATTATAAGTTATTAAAGTTATGATTATTCAAGTATTTTGTGGGATTAAACTTAGCACCGATGGATTAGATATCGGCATGGACTATCTTATGTGTCCATACTCCTTTCCTCAAACTATATGCCAACATAGGATTAGGTTATACCCTTGCTATAATAGTGGATCCATTTAGTGCATTTTATCATGAAATCCACCCCGAAAATGGTACGAATTCTCCTAACGGGGGTCACTTCTCCAAAATGGGGAGTCTCTTGTAAGGTGAAGTATGTTTTACCATGGCAACTAGACAATCTCTTTACCGATGAGGGGTAATCGTTAGGATTCCAACTTGTAGCTCGCTTGATCTTGTTCTTTGTCAGTTGAGGTCTCTTCCCATATATGTGTTATGTCCTATGCATGTTGAATGATTTATACACATGTTTTACTACAAGCATTGACCATGGATGCCACATTGGATTATGCTTGCCTATTTCCTATTACCATGGATTTAGACTATATTGCCTTATGTCTTTGCTGCATTGCATCATACATACTTAATACATTCAAACTTCCTAATGCATACTTTATCCCTACATGATATAACCATGTAGGGACCAGAGCTCCTCTTTATCATGCTCTATGTGGCTAGTGAGATTATTCGAAGATAAGCTTGATAAGTCCTCAAGTTCGGGGACACTATCTACTTTCTCTTTCTATTTCTAAGATTTCTTTATGATGAATATTTTACATTATGAGGGTGAGCCTAGAAAGTGTCTTGGTCCCCGCTCCATTCTATGTTTAGAAGTGTATGTTGGATATTATGATGTTATTGTGCTATGGGCTCGACCCTTATGCTTGGTTAATAATTAATGATTTCCCTTAGCCCCACTTCTTATTTTATAAATCTCTATTATTACTTACTTTATTTCCATGATCAAGGATGTGTGATTGATATGCTAAGGGGCTTGTTTGGGTCCCTTCGGGTTTCCATTCGCCGTGTCACGTCTAGGACCTTGGCTTGGGTCGTGACATGCTTGGAATGAAACACAAGGTAATGACTAGCGCTTAAGCACCCAGGTATGTTCCTTTTTGACCCTTGTCCTTTAATTTCTATTTCTTTACTAAGGACAATGCAAATCTTTTTGGATTGGGTGTGGGTAGTTATAGGCTTTAGAGAAGTCGGAGTAACCTTTGCCTATAGCTATCACAAATTTTGAATCCTAGGGGTTTTCTTTCCTATGTTCTTTTTAACTATATTTAATTTCTATTGAATCAGCATATTAAGGATGTGTCGATAGTATTAGTAGCATTTAGTACTGATATTTATGGCATATATTTGTTTTTGTGCTTTTGTGCAAAAAATGATACCCATCAAATTTTTGTTAGTTAGTCTTGATAGTGACCATGCATGTTTTATTGTATTGACAATGATTCTTATGATAAGTAAGGATGAATTGTTATAAAATAAGCATGGTCTAAGAGTTTGTGCTGATAATATAAGTAGTGTCATGTGTGTGTGAGCTTTCTTTGCTAAATTCATATGTTGTGTTTCAATTCAGAACTTGCTCTATTACTCCGACTTAGGTTGTAGGTTAGTTCATTTGGTAAAGATCTTAGGTTGTTGTTCATATTGGTCCACTTAGCCTAAATAATAAACTAAATGCATAAAGTATCCCGTGATCCCAATGTTTGAGCCTTACATATACCTTTTTTTGTAAAAACCTATGTTACTTAGCCTTTTTAGATTTAATATCCTTAAATTGGCCTTGGTCTTTTCTCGAACATTTTGCACCTTGACTGAAGCAAAAAGTTTAAGTTGAGAGTGGCTACCAAAATTGACCCTGGTTTCTAGGCTTGATATTGTGCTCCTTGACTCAAGCAAAAAGCCTAAGTTGAGGGTGGCTAGTGTAAGGGTAAACACAAAATGAGCGGCAAAGCTAGTGATAGATGGAAAGGGGATAAATCTATGTTATGGCTATAGAGTGAATGCCTAATTAGTGAGCTAAAAATAAAAATCATGTGAAGACAAAAGGCAAAAAGCTTTTTAAAAAATGAGAATAAGGCACCCAAAATAGCTAGAATGGGAAAAGGGGAGAATAAGGTGAAAAATGACAGTATTGGTAGGGAAAAAGTGTAGAAAAATGCAGTGTGAATGAGCGTTGTTAATCACTATGTTCCTAAAACATCATACCAAAGCCCACTGAGCCAACATTAAAAGTCAATAAAGTCCTAAAGTGATCTTAGTCCAAATAGAAAAGGTTATAGTAGTGAGTATAGGGGTAACCATATGGTATTGAGCATGGTATTTGAATATCTTTTGTGAGAGTGACTAATTTTGCAACGTCCCAAGCATTGAACCTAAAAATATCATCATGAGAGGGATATGAGACTTCTCTCTATGAGGGCATTTGCATTGTTTTGTTGACATTGGACTAAATTAGTTAGTGTTACTTGTTGATATTTGCCTTGCTTGTCATAGTCATTGTCACACATATGTTGATCTATATTTGTTTTCTTGATAGCTATCTAATATGTTTTTAAAATGGTGGGGTATTTATGCTTGAGTATGATATGATGTATGCCATTAGATTGAAATCTGTGTATTGTTGTATTGCTTCTGTAGATTGAGTCTATTGATTAAGTACAAACAACAATTTTAAGTTGAGTGTATTGATGTACTATCAAAATACAGTAATTTGGATGCTTAAACTTGGAATTTTCTATGTTCTCAATTCGATGTTAGTATATTTGATGTGTTTTTGTTTTTGTTTTTGTTTTGCAGGATTATAGGGTTTGCTTGATTTTTGGGAAAAGTGTGCAAAAGTTGCAGAAATTCTAGATATACGAGACCTTTATAGGCCATTGAAAATTCCCCGGTCCGTGAAGTTGGTTTAGTGCCAAAATCTAGTGAATGGTGATTTCCTAAAGTTGAGTCTACAAACATGCAGACGAGTCGTAGACTTGGTACCGTGCCCTGAGGATCAGAATGCGGGGAGTTATTAAAAAGTTGTTAGACGAAACCTCTTATGGGTCATAAAACTTTATATAGCCTGTAGATGAGTCACATAGAAGTTGTTCCCAAAATTGTTGAGAGAATCCATGAAGCCACAACTATAGGTCGTGAGACATTATAGCGCTCGTAAAAGTGTTTATGGAGCCTGTCGACCCAATTCTTCTAATTCATTTGGGGTTTTAATTTTAAATACTAGAAATAGATTTTTAGGTTATTTTTCATACCGAACCTTAGAGAATAGTAGAGAATCGTGCAACACTTGAGAGAAAGTTGTGGAACATTATTTTTGTGTCTTTGACTCAATCTTGTGATTCTTGGTGCAGAGATTGGATTTATTATTCTTAATTCTACTGCGTAAGTGCTCAATTATGTTATTCAAAGTTATGATTCTTGCATCTAAACTGATATTGAGTTGCTGAATCCGCAACTAGGATTGTGGAAATCATGAAGAACTAACAAGGTAAAACTGGATAATTTATAATTCTTGGAAAGTGACTATGCATGTATTTATTAATTCTCTTCAGTTTGAATATTTTATAATTGTGGCCAACATTAGAACTTGCCTAGTGTTACTTACTGCATCAAGATAGTAATGAATAAAAAAAGAGATTAATTAATCGGATTCGATTGATATTTCTCGTTTATTCAACCAAAATGGATCAAGGGGAGTTGTAGTGGAACAATATGTAAGGGTTAGTAATATCACCCTGCGGGGATGGATCAAATCACTTAGTGAAATTTACCTCTCGCCTGATCAAAGGGTTTGGTAAACATAAGTTTCTATTCTGCATGTTAGATACTAGAAAAGAATTTGATTATTTGGTAATACCAAGTTAGAGAATCATGGGGAACATCATACACTAGTTACCTTTCATTCTTATTTCACACTAGTCTTAGTTTCAGATTACTTTGCCTAACTTTTACAACCCCTCCCTCTTTGGGGAGATAAGTAGTTAATTCACCTGAATTGCTTTAAATTCTTCAAAGTCTACCATATTCATGTGGAATCGACCCTAACTTTGGTTAGGTTATATCTTTACAACAACCACTTCAGCTTTCAAAAATAAGGTGTAGCTTTGGCGACATCACTTAGTAAAATAGTTTTAGTATATCATAAGTAGCATTTAATGACGTAAATATCATGAAATCATCATAGGCTTGCATATTAAATCAAGGAACTTAAAGAAAAGGTAAAATACTTAAAAGGGAACTTTATGGATGAACGTATACCCATAAATAAAATCATACACCATTGGGAAACTTCAGAGAAACGAACTCAAAGATTTGAAGGTGAAATCCTGGAAGCCTGCCCTTTGCCCTATGTTGTGCTATCAAAATACAACACATTTGATGCCTAGTACTTGAGATTGTATGTGCTCTCAAAGCGACATTTGTAGTTTTTATATGTTTTTGTGTTTCTTTTTGCAGGAAAAGCAGGTTCACAAATTTTGGAAAAGTTGCGGGTTTTGCTGGTTTTTGAAGATATACGAGGCCCTCAATAAGTCGCAGATCAATATATGATCGTAGAGGTGGCCACGTGGAGATTTCTAGTGTTCAAGCAACAACTAAAGTTCAACCACACAAAACCCTGTTATGACTCTTAGTTCACTCTATGAGTCATATTGGAAGATTTCATAGAAAGTTCTAGTGTTCTCAAGTGATGGACCAAGTGCTGCAGGTATGGAATACGAGATAAAAATACGAGTCATGGATATAATTACAAGTCGTAGAACAAACCAAGACTCGTGAAGATGTTTCATAGCAGTGAAGTACAAGATCCAAGAGCTGAGAATGAAAGCTCGATTACAACTTGTGACCCTAGCTATGAGTAGTAACTGCAAGTCGTAGGGTTCACCGACTAGTTTTTCTAATTATTTTATGGGCTAGTTTGTAAATACTATAAATAGTAAATAGCAGGTCATTAAGCTAAGTTTTTAGATAGAAGTTCATAGATTTTAGCTGAGGATTGAGTAGTGAGCACAAAATTAGTGCATTTTTAGGGTTTTAGGTTTGGAGAAAAATTTTTGTAAAGGAGATTCACTTATGAATTGAAGTCATCTTTCAGTCTTGTGATTCTCAAATAGAAATTGGGTTTTCTTCTTCTTCAATATTTTTGGGTAAGCGAATAAACATGTCTTCTCTATTCATTGTTTCATTATTCCCCAAAATATGATTATGAGAATCTAACTAAGAAAACCAGGAATATTTGAAATTCATATAATCGATATTTGCATGTATTAATCATTTCTCTTCATTTTGAATGTTTTCTAGTGGTGGCCAACAGTAGAACTCGCCTATTTTTACATTCTCGATCCAGGTGGCAATGAATAGGAAAAGAGATTGATTAATAGAATTCAATGATGTGTTCTTGTCTAATCATCCAAAATATACAAATGGGAAGTTGATTGGGACTATGGGTATTGGTTAGTTTAACACACTGTGGAGATAGGCCAAGTCCCATAGTGAAATTCCACCTTCACCTATGACCAAAGGGTTGGAAGAACTTAAATTTCCATCCTGTATGTGATATTGTAGTTGAGAATTGTGATATTCGGTGATGTTGAGTTAGTGTATCATGGGGAACATAATACCCATGTTCCTCTCCATCATTGATTGTCTTCCATTTTAGTTAGTTTAATTTCTTATCAATCATTGCAAAACCCCTCCCCATTTTTGTGAATTGAGTTAGTTAATATATGAATCATTTATTAGTGAACCAATTTATGAAGTCCCGTATTCTCTATGGGATTCGACCCTAATCTTTGTTAGGCTTATTACTTTGACTACTGCTTTGACATCAAAGAGAGGTGTATCTTGAGCATGATCAAAGAAAAATGATGTTGTTGTGGGGGAATACAATGAGACTTTGATTTGGATTCACTAGTAATATAATTGAAGTGTTAGTTTCAAAGTTCTCCAATATTTTACTTTTGTTTTTGTTTTTGTTTGTTTAGTTTCTTTGCATGGTATACTAGGTATTGTATGGCCGATACAAGGAGTCAAGAAAATACCTTAGCTCCAATTGATTTAGAGATCCAACGGGTTACAACGAGAATGGCTCAAGCAAATTCTAATATCACAATTAATGAGGCTTTGAATCATAATGATGATGTTGATGATAGGGATGACAATCCACCACTATTGGAGAGTAAGCCACAAACTAGGGACTTCAACGAGAATGCTTATGGATAGAACCAATATAGATTGAATGGACATAGATGTAATGGGAGATATAGTGTTGCCATCATTACCCACCGACACTAAGTTCACGGTTTCAAGTGGATGTCTCCAAATTCTTCAAAATCATGGGTTTTTTGCAAGTCTACCTTCTGAGGATCCTCATAGCCATCTGCATAATGTAGCTTTTTTTGTCAAGAGATGGGGATGTAAAATCTTCTATGGATGTTGTTGGACTGTATGTTCCCTCTATCTCTTATTGGTAATGCAACAGTATGGCTATCGGAACTCCCACAAAGTTCAATCACCAGTTGTGCAATTACATGGTGATTCAATTAGTACATCGTGGGAAAGATTTACAATGTGTTTGAGAAGCATCCCAGATGACAAAATTTTTGAAAATGCCTTTGTAGAGATCTTCTATCGTGCCCTTGCTGAAAATAATCAAGCATGTGCCGATATAATTAAGGGGGTCATTTACTTGGATCAACCGTTCACAAGCATTAACGAGAGAATGGAGCAAGTAGTCAAAACCAACCATGCATGGGGGCAAATTCTGCAATGAATTCTTCTACCATGAGTGCGGGTTTGGAGAACGCTAAGATAAACAAAGAGATTATGCAACAACTTTCCCAAATTTGCACTAGTATAGAGGTTATGATGAAACAAAGTCAAGAAAGAGTGCATGTGGTAGTCCATCTACCTCCTCAAGCACCCCTGTTTGAAGAGCAATATTATGATGAGGATGCTTTCTTTATCAGGGATCAAGTGGTGTATTTTTGGACGAATGCCCAAGGGTCCAATTTAGACTATTGGCGTCAAGGTTCCGGGAAGCAAGGTCAGAACAACAATCGATAAGCTGCTTATAGAGATAATTGAGGTGGTTATTATGAGAGGAATAGTGTTTTAGAAGTTGTTTCGGGTAGGAAAGATGGTTTTAAGAAATGTGCCACCCCATAATCGTGATGTCGGGGCAAGCAATTCAAGAATTCAAGAGATGTTTGGCCGATTTATGAAAAATATAGAGACTCAAGATAAAACACTAGAGAGAATGAAATCCGATGTTTCAAGTATAAATCAAAAGATAGAGTGTCATCCCGTGGCTATTTTGAGTAACACTTCGGTCAAGTATCTACTCAATTAAATCAATGCTATAAAGGTATATTGCCAAGCAACACGATTCAAAATCCGAAGAATAAGGGGCATTATATGGAAGTAATGACTAGGGAAGGTAAGATTACCATTGACCCTCTAATTCAGGTAGATGTGGATGAGGTGCATGAAAAGATAGTTGTAGAAAATGTTGTGAATGATGGAGAGGATTGTGCAAGAAATTGGGTAAGCAGTGAAGCGGTTGAAGAGCCACTAAAGTCTATGACTGTCCCAAGGCCTCCTCCTTCCTTTCCCCAAAGACTTAAAAGAAGGAGGAGGATGAAAAGTTTAAACATTTCCTCACCATGTTGAAGCAACTGTCCATCAACATTCCCATGATCAAAACATTAGAGAAAATGCCCGATTATGCATAATATATGATGGGTTTTGTGACTAAGAAGCGCATGATAAACCAAGAGCTTTCTCAAGAGCTCCAACATTGTAGTGCCACTACTACTAAATCCTTAATTCAGAAAAGGGAAGACTCCGATGCATTTACCATCCCTTATACCATTAGCGATGTAGAGTTTGCAAGGACTTTGTGTGATTTGGGTGCTAGTATAAACTTAATGTCTCTCTCAATCTTCAAAAAGCTTAGTTTAGGTTCTCCTACCCCTATGAGAATGAGCTTGTTAATGGCGTATAGAAAAATCATGAAACTGGAGGGAATACTTTATGATGTGTAGGTGAAAGTTCACAAATTTATATTTCATGCTGATTTTGTGATTGTTGATTGTGAAGTTTATTTTGAGGTCCCTATTACCTTGGGAAGACCATTTCCAACTACAGGGAGAGCTCTGGTTGTATAGATTCTGGTCAAATTAGATTTAGGGTAAATGATGAAGAAGTGTTTTTTGATATTCTCTAAACTATAAAGCATCCAGATGAATTGAAAAATGAGGTTTGGGAAATTGAGGAATTCTGAGTACTGAAGATGACTAAATCGTATCGCGACAATAAATCAGGTACTACTTGTGAGGAAACCCAAGGATTCTTGATGTTTCAGTATAGTTTTGAGTTTATTTTTAGTTTTTGAATTCTGAATTGATTGTTTGTTTGTGTTTTGATTGTTATTTTTGATATTCGGTTTGTTACATATAGGGTGCAAGTGCATTTTATTAAGAGTGATTTGCTATCAAAATATAACATATTTTGTGCCTAATGTAATAGATTTTGTAAGTCCTTAATGCGACTTTTTATGATTTTTATGTGTTTTTGTGTTGCTCTTGCAGAAAAGTAGGTTGGCAAAATTTTGGAGGAAAATTGCAGATTTTGCTAAAGTATAGGACATACGAGTTCACCTATGAGTCGTAGCCCAAGCTATGAGTCGTAGGATGTTATCATAGCAAAAAATAGAGAGCAGAAATAAAATATCTTCTAAGTGGAGGTCAACTCTATGAGGCCATCCTACGAGTTGTAAGTCATCCTACGAGTTGTAAGTCTCACTATGACTTGTCTAGGTGTACTCGTAGCAGGAAACAGAAAGCCCAAACATTGGATGAAAAACTGAAGGCCTAGACTATGAGAGGAGCATATGAGTCATAGCCCAAGAAACGACTCGTACCACTGGATATCAATTGAGTCCAAGATGCCAAGAACCTGATACGAGACCCCAACTATAACTCGTAGTTCACCCTACGAGTCGTACCTATGAGGAGTACCAGCTGCCAGCTATCTTTTCTGTGTAATTTTTAAGGTTAAACTTGTAACTACTATAAATACTTTATGTTTGGTTTTATTTAAGGTATTCGACAGATTCCAAGTTAGAGACATTGAATGTGCTTTTGAATATTCTCTCAAGAATATTTTAGGCTCTAGAAAAGTTCTTTATTTCTCTTGGAAACCCCACTTTTGGGGATTGCAAATCTTTCTTTGTACTCATTGTCAATTTATCAAGCTTGTGGTTTGCAATTTGTGGTGTCTTTAATCTTCATTTCTTTGGGTAAAATTCTCAACTATGTCTTGTATTTGCATTTTTGTTGGTTTTGCCTTAGCCTTGAGTAGCTAGGCACCCACAACTTGGGGGTGTGGGAAGCATGGGAAGTTGACTTGAGATGTCCTAGGTTTGTGCATTTCTATGATTGGGGTTTTACATATATTGTGTATTTCTCTTTGTTATAATTGTTGTTTGGTTGTGGCCAATACCAAACCCCGCCTGCTAACACAATCCCGACCAAGCTACTGACAAATAGGAAAAGAGAAATAGGTTACAAGATTCGATTGATGTGTTCTAATCTAATCAACCAAACTTGACCAAGGGGAGGTTGACTGGGACAATAAGTAATGGTTAGTTGGCACACCATGGTTGCTGATCAGGCACCATTATAAAATTCGACCTTCACCTTCACGAAAGGGATGGAAGAACGTAATTTACTATCCTACATGCGAATCTCTAATTGTAGTTATGTTATCTAGATTAATCAAGTCAATGAACAATAGGGAACATAATTCCCAAGTATAGTGTCTATTTATTTTTGTTTCTTGCACCGTAGTATAGTGTCTATTTATTGAGTGTTTTCTTGCACCGTAGTATAGTGTCTATATATTTTTGTTCTTAAATAACAACCCCCCCCTTTAAACATTTTAGTTATAGATACTTGAAATGATTGGTAGAGAAGTCTCATAGTCAAGCCTTGTATTCCCTATGGATTTGATATAGATACTTGAAATGATTGGTAGAGAAGTCTCATAGTCAAGCCTTGTATTCCCTATGGATTTGACCCAAACCTTTGGGTAACTTAATTACTGCCAGTGACCACTTTCTTATAGGAGCATAAAAATCAATAAAAATTATGGCAACATTATCGGGGAATACAGTTTGGTTTTGAGTTGATTTCACTATTAGTTAGTTCAAGTATTAAAATGAAACAACAAAAATAAAAGTATAGTCCAAGAGAGTCTAGAAATTAATACTTGAACTCTAATCAATTTGGATCCTTGTGTTGGGGATTGCCTTGGATCCTTGTGTTGGGGATTACCATGGATCCTTGTGTTAGGGATTGCCATCTCCGATCAATTTGGAGATCGATCAACTCTTCAGGAGAATGGCTCAACTAAATGAGGATATCATGGCAGAGGAAGAAATAAATATGAATGATGATATAGGAAAAGAGGAGAATCCAGCACCAAGTGATAACAGGCCATGGCTTAGGGACTTCAATGAGAATACTTATAGATGGAACCAATATCACTTGAACCCTATGGCTATGGATGTTACTGGAGCTATAGTGTTGCCTCCAATAGCGGCAAACACTAAATTCTCGGTGTCAAGTGGACTACATTAAATGCTCTAAAATCGTGGATTATTTACAGGGCTACCTTCAGAGGATCCCCACCGTCATACCCATAATGTGGTCTTTGTTTTTAAAAGTGTCATAGGGACACAAAATCGTTCTCTTGATACTATTGGTTTACAAGTATTTCCATTATCACTATCAGGGAATGCAGTTGTGTGGTTGTCTGAACTTCCTCCAGGTACAATAACAAGTTGGGCAGAGCTGTAGAGAGTGTTCTTTGAAAGATATTTCCCAAGATCTAAGAAGCTAAAGCTCAAAGATAAAATAAACAATTTTGAAAAATTCCCAGGTGACACTATTAGCACAACATGGGAGACATTTACTAAATGCTTGAGGATGGTCCCCGATCACAAGATTGTTGATGATGCCTTGGTTGAGCATTTCTATCGGGCACTTGATGAGAATAGTTATGTTTGCGCTGACACAATCATGGGAGGCATGTTTCTTGACCAACCTTTTTGCATTTATATCTGTAAGGATGGACCAAGTGGTTGAAACCAATAGAGCATGGGGTAAATGAGAGTGAGGTACAATGAAGACTTCTTGTGTAGTCAACACCAACATCGAACATGCAAAGCTAAATGATGAGATCATGGAACAACTTGCTCAACTTTGCACAAGTATGAACTTGTTCTTGAAGCAAAACCAAGCAAGTGTCTAAGTGGTCACTCACCAAAACCTACTAACGCTCACATCTATGAAGATCCATTATTTGATGAAGATGCTTATTTTGGGAGTAATCAAGCGACGAGTTTCTGCAATAACCCCCAGGGTCCAATTTGGACTATTGGAGGCACGGTTCCGGGAATCAAGGTTAGAACCACAACCTGATGGTGCTTATAGAGATAACTGAGATGGTTATTATGAAAGAGAGATGGTTTTTATGCCGAATAGGGTAAATGAGATAGTTATAGGAATGGTCCTTATGTGCCGCCCCACAATCATGATGTCGTGCCAAGCACATCTAGTCTTGAAGAGATGTTTGACAAGTTATTGAAGAGAGTCGACCACTAAGATGATTCCTTAAAGGGAATGGGAGTGGATATTTCAAGTATTAACCAAAAAATAGAGTCCCATTCAGTTGTAATTAAATAATTAGAATAATAATTTGGGAAAGTTTCTTCACAATTGAACCAACGCCAAAAGGATATTGTACTAAGCAACACGGTCCAAAATCCTGAGAAAAAAGGCAATTGTATGATAGTGATGACTCAGGGTGGCAAAAGCACTATTGATTCTCCTACAATAATGGTTGGATATGGAATTCATAGAAAGAGGGTAAACGAGGAGACTGAGATGCCTAGAACAAACGAGCAACCAAAGAAACAAAAAACGTTTTTAAGGCCCCTACCACCTTTTCCCCAAAGGCTTAGGAAGAGGAAAGAGAAAGGTAATTTTGAACAGTTCTTGGCAATGCTTAAGATGTTGTCACTGGACATCCCCTTAGTTGAGCCTCTTGAGAGGATGTCGGGATATGCGAAATAGATGAAAGATTTAGTCAAGAAGATGCACAAAGTTAGCCAAGACCTCTCCAAAAATTTTCAACATTACAGTGCCATCACCACGAAGTCTTTGGTGCATAAGCATGAATATCCAGGTGTATTCAACATACCTTGCCTAGTTGGGGAACTTACATTTGCTAGAGCACTATGTGACTTGGGAGCCATCATCAATTTGATGCATCTTGCCATATTCAGAAAGCTCGGTTTGGGCAACCTTGTTACTGTAGAGATGCAGTTATTGATGGCAGACAAAACAGTCAAGAAGGCTGTAGGAATACTTTATGATATGTTGTTCAAGGTAGAAAAATTTATATTCCCTGCAGATTTTGTTATACTTGACTGTGAGGTTGATTTTCCAGTTCCTATCATCTTTGGAAGACACTTCTTAGCCATAGGGAGAGTATTTGTTGATATGGAAAAGAGTCTACTTTCAAGTTTGGTGAAGAGGCAGTTGTGTTTCAAGTGGGCCAACCTGATAGAAGGAGTTGTGAGTTTCAAGTTGTCTCAATGATAAATAAGTGAGGATATGAAGTGGAGATCCCGATTGAGTTGATGCTAGGAGTTGAACTTTTGGCAGCTGTGTTGAATTTCGATGGTGACAATATCCCTAATTATGAGGAAACAGTGAATGCTCTTGGGGTGTAATTTGGGCCTAGGCAACAGGCCAGATTAGAGTTAGACTTACGCAACAGGGAAACGCCACCGACCAAGCTTTATGTAGAAGTCACATCAGAGATAGAATTAAAGGCACTTCTAACACATCTGAAATACGCATACTTAGGAGAGAATAGTACAATTCTTGTTATAATTGTAGTTGACTTAAACAAAGCCCAAATAGAGGCCCTCGTCTCCATTCTCAAACAATTTAAGAGGGCCATTGGATGGACAATTTCAGACATCATTGGCATACCTCCTATAATATGTACTCATAAGATTCAACTGGTCAAGGACTATAAGCCCAGCATTGAGCATCAAAGATGATTGAACCCCCCAATCCAAGAGGTTCTGCAGAAAGAAATCATCAAGTGATTAGACGCAGGTGTAATCTACCTAATTGCCGATAGTGAATAGGTCAGTCTAGTGCAGTGTTTTCCATAGAAAGGAGGTATTATAGTGGTGCCTAACACAAAGATTGAGTTGATTTCTATGAGATCGGTCACTGGAGGGAGTATGTATGGTTTACAGGAAACTCAAGGCTTCTACCATGAGAGATCATTTCCCTATGTTATTCATGGATCAAATGCTTGATAGTCTAGTAGAAAAGGGATTGTATTGTGTCCTTGATAGATATTTTGGGTATAATCCAATTGTTATTGCATCCAAGGATTAAGAGAAGACCACTTTCACATGCCCATATGGTACCTTTGCAATTAAGAGAATGCCTTTTGGATTATGTAACACTGCAGCCACATTTCAAAGATGCATGATGTTTATTTTCTTAGACATGGTTGAAAACACTATTGAGGTATTCATGGATGACTTTATTGTTGTTAGACAGTCCTTTGAAGAATGCTTGTTACATTTGTGTTATGTGTTGTAGAGGTATGTTGAGAGACATTTGGTGCTGAATTGGGAGAAATGTCATATTATGGTCAATGAAGGCATAGTGCTTGTTCACAGAATTTTAGGCAAGAGAATCGAGGTGGATAAAGCAAAAATTTAGGTTATCAAGAAACTGCCACCACCAATTTCACTGAAAGTTATCAGAAGTTTTCTAGGCCACGCAGGATTCTACCATTGTTTCATAAAGGACTTCTCTAAGTTCTCATAACCTTTGTGCAATTTGTTAGAGAAAGATGCTAGGTTTATATTTGATAATGCGTGCATGTAAGGCTTTGAAGAATAAAAAGAAGGTTGACTTCGACACCCATTATTGTGGCTCCAGATTGGTCATAACCATTTCAATTAATGTGTGATGCAAGTAGGGTTGCGCTTGGTGTGGTGTTGGGGCAAGGAAGGGAGAGAATTCTGTATCCAATCTATTATCCTAGCAAAGCACATAAATAAGGTCCAAAAAAATTATACAATCACCGAACAACAATTGCTTGCCTTAGTCTTTGCCTTAGAAAATTTTCATTCCTACTTGTTGGTAGCTAAGGTGAACATGCATACAGACCATGCAGCGCTCAAATATCTGATGGCTAAAACTGATGCAAAACTAAGACTGATCAGATGGGTATTCCTCTTGTAAGAATTAAACTTTGATGTTATCGATAGAAAGGGGTTAGAATATCAGGTAGCCTATTACCTTTCTAGATTGGAAAATGAAGCTATGGTGAAGTTTGATGGACTTAACATCAGTGATTCATTCCCTGCTGAGAGAGTTTTAGGAAGCCTCACATGATCTTATACCCTGGTTTGCTTACTATGTCAACTACTTGGTGAGTGATATAGTGCCTCTTGATCTTAACACCCATCAACGTTGCAAGTTTATGCACGACCTAAAGAAGTTCTTATGGGATGAGCCATATTTAATTTGTATTTGTGTGGATGGGATCATCTGTAGATATGTGTTAGAAGTGGAAATGATGAGTATTCTTGAAGCATGCCACTCTTTGTTGATGAGTGGTCATCATAGTGAAGCTCGAATTTCCTACAAAGTGTTACCGTATGGCTTCTATTGGCCATCTATGCATCAAAACGCCCATGGTTATGTCAAGTCCTGTGATAAATGTCAAAGAGAAGGCAGGGTCTCGCGAAGGCGTAAGCTTCCTTTAAATCCTATTTTGATGATAGAACTATTCGGCGTTTGGGGCATTGACTTTATGGGACCCATTGTCAGCTCTCATGCTAATAAGTATATCCTGGTTGCAGATGATTATGTCTCTAAATGGGTAGAGGTAGTAGCTCTGCCGAAGAATGAAGATAAGAGTGTTACTAGGTTTCTTTGAAGAAACATTTTTTCCAGGTTCGGTACATCTAGGGCAATTATCAGTGATAGAGGTTCTCATTTTTGCAATTGACTGTTCAAAGTTTACCTTGAATGATATGGTGTGAAGCATCAAGTAGAAACCCCGTACCCATCCCCAAACAAGTGGACAAGTAGAAGTATCAAACAGGGAAATAAAGCAAATCTTATCCAAAATGGTGAATGTAAATCGCACTGATTGGTCAAGCATGATGGATGATGCTTTATGGGCTTATCATACATCTTACAAAACCCCAATTGGAATGTCCCCTTATTAATTAGTGTTTGGGAAAGCATGTCACATACCAGTTGAACTTGAGCACAAAGGAGTTATGGGCACTGAAGAAGTTGAATCTAGACTGGAATGAAGCAACAACATCAAGATTGATGCAAGTAAATGAACTCGATGAGTTTAGAATACTAGCATATGAGAGTTGTATATCGTACAAGAAAAGGATGAAAGTTCAATGTGATCACAGAATTGGTAACTACCAATTTGCTCTAGGAGACATGGTGTTGCTTTATAAGTCTAGGTTGAAGTGGTTTCCTGAGAAACATAGATCTAACTAGATGGGACCTTTCAGGGTGGTATGCATTTTTAGTCATAGAGCCATCGAGTTCGAAAGAATGGATGGTAAAATTTTCAAGGTTAATGGCCAGAGGGTCAAATTGTACATAGGTGACATGGAAGAAATCAAGAAAGTGGAAGACTGGGACCTTGAAGAGGCATGAGTACAAAAGCTTCCTATCGTGCCGCGACATTAAATCAGGCACTTCTTGGGAGGCAACCAAAGGTATGCCCCTTGTACCTCTTCTATGTGTCTTTACTTTGAGGACAAAGTATTCTGTTTTGGTGGGGTGTTGAAAGTTATGTATTAAGGTGAAGTTTGAGTAGCCTCGAGTCCATAACTTAATTTTTGATCAAAAAAGTTTTCTTGTCGTGCATCTTTTTCCTTGTGGATGTCTAATTTTCTATTGAACTAGCATGTTTAACTAGTGTAGATAATGTGCAAATTCATAGTAGTGTTATGTATTGGCATATACATAGTCTTTAAATGCTTTTTGAATGATTTGAAAAATTGGGTACCCTCAAAATTTTTGAGTTTGTGATTACTGAGGCATTCATGTCTTTTAAGTATCTGGCAATGATTGTTCTGGTAATGTGAAGGTAAGCTGAGGCTTAAAGCATGAACTGTAAGTTTATACTTGATTGTGGGTGCAACGTCATGTATGGTGTGAGCTTATTTTGACGCATTCATGCATCTTATATGAACTAAGAACTTGCCTTGTTACTTTAAAATTTCTTTGGTGATGTGGTTGATTTTGAGAGGATCTTAGGCCTTTGTTCTTTTAGTGAACCCACTTTTAGCCTAAATGACCTACCAAATGAGTGAGTGAATCCCTTGTTCCAAAATTTTGAGCTTCTCATTTACTCATTCTTTCTTGACACCTTACTAGCTTAACCTTGTTTGATGAAATACCTAGATATTGGCCCTAGACTATCCTTGAACATGTCAACCTTGATTGAGGCCAAATGCCTATGTTGAGGGTGGCTACATATGGCGGCCCTGGTTTGGGGAATAGATATTTTGTACTTCACCTCAGGCAAAAAGCCTACGTTGAGGGTGGCCCGTATTGTGGGTAAAGTACTAACAATGAGGTGGTTAGTTGGTAAATAAAGAATAAACTGAAAAATCATGAGCTGGTGGAGGAAAAAGAGGTTAAAAGTGCCTTGAATTGAGAAATATTGAACTAGCAAAAATGAGTTCAGAAATAAGGGATAGCTGAAAAGAGAAAGTAAAGACACAGGGAAAGCTTGAAACAAGAGAATAAGGGTGGATTTAGTGAAAACAATTGGGTTATGAAGGCAAAAGTGTTGGTAAACATGGCTCAAGGATAGCTTTTATTCACTACTTGCCTAGAATGCCATACCAAAGCCCCCTTGAACCTATGTTACAAGCCCTTAAGTCCTAAAGTGATCCAAATCCACTTTGTCACCAAGCCGGAAGATGAGTATAGAGGCAAGCTTATGGTGTCAGTCATATTGCATGAATTTCATTTGTGAGAGTGAGAATGTTTCCTCAGTCCCTAAATTCTAAATACTTTTTGAATGAGTAAGAGGGACTTTTTTTTTGTGAGGGCATTTGCACTACTTGACTAGCATGTGGCTATACCGATGATTGTGGATGGTTGATGCTCCTTAGCTTGTCATAGTTTGGTTGCCAGATTCATCATCATGTTTTTGTTGTGCTTAGTATCTTTGCAATCTGGTTTTGAAAATAATAGTTAGGTACCTGGATTAGAGTGAATGATGTATATGCCATTGGTATAGCTGTTGTGTATTTATCAATGTCTGCGTAGATTGAGTCGTCACTTGAGAAGAAGCAACAATTCTAAGTTGAGGGTGTTGATATGTTATCAAAATACAACAATATGATGCCTAAAACATGGGATCTTGTGAGTTTTTAATACGACTTTTTATTGTTTTTATGTGATTTTATGTTCTTGCAGAAAAGTTAGGTTGGCATGATTTTGGAGGGAAATTGTAGATTTTGCTGAAGCATAGGACATACTAGTCTACCTACGAGTCGTAGTGTGTTATTGTAGTAATAAATAGAGACAAAAAATTAGAAACCTCCAAAGTTCAGGTCAACCCTACAAGGCCATCCTACTAGTTGTAAGTCTCACTATGACTTATATAGGTGTACTCGTAGCAGGAAACTGAGAGCGCATAGTTTTGATCAAAAATTAAAGGCCTAGACTACTAGAGTAGCATACAATTAGTAGCCCAAGCAACAACTCATACCAGTTGAGTCTAAGATGTCAAGAACCTGATACAGGACCCCCACTACGACTCGTAGGTGACACTACGAGTCGTAATTGAGAGACATACGAGATGCCAACTGTCTTTTTTGTGTAATTTATATGGTTAAACTTGTAACTACCATAAATACTTTAAGTTAGGTGTTATGTAACGGATTCTACATATTCAAATTTGGAGACATTGAATGTGCCTTTGAATATTGTGACGAGCCACTCAAATTCTGCCCAAAATATGCCTTAAAATGTCCAAAACAAGCTGGAACGCTCTGAAATTCTCTAGAATTCCTTAGAAATGTATGGAGCTTGCAAGAAGGCCTTGGGAGCTTCTAGAAGACTCTAGGCTAGTATAGAGAATTCTTGCCTTGTAAATATCCAAGATATTTTTGTAGGTAGATTCTAGGCTAGCATTTGTAGCCATTGGATCAAATTGATCCTGGCCGTACATTTAGGTAGGGGACTAGTATAAATACCCCCTTAGGCTTCTGATTTTCACCATCAAACAAATCAAGCAATAGAGCAGAGCATTGTAAAGGCTTTCAAGTTGTCTAATAAAGAGTTCTTTCTTTGTTCCTCGAAGTTCCGAGTTCCTTTGTAGAATTTCTTAAGCTTAGTCTTTCTAAGTCCTGCTAAGCTTCGGGAGTTAGGCTGACTAGCAACTTGAGCATGAAAAGTTTCCTAGGTCGCACGGTTCGTTGGACTTAAGACCAAGTCCGTGACAGTTGGTCTCAGAGCTACAGGTTCGAAGACTGTCAGAACATGAGTAATGGAAGGCGCAAGTGAGATCACCTAAGTTGGCAAGGTGAAGTCTAGAGGCCAGAGGTCTTGATCTAGGGAGGCTGTGGTGGAGTTTGATTCACAGCTAGCCAAGGTGGAATTGGCCATAGTCATGGGCAGGAGAAGTTCGGGAAAGCCGACCAGAAGTTCGAAGGAGGTCAAACAAGGCCAAGACGGATTATGGGAGGAGATGCAATCTGCCATGAACCAAGTCCTGGCCCAATGTCTCGACAGTGTGAACACCACGGGGGAGACCCATAGGGCAGAGGTTCTTTAATGCGGAAAGAGCTAGGTAGGCTTTTGCGCAAGCTGGAGATCACGAAGGAGGAGCTTAGCCTGTGCAAAAGGGCACTTGCCCAGGGAACTGTGAGGACGTTTGAGGTAAGGACTATACCTTCCAAGTTGGATGTTCTATGACCCATGTATTTTAAAGGGTTAAGAAATGCAAAGGAGCTAGTATCTGGAGCATGGAGCAATACTTTAGGGTGCTCGCCATGATCGACGAAGCCCTAAAGGTGGACATGACTAGTCTCTACCTTGAAGAAAACATGATGGTATGGTGGAGAAAGAGATAGGGCGTCATTGAAAGAGGCACTTGCTCTATTAGTACTTTGGCGGAGTTCAAAACCGAACTCAAGAGGCAATTCTACCGAAGCAATGTGGAAGAAGAGGCTCATGGCAACCTAAGTAGACTGCATCATTAAGGAAGCATACAAGAGTACGTAAAGGAGTTTACTGAGGTACTTCTTGAGATCCCTAACTATCCCGATAAGGAAGACTTCTTTGCCTTCATGGATGGGTTGCAACAGAGAGTTAGTCTTGAGATCCAAAGATGATGGGCTCAAGACCTGACCACTATTATCTCCATTTTCAAGTCCTTTATTGAGTTCAGGAAAGTGGAGAGACCTAAACCAAAGGACAAGGGAAGAAAGGGAAAGAGCGAGGGAGACCCACATCGAGGCAAGGAGGCAACGGAAAGAGCAAAGGGACTTAAGGATTAACAAGCCAAGGCTAGACCCTCGATTAGCTGCTTATTTTGTGAAGGGCCATATAAGGCGAGAGAATGCCCCAATAAGAGCGAACTCTCAGCCTTGGTTGAGGAATGCGAGTAGGAGGAGGCGAAGATGGGGGCACTATGACTCCTCAGCGCAATCGAGGCAAAGGTTGAGGTGCCCAAGAACGAGAAGAAGGGAAGCTTGTTTGTTGAGGCCAAGATCGGAAAGCACACTGTGAAGGTGTTAGTTGACACGGGTGCCGACAGCAACTTCTCCACCCTACAGGAGGCTAGGAGGATAGGCATCTGATATGAGAAGTACGCGGTTGGCTTAAGGGAGTAAGCTCTGCACCAACGGAGACCTTTGGAGTTACTTGAAATGTAAAGGTATGCTTAGGAAATTGGAACGACCACATCAACATCTCTATAGTAACCATGGACGACTATCCACTTGTCATGGGTATTGAGTTCATAGACCAAGTCAAGGCCATCCCAATTCCCTTTGTGAATTCTCTATGTATCTTGGAAGAGGGTAACACTCTTCTTATTCCACTAGAACGGGAAACCTGACTCCAAGAGCAGCAGATCTCAGCCATGCAACTCACCAAGGGAGTCAAGAAGGAGGAGCCAACCTACATTGTAGCCATGAAAGAAGAAGTCGTCGTTTCTCCAGCCGAAGCCCTGCGCCGAGGAGTACAACATGTCTTGGAAGAGTTTCGAGATGTAATGTTGCCTGAGCTACCAAAGAGGTTGCCACCAAAGAGAGAGGTGGACCATAACATAGAGTTAGTACCCGGTGCCACTCCACCTATGGTAGTGCCATACCGCATGGCACCTATGGAGCTTGAGGAATTACAGAGGCAGTTGAAGGAATTGATGGACATAGGGTACACTCGTCCATCAAAGGCACCCTTTGGAGCCTCGGTATTGTTTCAAAGGAAGCATGACTGATCACTCCAATTGTGCATTGATTACGGGGCATTAAATTAGATCACAATTAAGAACAAGTACCCGATCCCACACATTGTCGATCTCTTGATCAACTTGGCAAAGCACGATTGTTCACCAAGTTAAATCTCCGGTTAGGGTACTACCAGGTAAGGATTTCCGAGGTAGATGAACTGAAGATTACTTGCATCATAAAGTAAGGTTTGTATGAATTTCTGGTCATGCCTTTCGGACTCTCGAATGCGCCACTGACATTCTGTACTTTCATGAACTGTGTCCTGCAACCATTCTTGGACAAGTTCATGGTGGTGTACTTGGACAACATTGTCACCTATAGAAACATATTGAATGATCATGTAAATTATCTGAGACAAGTCTCCCAAGTACTCCGAGAGAATGAGTTGTTTGTCAAGAAGGAGAAGTGTGCCTTTGCGTAACGAGAAGTCTCCTTCTTGGGGCACATCGCCTGAGAGGGTAAACTACGGATGGATGAGTTGAAGGTCCGTGCCATACAAGAATGGGAGCCACTAAGAAAGGTCCCCGAACTTTGATCTTTCCTTGGATTGGCAAATTACTGCCAAAAGTTCATCAGGGGCTATTCTGCTATAGCCGCTCCCCTCACAAATCTACTGAAGAAGAACCAGACCTAAGAGTGGGAGAAAAAATTCCAGGAAGCATTTAAGGCGCTTAAAGAAGCCATGATCAAGGAGCCGATGTTGGTCTTGCCCGACCACACAAAACCTTATGAGGTGCAGATGAATGCTTCAGACTTTTCCCTAGAAGGCATCCTTATTTAAGAAGGGCATCCAGTGGCTTATGAAAGTCGTAAGCTAAATGATGTGGAGAAGCGCTACATGGTCCAAGAGAAGGAGATGACCACTGTAGTACATTACCTGCGAACGTGGAGACATTATCTGTTAGGCACCAAGTTTGTGGTGAAGTTAGATAATGTTTCCACAAGTTACTTCCTTAAGTAGAAGAAGCTGACACCAAAGCAAGTCAGGTGGAAGGCCTTCTTAGCCAAGTTCGACTTTGTGATGGAGTATAAGCCAGGCAAAAAGCAGGAAGGATGAACTTGCCTCCATAACTAGCCTAAATTTCCTGATTGTCGACCGTATAAAGAAAGGGTTGCCCACAAGCCAAGAATCTGTTGGGTTTGGCCAGTCAGAGGAAGACGCGCCAGTTCTGGCTTGAGGATGGGTTATTCCTCACCAAGGAAAACTGGGTATACATGCAGAAATGGGGAAGCTTAAGGAAGGAAATCATCAAGGAGTGCCATCACTCAAGGTATGCAGGTCACCTTGGAGTACGGAGGACCATGGCGCTCATAGAGTGAGTTTGCTTTTGGCCCCAGATGAGGGATGACATTGAGCTCTATGTGAAGACTTGTCTTGTGTGCTAGCAACATAAGGTGTAACAATGTCCCGCAACTAGTCTATTAGAGCCATTGCCCATTACGGAGAAACCATGGGAGAGTATCTCCGTGGACCTATTCACATCCTTGCCAAAATTTGAGGTGCAGCAATATCATGGTTGTCGTGGATAGGTACAACAAGTACTGAGTATTCATACTAGTCTTGACAAAGTTCAATGCTGAAGATGCTACCCAATTGTTCTTCCAACATGTGGTGAAATATTGGGGTATTCCGAAGACCATATTTAGTGATCGGGACACCCATTTCAGCAGTGGATTCTGGATGGAGCTCTTCAAAATATTGGGTCTGAGCTCAACTTTTCCATGAGCTTTCACCTAAAGACGGATGTCCAAATGGAGAGGGTGAATGATTTTCTGGAGCTATACTTGTGGTACTATATTAGTGTCAATCAGAAGTATTGTGCTAAGCTACTCGACATCGCACAGTTTTCTTATAATTTGCAGAAGAGTGAATCAACTGGGGCAAGTTCATTTGAGCTAGCCACGGGACAATAGCTAATGATGCCAAAAACTTTGGCCATTGGTTACAAAGGGCCTAATTTTTCAGCTTACAAGTTTTCCAAGGGATGGCACAAGAGGGCAGACTTGGTGAAAGCTTACTTAGCTAAGGCCATGCAAAAAATGAAGAAATAGGCCAATGCTAAGAGAAGATAGTTAGAGTCGAGGAAGGAGAATAAGTCAATGTGAAGCTCCTTCCTTATCAATGTCAAAGGCTGGTTAAGGTGCACAAGAGGCTAGTAAGGCGCTATGAGGGGCCGTTTCCCGTGAAGAAATGCATTGGCAAGCTAGCCTACTACTTGACTCTACCCTCACACTTGGAAATGCATCCTATTTTTCATGTGAGTCTTTTGAAGCCATACCATCAGGATGAGGAAGATCCAAGTTAGGATGAATCAAAGAAGAACCAACAACCATCACAATGGTGTCGGAGCGAGAAGTGGAGGAAATTCTTACGCACCACATTGTTCCCTAACAGGAGACTCATCCCAGCTACACAGAGTAACTTGTTAAATTGAAAGGATCTCCCAACAACGAGGCAAGCTGGGAACATGAGCTAACATTGTGGAACTACCAGGACCTTATCTGAGCCTAAAGGAGGAAGCACCAAGGATGTCGGTTGATTGAGCAAGGGAGATTGTGACGAGCCACTCAAATTCTTCCCAAAATATTCCTTAACACATCCAAAGCAAACTAGAATGCTTTGGCATTCTCTAGAATACCTTAGAAACGTGTGGAGCTTGCAAGAAGGCCCTAGGAGCTTCTAGAAGACTCTAGGCTAGTATAGAGAATTCTTACCTGTAAATATCCAAGATATTTTTGTCGGATGATTCTTGGCTAGCATTTGTAGCCGTTGGATCAAATTGATCCTAGCCGTCCATTTAGGTAGGGAATTAGTATAATTACCCCTTAGGCTTCTCATTTTCAGCATCAAACAAATCAAGCAATAGAGAAAACCATTTTTAAGGCTTTTTAGTTCTCTAACAAAGAGTTCTTTCTTTATTCCTCCAAGTTCCGAGTTCCTTCGTAGAGTTTCTTAAGCTTAGTCTTTCTAAGTCCTGCTAAGCTTTGGGAGATAGGTTAACTAACAACTTGAGTATTGAATGTTTGCAAGGCTGCGTGGTTCGTTGGAATTCTGGCCAAGTCTGTGACAATATTCTCTCAAAAATATTTTAGCGTTCTAGCAAAGTTCTTTATTTTTCTCTTAGAAAACCCACTTTTGGGGATTTCAAATCATGGTTTGTACTCATTGTCAATCTATTAAGCTTAGAGTTTGCAATTTTTGGTGTCTTCAATCTTCATTTCTTTGGATAAAATTCTCAACTATGCCTTTTATTTGCATTTTTGTTGGTTTTTCCTTAGGCATGAGTAGTTTGGCGTTGTGGGAACCATGGGTAGTTTACTTGAGATGACCTACGTTTGTTAATTTGTATGATTGGGGTTTTGCATGTATTATCTATTCTCTTCATTATAATTGTTGTTTGGTGGTGGCCAACACCAAATCCCATCTACTATCACGATCCCAACAAAGGTAGTGACGAATAGGAAAAGAAAAATAGGTGATAGCATTCAATTGATTTGTTCTTGTATAATCAACCAAACCTGACCAATCGAGGTTGATTGGGACAATAGGTAATGGTTAGATGGCAGACTATGTTTGCCGACTAAGCGCTAGGGTGAAATTCAACCTTCACCTTCACAAGAGGGCTGGAGGAAGCTAAGTTACCATCCTACATGCGAATCTCTAATTGTAGTTATGTTGTCTAGATTAATCGAGTCAACAAACCATGGGGAACATAATTCCCATATTGTCCCTAAAATTATGTATTTTCTCATATCATAGTATAGTGTCTATTTATTTTGTTGTTAAATTACACATCCCTTCCTTTTTAGAGATTTTAGTTATAGAAACTTGAAATGATTCATAGTGAAGTCTCGCAGTCAATCGTTGTATTCCCTGTGGATTCGACCCTAGCCTTCAATCAGGTTAATTGCTGACAGCGACTACTTTCTTATTGGATCGTGAACATCATAAAGGAGTATAAAGGTTCAGGAAAAAGATTTTAGGTTTTTATGAGAATTACATCTGCTATAGTTTCTATGACCAGGCTTACGAGTCGTATTTCACTTTCTGACTTATAGTCCTTTCGCATAGAGAGTTATAGCGACTAGGTCTAGTGTGCACACATCCCAGGTACCATCACAAAAAAAGGAAAATGCTCAAAGATTGAGGTATTTAGACAGAAGCTCAGTGATGAGCCCACAGATGAGGAGCGTTTGGGTAATAAGCAGACCTAGTTGAGGGAGTCCATGGAGGGTTATGACACCTAGCCTAATCCGACAACACCTTGATCACAAACAAAAGTTGTTGCTAGAGCTGGACAAACTCAGGCTCATGTTCATAGTCCTTTCCAGTCAGACGAGGAAGGCAATGATAACAGCGATAGGCATACACCTTAGATAACTACTTCAGGAAAGAAGTCTAGTTTAAAGGAGGGCTCCCAGGATATAGGAGATGCCCAGTCCCCCGTCACCCCATCTTCTTCTTCAGCACCAGATCTTATTACTCACCTGTGGGGTTTTAATGAACCCCTAGTGATTGCTGATGGATTGAGTCCTGTCCCAGGGCTAGAAAATGCAATCACACAATGACACATTACGGGCTAAGGTGGTTGACAGATAAGCTCAGACAATATGCACTACTTTTTGTATGGGACATCTATGTAGCTTATGCAACCACCATTCTTCGTGATCTTCCCAAGGGGAAAAGGCCTCTCACACAGTCAAGATTGAGAGATGTACTAGTGAGAATACAACGGGTCGATATTTCAAAAAAGATGATTCATCATGTACTTTTTGGTCCCAAGTACCACCCTTCGAGATTCACAGTGGAGTTGGATTATAGATTAATGCAGGCTAGAATGGCATTGATTTGAAAAGATTAGGTATAGAGGACCGAGTTATTGAGATTGGTGTATAGTCACATATCTGAGCATGGTCTAGAACCTGCCTGGGTCACCACAAATTCAGAGTCTATTGTTAAGGTATCACTTTCTTTCCTCACCAAGTTCTGATGGGCAGTTGTTAGATCTCGTATCAGGCGTATGCTAGTAGATAACAAACTTACACTAGAGCGAGCAGTACTAGTTGTCTCTATCTTGGCTAGCTATGATATTAATTGGGCCCGACTTATAGTAGAGCAGATTCATGAGTCAGAGCACAAGAGGGCCACTTGTATGCCATTTCTTATCTTTATTATAGACTCTTCATTGCATCTTCATGATACTTGGTATCGGCCTTACACTCTAGATCCCAGCCTGATGAATGCTGATGAGAACCCTGTAGCACTTTAAAGGACACATCCTCCTCCTAGCCAGAGATATTTGCTCTTGAGCTACTATAGGAGGGTTCGATGACTATCCCTACTACTACTCTAGCTCTACTATTGATGAAAGACCCAAGCAGTCTGAGGCAGTCAATATTGAAAGGGGTCCCACTTTAGCTGCTCCTACACCAGAGGCTAGTACATCACAGACTCCTACATCGAGCATGGATCATATATCTATGGTTTCTATTCATACCATGGCACAACCATTATCATGGACTGAGGCTTAGTTGTATAAGTTCATTCAGCAGCTCAGGCCATGGGTCCCGTAGACTATTGCGGACTCAGAGGAGCAATCCAAGGCATTCACCATTTCTACTTTTCAGGAGTGTGTTTTGATGGTCGATGCCACCCTCAATACCTTTGAGGACTGGGTGCTGAAGAGGTTAGATGAGGCCTCACCATCAAGTCTATCAGCCATACAAGAGGAGATTGCAAAACTTATGGCTGACTTGACATCAACATTAACGGTGCCAGTCATAGTTCCATAGTCTATAACTTCAAAGATGTTATTTGATTTATTTTCCGTGGAGGATCATACACAGACTTTCCACAAAAAGAGGCCCCTTATGGAGGATGATAAGGCAAAGGAGAGTCATGCATCCAAAGATTTCTGAAGTTGATAAATAAGGAATCAGAGGATGAGCTTGGGTTAGCCTTGTGCATATCGAGGCAAGAAGAGGAGCAGGAGCATTATAGAGAAATCGGTATTGGTTCATCCGGACATAGTATGGTTGTTGGATAGACTACCTTACAAGAGGGAGATGATCAAATGCAACCCGAGACTAGTGCTTAGTCATAAAGATATATGGTTGTTTTGACCCATTTTATTTACTTTGATTTTGGATATTCTACATTGAGGAGAAGGTACAATTTTTTTTCAATGGAGTGTGGGAATTTATAGACATTGGTGGAGTCTGAGTAGCTTATTATCCATAAAACCCCAAATTTTGATCTTGAGGTTTTCTTGCCTGTGTTCTTTTTCTTCGTGGATATTTATTTTTTGTTGATCCAGAATGTTTAGTATGTTTTAGATAACATTTGTAGCATATAGGACTTCAACTTATGGCATGTACTTGGCTTTGATGTTTATTTTGGAATATTTTGAAATTTGGTACACACAAAAATTTTTGATTAGTAGTTAAATTGCAACCATGCATATTTGGGTGTTTGGCTAAATTTGCCTTGATGAGTAAGGGTAATTGAGATATGAAGCATGATCTGTGAGTTTCTTGTTGATAATGTATGCAATGGCACATGTGAGTGGGCTTATTATGCTAGATTCATTCCTATTTCATGCTAACTCAGAACTTACCCTGTTACTCTAATTTGGATTGTAGATTAAATGGACAGGGCGGTGATCCAAGGCCTTTGTTCTTTCAATTAGCCTACTTTAGCCTACAATAACAAACCAAATGATGGTTTATCCCTTGTTCCAAATGCTTGAGCCTTATAGGAACCAATTCTTTCCTAAAAACCTAATTGTTCTAACCTTTTCTAGTGGTTAACCTTGAATTTCGCCCTGGTCCATCCTTGAGCATTGTGAACCTTGGGTGAGGCAAAATGCCTAATTTGAGGGTGGCGACCAAAAGTTGCCCTGGTTTGGGGAATGGATATTGTGTACTTCAAAATAGGCTAAAAGCCTAAGATAAGGGTGGCCTTTGTAGAGGTAAACTAGCAAAAATAAGATGGCGAGTTGACAATAAGTAGAAAATGAAGAACATCATGTACTGGGAGAAACAAAAAGACAAAAGATGCCTTAGATTGTCATTAGAAGCAAAATGATTGTGAAAAAGAGGTAAAAGCTGAAAAATGAGAATAAAATACCTAGAAAAGCATGAACATGAAGAAAAGGGGAGAATTAGGTGAAATGATTGAGTTGGTAAAGTAAAGGTTGTGAAAACCGGGGTTAAAGGACTGTCTTTAGTCACTATATTTCCAAAAATGCCCTACCAAAGCACCACGAGTCTATATAACAAGCCTAGAAAGTCCTAGAGTGATCCTAGTCTGGCTAGTTGAAAATCTGAGTCATGAGCATAGGGGCAAGCCTAAGGTAGTAGTCAATGTGCGTGAATATCTTTATGAGTATGAGTATGTTTGTATAGTCCCAATGTTAATCTTGAAATCGTCATTGAGTTTATTACTTGGGACTTCCTTCTATAAGGACATCGGCATTGCATTGTTAGCACTTAACTTCTTTAGCAATAGTGGATTATGGATATTCTTTTGCTTGTCATAGTTGTGTTGTCATATGCATCATTATGTCTGGTTTTCCAAAATAGTTATTTGTTCTTGTTCTAAAAAGTTTATATGGGTACCTGAGCCTGAATTGTACAAGATATATGCCATTAAGTTCTGTTCTGTGTGTTGCTATGCTATATAGTTAGATTGAGTCGTCGCTTGAGGGAAAGCAACAATTTTAAGCTGAGGGTGTTGATGTTCTATCAAAGTATGACACATTTGATGCCTAAAACTTGAGATTCTATGTGTTGTCAATGCGACATTTATGGGTTTTATGTATTTTTCTATTTGTTTTTACAGGAAAAGTAGGTTGGCACAATTTTGGGAAAAAGTTGCTAGTTTTGCTAATTTTTGAAGACATATGAGGCCCTCTACAAGTCGTAGCTCAATAACGAGTCATAGAAGTGGCCTCGTGAAGATTTCTAGTGTTGAAGAAAAAACTGAAGTTCAGCCACACAAAACACTGTTACGACTTATCGTTCGCTCTACAAGTCGTACCGAAAGGTTTCGTAGAAAGTTCCAGTGTTCTCTAGTGTTTGACCAAGAGCTGCAGATATGGACAATGAGATGACAATACGATTCCAAGATCAGAGTATGACTCATGAAGATGTTTCGTAGTAGTGGAGTCCAAGATCCAAGAGCTGAGCACGAAAGCACAATTACGACTTGTGACACTAGTTATGAGTCGTAACTACAAGTCGTAGGGTGCGTCGACTACTTTTTCTAATTATTTTAGGGACTTTTTTGTTACTACAATAAATAGTAAATATTAGGTCATTAAGAAAAGTTTTCCGATAGTATTTCATAGATTATAGTTGAAGATAGAGTAGAGACCAACGCCATTAGAACATTTTTACGGTTTTAGTTTTGGAGACTAAATTTTGGAGAGAAGATTCACTTATGGATTTAAGTCATCTTTTAATCTTGTGATTCTCAATACAAATTGGGTTTTCTTGTTCTTCAAAGTGACTAAACATGTCTTCTATATTCATTGTTTCTTTATTTGCCCAAAATATGAGTTGCTAAACCCACATCTTGGGGTTGTGGGAACAATGAGAATCTAACTTACAGAACCCGGATTATTTGCAAATCTTAGAATGGGTATTTGCATGTATTAATCATTTTTCTTCATTTTTAATTTTTTCTGGTGATGGACATCATTAGAACTCGAGCTAGTGTTACCTTCCCGATCAAGCTGGTAATAATTAGGAAAAGAGATTGATTAATAGGATTTGATGATGTGTTCTCATCTAATCAACTGAACCAGACCAAGGGGAGGTTGACTGGGTCTATAGGTAATGGTTAGTTTAGCACACTATGGAGATGGTCCAAGTCCCATAGTGAAATTCCACCTTCACATTTGACCAAAGGGTTGGATGAACACAAATTACCGTCCCACATGCGATATTCTAGTTAAGAATTGTGATATCCAGGGATGTTGAGTTAGTGAATCATAGGGAACACAATACCCAAATTGCTCTCCATTATTTATTGTCTTCCATTTTAGTTAGTTTAATTTCTTATTAATCATAGCAAACCCCCCCCCCCCTTTTAGGAATTGAGTTAGTTAATATTTTAATTTTTTATTAGTGAACCAATTTGTGAAGTCCCGTATTCCCTGTGGGATTTGACCATAACCTTGGTTAGGTTTATTACTTTGACTACCGCTTTGACTTCAAAAGAGAGGTCTATCTTGAGCAAGATGACCCTAGCTTGTTCTTGAGGTGTGCCTTAGAGAATTTTAACACAGAAGGATGAGAGATTGAATGAGGGGCTTAGGGATTTAAGGTTGATACGGGGTCCCTTTTGCATTCCCAAACCAACGTACTTTAGGCTTAGGATTGATAGAAATAACAAAACTTCCTCTCATTAAAACTGTCAGATTCAACCTATGTGACCGACTTATGGGGCATAGGTCAATCCATAGGTCGTAGGTCCTTTTCATCTTGTAACACACCTAAAATTCCTGGACATTGACTTTGTTGGACCCAAACCCACAAAGCCTTGTTACACGCTATGTAAACACATACAAGTGTGGTTGGACTTGTAGAGTCCTTTCACACTTAGCCATTTTTCTTATTTTCTAGGTATCATCCAACGAAAAACCTTAAGGGTCGTATCCTATTTAACGAGTTGTTTGTAACACATAAGTCACCTTCTAGCAAAATCCAAATTTGTGTCATGTATTATAGTCTTAATCATGACCTTTCCTACATATCATAATCTTTTCTACAAGCCGTCACTTAGTTTGTGGGTTACCCTATAGTTGTAAAAATTTCCCGTTCCTCATGTCTCGTGTTTAAGGACCAATCTTGCGGCTCGTAAGTACTACTATGGGTTGTAAGCTTCCTTGGTGGACCTGACTTAAAGTCATTTTCAGGACAACATTTCTACACTCAAGGCTCTTAAACTAGGGGTCACTATAGTAACAAATTCGTTCCTCCTCGGTAAGCAAAATAGATGTAGCATACCGAGAGAGCTCCTGAAATATAACCTCATGCTGAGTCACAATCATTTTTCCCTGCTCTAAGAAAACTAACGGATCCCATATCCTATCATTGAAACTCTTGGCCACAAACCTACTCACAAAGGCCTCTGTAAACTCTATCCAAGTCACTTGTATAGCATCAACTGGTCTTGTGTCTACGCAAATCCACCACAATAGCCTAACAACCCCATCTAGCTAATATGTAGTACATTTGACACCCCAAGACTCCAATGGCATCAATTCCTAGAGCTGCTCTGTACATGTTATAAGAAACTCCTGTGGTTCCTCTCCTGCTATCACAACTCACGCCTAGGGCCTTGACGTGACCAGAGTATGGGGAACCCGAAGGGACCCCAATCAAGCCTTCTAACATATCATTACACATCATTTGTAGCGGAAGCATTTAAAGAACATAATTAGATTACAAATAAGCACAAAGAGGCTAAGGGAAACTATCATAATATAAACATCAAAACAAGAGAGTTATGGCTCAATACAAACATATCCAGCAACACCTCTAAAACTTATATAGGAGTTGGAGCCAATACAAGCAACGGGGCTCACCCTCATAGCCAATACATACATACAATAAAGATAGTTTTAGTACATAGCATGAGATCATAGACATTGTCCCCAGAATAGAGGACTCACTAACTGGCTTGAGAGAAATCGTACTATCCACATGGAGGAAGATGCTCGAGTGGGGCTCTAGTTCCTATATGGTGACATTATGTTGGCATAGAGTATGCGTTAGTATGTTTAAATATACTAAGTATGTAGTATTCAACACAACAAGAGATAAGCAACATAATAGAAATGCATAACATAGGCAATGAATAAGCATATAGTAATATGGAATGCATGGAAGATGCTCTAAGTAAATCATGCTTACATAGAATATAATACATGTGCAAGAAGAGACCATCATTATATAAGTCATGGTCTATTGAGGTACCGACCCATTAATTAGTTGGTGGATCGTCTCACCCCCACCACCCATGGTGTATGTGGTACCAACCCCTTAATTGGTTGGTGGATCGTCTTACCCTACCACCTATGGTGATTGAGGTACCAACCACTCAACCTGATTTTCAAGGTACAAATCCCTTAACATGGTTATCAAGGTACATGCCACTCGACATGGTTACTTGGGTTGACAACACCTCGAGCGCGGCATGCTCAATTCCCAACATGATGTAAGAGAATATCATACGCGTACATTCCTTTTATCATCATAATGTCATTCATCTCATAATAAATGCATTAGACCTTCAATTCTTCAAGAAATCATAACTGAACATTTTATCAAATACTTGGTAGATGTGTAGTGCTAGTTTAGAATCATGCAATTTAGGGATGAAATCATGCAAGAAAATTCAATGTAAAACCATCCATCAATACTTGGTAACAACCTCAAGAAATATACATAAAACCATTCATCAAATCCAACAATGGGTCTTAGATTCGTAGCTCAAAACATGCTAAAAATGTCATAATTTCATAAAACCTCAACATAGTTCATAACCTAATTCATAATAAGTAAGACCCATAAGTAAATCAACTTGAAATCATGCAATTTAGGTAAAAAAGGAGCTTAGGAACCATGGGTGAAAGAACCCAATTGTTGAAACCCACATACCTTGACTTTTGAGAATTGTTGATGAAGATTTGAAATGGACACTTGAAGCTTGGTTGAATTCCTTAAGATTCGGAAGAGATTTGGACACTTGCATTTTGAGAGAAATATTAGTCTAAGGGTCTAAGAGAATATTGGGGAATGTCTTGTATGATAAGAAAGCAAAATATGGCTAAGTATAGGTGTTTTCACGCATAGGAGGACTTAGGCCCAAGACCCAAATTCCTTGGACCAAGGCAAAATCACTGGCAACAAAATACAAAGGTTTGCATCTGGTCGAAGATGCAGACCAATCGCGAAGGCACTTTTTACGCAGGCCTGCGACAACTGTGCATCGCGATACCATCGCGGATCAATTCTT
>JAOTQR010000097.1:7600730-7639928 GCA_025774065.1 Solanum ossicruentum | reverse complement strand
GCAGACCAATCGCGAAGGCACTTTTTACGCAGGCCTGCGACAACTGTGCATCGCGATACCATCGCGGATCAATTCTTTAGGAAAATGAAATTGCAATTCGTTTGCTCTAAAATTGGGGCTAGACCCATTCCCCACCCAATTTGTCCCTCTGATCAAGAATATGATGAATTTCGATATCACGCATGCATTTCGAGATATATGGAAATTTTGATTCTATGCACTTCCATGGCATATTTTCGGGCACTTTTTGGGGTCGTTTCACCTTCCTCCCTAGAAAACCTTGACAAAATTAAACTTATAAAATACGTAAGTAACTGTTGGTCCTAAGGTAGCTTGGTTGGTGCTGCACTGTGTTCTACATCTCCAAGTACTGCTATAAATTCTCCAATAATTATTAGCACCATAAGTGTGACCATAAAGGTGACTAGGGGAACTGGTGCCTCCGACTATAGGGAGGTATGTCCGGTCATTTCTCGATAAAGTGAGAAGACTTCTCCATATCTAGGACTAACAACACAACCCTACCCCTGCCCGAAGTCAGTCCTCTATATAGAATATGTTGAAAGAACGATAAAAATCTAATTCAAATAAAACCAAAGACCATTGACGATGTCACAAAAAAAGGGATAAAAACATAGTGAGTTTCCTAACATCTCATAGACTCCTGAAGATAAGTCACACATGTCTCTGCACCCATTCACAAGATTCTACTAGATGGTAGTTTGTATGATAAGACTAGTGATCCCTAAAGCTCTGATACCACCTTATAATGATCAAATTTACTAGTCGTGAAGGCGTATGTGCCCCAGACCTAAGCTCTAGGAGTGACATGGTGAACAGGAACCTGAGAGTACCCAAACAAGGCTCAAAGTATCCATATTCAGATCATCAATTCAAAAGAATATATAAACAGTAAACATATAGTTCTAATAGACAAGAAAGTAGGACTCACACTATGGGTATGTCATACGGATAGGGGTTTACATGGATTCACATAACACGTAGCACATAATGCCTAAGGGATAGGTAAGTACGAATCACTTTGTGGGGGCCATTCACGACTTAGGATCTTCCACATTTCCATATCATAATCATAAACGATTCATAATAACAATGTTTGATAGGTAGCCATTCTATAAACATAATCTTTGAATACATTACATAACATATATCCACAAAGTAGTCTACAAGATGTCTAACAATGCCTCTAGTTATAAGATTGAACAAGGGCAAAGACATGTCTCGGGCACACCATTAAAGTAAATAATATAAAGCAAGCACCATAGGTAAAAGGAGGGTGGTTTGTCCTTAAATGATAGGATTCACCATAACAAGTATCTCAAAATCCGATCTAGTCATGGAATGATGGTTGAAGGTAGTCTCCGTTCCCTGTATGGTTAGATAATATAGGCAAAAATTATACATTAGTATGTTTGAATATACTAAGTATACAGACATGCAATGCATATAACTGACCAAACCTGCATTAAATGTTAGATGATAAAGGCACTTAATATTGAAAGAGATGCATATAACAAGGAGAAGTAGTACAATAATATGCAAGGAAATTCATGATTCACGAGACGTCATAATGCTCATATATTGAGGGGATGTGACTATAACAGTCATCTCAAACTGATGCGAACTATTTCATAAATTCGTCTTATGTAGACCTCCCACTGGTAAGAGAAGATGACTTGTTAAGAGTAATCTTCATCACACCTTACGACCCTATCTTTAAGGTGTGATAGACACCTTCATTACGACCTCACCTAGGATTTCCATATAATATCATGTCATGTGATATCATAATGTGTAACCATTCCTTGTGACCCCATCTTTTCAGTAATAGATACCATATACCTATGTTGGAACATAGTTCAAGAAAAGAGAGAGGACCTTTTGGGATAGCCCTGACGCCTCTAAAATATTCGGTGCTAAGTAAACATCCAAAAAGAATACTTATATACATACATGCTTTCAAAAGAGGCACAAGTCATTTCAAATCATTTCAATGCAAGCTTTGGTTCAAAAGTCAAACATATTTCATAAATATTCATACATGTGCTCAAAAGGCAAACATACTTCGAATCATACTTTTGATGCATAGGAATGGCTCATTCACATATATCGAAATGGTGTAAATACCTAATATGCTCAAAGAGATATATCATATACATTTATGTGATCACATTCTTATTATAACCATATATGTGAGCTTACCTCACCAAAATCATTATCATCAAAAATATGTGAGCTTAATCCACCATTAATTTCATAAAGTCCAGTTCATGAATGCATATGTCATGACTGATATGTGGATAATGATGGGCATTATGGATTCAATCTTAAATTAAAAATGTAATATGATATTCAACAAAATCCATAATTAAAATCCACATTCAAATCATAATATTAAATGTCCATGCTTACATCAAACTTTAAATTGACAATGCATATTCAAATCTTCATAATACTCATATTGGCTTTAAATCACTTAAGAAACATCAATAAAAGATAGCCCGTACTTCAGTTAAATCAAATATATAATAATCTTTAAAATAAACATTTAAAGTAAGCTAAAAATCATGAAAATTCAAGTAAAATAGTTTGGGTCTTCATGGTTGAAAGGGACCACGAATCAACCCCACATGCCTAAGTTCACCAAGGAGAAACAAGATGAATTTGATGAAGATTGAAGTCCTTCATTGAATCATAGGCTAATTCTCCACTAGAGTCTCTAGCAGCAGGTATTAAGAGAGTTAAATTTATTTCTAAGTGTGAGAGTGAATTTGAGTGAGGGAGATAGTGCTTAGGTCATTTGAATGTCTAAGGATGCCATAGAAAGTCACAAAAGACCCTTAGGAGACACCATAATTATGAAAATGCCATTAATGAAATGACTAGAAAAATGTTGCCGGGTGGTCCTGTGGTGTGGTATACAACCTGTACTAAGGTATACGGTCCGTGTGCCTGATATCGCCAAGTTACACCTCCGTTTTGAGGATAAAGCGATTGTTTTCAAGAAATATAACCTAAATAAGGTTAGGGTCGAACCCAAGGGAATACGTAGACTTAAGAGAGTTCAGTCAATGAAACTTTAGTGATTAACGAATGTACTTCCCCAAAAGGGGGGTGGGTTTACATTAGTCAGTAGAAAAGTAAACATAACTACCAAAGGAGTTACACCAAGATGCCCCATGATTCCCTAACTTAGTATCACTGGATTGCCAATTCTTTTCTAGTGTGTAGCATGTAGGATGGTAAGTTAAGTTCACCATATCCTTTGTTCTAGTCAGGAGGAAAATTTTACTATATGACTTCGCACATCTCACAGTGTACATTACAAACCCTTAGCTATTAGACCCAGTAGTACCACCCCTTGGCCCAGTTCAGTTGATTGGATGAGAACACATCAATCAAATCTTATTAATTAATCTCTTTTCCTATTCATTAATACCTTATTCTAGTCAGTAACACAAGGCGTGTTCTAATCTTGGCCACTACTAGAAAACATGCAAAATGAAGAGAGTTAATTGATACATGTATGCACACTTTCCAAGAATTATGAGTTATCTCATCTTGCCATGTTAGTTCTTCATGGTTCCAACAACACTAGTTATGGATTTCACTACTCATGATCTGTGTAGATGCTTGACTTATAAATTGGAATAGCATAAAAGAGCATGTACAGAATTGAATTAAGAACAAGTGAATCTAATGTCAAAGAGAATCAAAAGATTAAAGATCAAACCAAACAAGTGTTTATCAAAACTTTCCATGTTATCTCACTATTTTTCCTCTCTCATTGTTGAGTTCTCTGTGTAACGTAGGTAAACTTAATGAAATACACCCTAAAAACCTATTTATAATATTGAAAATACAAGTCCTAAACACAATAGAATAGCTGGGTCAGCACGCCTTAGGAACAAGTTTTGGAGTGGTATTGCATTCCACAGCCTATAATAAGGGTCTCGTACATACTCCTGTATGATCCATAAAGTGCTTTAGGACCCGTAGGAAGGTTTCATATGATGAATCTTCAGAAAGTACCTCATCTCTGATCTTCATGGCACGAACCATGTTCTATGACACATAAATCAATCAATGACCTGTCTGCATATTCATAGAATCAACTTCAGAAAATTAGCCCTTCACTGGAATTGCCTATGAAACCAACTCAACAGCCGGTAGAGTGAACCACGGCCTGTAATGTGTCTCGTATTGCATCAAAATCAACAACTTTTTCACCTTCTTCCCAAAATCAAGGCCACTCCAGGAATAATGTAAATATAACACAAAAACATAAAAAACCAACTAGTACTCATTATGAACACGCAAAATTCAAAATTTTAAGCATCAAAAGTGTGGTATTTTTTGAGCAAATCAACATCATCAACTTAAAATTTTTGGTCATCCTCAAGTGACAGACTCAATCTATATAAGCAATACAATAACACACAAACCTCAACCCAATGGTGTAAATCACATCAATCTTAAACTCAGATATCCACACCATTTTTTTAAAATAGAATGAGATAGACATCTAGCAAACAAATACAGACTAGTGAATGTGACAATAAAACTATGACAAGTGAGGTACTATCCACAATCCACAATCACTTAATAAGTCTAATACTAATAATGCAATGCAAGGGTCCTCGTAGAAAGAAGTCTCATATTTGACTCTCAATGATGTTTTCATGTATAACCTTGGGACTATCAAAAATCACTCAATCTCACAAAAGATATTCATGCATCATGCCAAATACCATAGGCCTTTCCCTATACTCATAACTAAGTCCTGCAACTACTTGGACTAGGATAACTTTAGGACTTTCTAGGCTTGTAAAGTATGCTTAGGGGACTTTGATATGGTATTTTGGGAATATAGTGACTAAAAACCCTACTTGACATCGCATTTTCCTACACACTTGCCCTACCAACTCTGTTATTTCCATCTTATCCTCCCTTTCTCCTATTTCAAGCTTCATTGGGCGCTTTCTTTTTATTTTTTAGCTTTTTACCTTGCTTTTACAATTCATTTTTTTAACTCACAGGAATCACTCATTTTTCTTGCACCTAGTACATGATTTTTCTTCCTTTCTTTATATCCCTAACTTCTTTCTTATTTTTGTGTTTCACCCCTACACCAGTCATCCTCAACTTAGACTTTTGTTCTAAGTTAAGTTGAGGTGCACAGTATCCATCCTCAAAACCAGGGCTACTTTTTGTTGCCACCCTCCACTTAGGTTTTTTGGCTCAGTCTAAGTGGACAATGTTCAAGGAAGTACCATGATTAATTTCAGGATTTTACAACTAACAAGGCCAGGTTAATTAGGTGTTTGCAAGGAATAGGTAGATGTTAGGCTCAAACATTAGGAACAAGGGCTATAATGCAATTTTGGTTGGTCATTTAAGCTAAGTGTACTTTTAAGAACGATGGTTTAATATCTATTCCTAATCCAATTAATCTTCAGTCTAACCTACAATGACAGGGCAAGTTCTGAATTAGCACTCAATACATAAATATAGCAATTTAAGCTCATACTCGTAAGGCACTAACTACATTATCGACAAAAGACTTAGATCATGCTTTTTATCCCAATTTATCCTCATTTATCAAAATAAACATTGTTAACATACCTAAACATGCATGGTTGATTTCTAAACTAACTAATCATTGTTTTTTTTTTGGTGGAAATAACTTTTCAAACAAATACAAAACATGTTATATGCCACCTGTATTAGTACTATATGCTACAAATACTACCTAATACATCCTAAACGTGTTGGCTCAATAGAAAGTAAATATCTATGGGGAAAAAGAACACATACAAGAAAACCTCAGTATAAAAAATTGGAGTTGCTATGGAGCTAAGCTAGTCACATTTCACTTAGGCTCCTAACTACAAACACCTTATCAGAAAAGAGGTGCATTGTCCCCAATGCATACAATCATAGAAAAACAAATTGAAAGGGGTTAAAAATCATACTTGAGGCCTACGCCCCGGTGTGTCACTGAGTTTAATCATCCTCGACCTGCGTGATAGTCTCCTCAGTAGTAGTACTCTATCCAGATTTAACACCCCATATCTTACAACACTAGTACTATTCAAATGAAACATGATATGACTTTTCAAATTAGTGCAATTTTTTTTAAAAAAAAAGTACTTGAATCTCAAATTAGAGGGCGATGTGTACGTCTAATGCTAAAGAGGGTCGAGTCTAAATAAATTTTACATCAAATAGAGGAGATTATAACCCTAAATGAAGTGAGAGAAGTGAGGTGCTTGTAGGGCCTAGCATCACCAGCTTATTAATATGTGTTAATATATGGTCAAAAGCTCAAGAGAAAGTTGGCCAGAGAGACCCTTTGAAAGGGTTCAAAAATAGCCCCTTAATTTATTTCACTTTTGAACAATTTTCAGCTTTCCTAAAGACACTTTTTTTCTCTTTACTTCACTTCACAAGGCAACCAATACAAGCAATACAACCCTCTAGGGCTCTTGAAGGAAACTTGAATATTGAAGGCTATGGTGAGTGAAAATATCCATGTATTTGTTATACTTATCCCATGACAAACAAGAAATATAGGCTAGTTACGCTTGTGAACAAAGATTGGACAACATGTGTTTAGAAAGTTGTTGCACATTTGCCTTTTTTTTAGTGACTAAACTATGGTTTGTGGATTGTGTTATGAATAGAAGTTGATATCCATAGCATGGTTTGAGTTATAGATATTAATCTAAGGTTGCTACCCTGATTTTGTTTCATTTAAAAAATGAGTTTCATTGTGTTATCTTAAGTGTGATTTTGATTAGAACTTATAGGTTGATGGATGGAAGGCTATTGCCTCACATCCTTCATGACTGCTTTGGTAGTATTTTGAGATTGTTTTTTAAGGTTGTTTTTATTTATAGATATGCTGAGGACATTTTGGGTAAAGTTGAAATAGGTTCGGGATTGTTGACGTTGAAATGTAGCGAGAATACGAATGTGATGCTAATATTTGCGTGTTGTGCAAGATTGTCATTTCTTGTACCTTTTGAACTATGGTAAGACTGTTAATGGTCTAAAATAAGATGTATATGACATGTACATAAAAATGGTTATTAAAAAGCACGATTATAAGTGAAAAGGTTGAAGTAAAGCCTTTGGGTCACTATTTATAATCTTGTTGCCCGGGTGTTGGTTTTTAAGATATTGGGGCTTCCAAGAAGTGTTTCTTTGCTTCTAATACTAGTCTTATTTCCTATTATATTTTAGATAAATATTTGAGGGTAAAAGAGGCACTCCAAGGTAGTAACGAGGTCATACAACGAGGTATGTAAGGCTACTTGATTTCGTATTATTTGGCATGAAACACAGATCCCTCCTTGGCACAAAAAGGCACTTACCAACTCTGACAAACCTATTAACCATGTCTCAACTCATTCACATATTCATATGCCCCCATACATCGCCACCTTCAAATCTACATACATACTTGGGCACCAAGATACATGAGTTCGTTCTACTAAATAAAGTTCATGTGTTCTTCTACCTCCTATGCATTGCATTATTTGTGTAACCTATTCCTTTCATTATGGTGTTGTCTTTTCTGATTATTTACATGTGCTATGTTGTATTTATAGTCCTACAGCTCCAATATTGTGACCACCAAAAGAATCATCTCAAAAGTAGTATATTGCTTATTGATGGGTGGTAACTTGAAGGGTGAAAGAATCACCTAGCCAGGGTCGATCGTATCACGGGGGTAGCCCAAGGGGTGAAAGGAAAGTCTGAGCCAGGGCTGATTCCGATAGAGATTCACCATTGATCAGCTGGTCATTCATATTACTCTTTGTGTACAGATTATATAGTAAAGGTAAAGTAATAAAAAGAACATAAAGGTATTTCCTACCTTACATATTTAGTATATTATCTCATACTAATGTCCCTTATGGGGGACTTGCACCAATGTTATTTGTAAGTAAAATGGATGGAACTTTGAGAATGTGCATCGACTATCAACAATTGAATAGGGTGACAATTAAGAATAAATACCCCTCCCTAGGATTGATGATTCATTTGATCAGTTACAGGGTGCCAAATGCTTTTCAAAAATTGATTTGAGATCAGGGTCTCACCAAGTGAGGCTGAAGGAGAAAGATATAACAAAGACTGGTTTCAGAACACGCTATAGTCACTTTGAATTTCTTGTTATGTCATTTGGGCTAATGAATGCACCAACAATTTTTATGGATTTAATGAATAGGGTATTCAAGCCATTCTTTGATGTGTTCCTTATAGTGTTTATAGATGACATTTTGGTGTATTCAAGATCAGAAGAGGACCATGCAAATCACTTACTACAAGTGTTACTTGTACTTCGTGATAGACAATTATATGCCAAATTTTCTAAATGTAAATTTTGTCTAAACTTAGTGGCATTCTTGGATCATATCATGTCTGTTGAGGGAAAGAGGGTCGATTCACAAAACATAGAGATTGTGAAATATTGGACAAGGCCAACAACACCCATGGAAGTACGGAGCTTCCTAGGTTTGGAAAGATATTACACGAGGTTTGTTGAAAGTTTTCTTCTATTTTTGAACCTCTAACAAAGTTAATACATATAGCAACCAAGTTCTAATGGAATGATGCATGTGAAAGGAGCTTCCAGGAGCAGAAAAATAAGCTAACTTTTGTACCTATGCTAGTACTTCCAAAAGGCAATAAGGGGTATGCAGTGTATTGCGATGCTTCAGGAGTTGGCTTAGGGTGTGTACTGACACAACATGGTAGGGTAATTGCTTATGCATCTAGACAGCTACGACTACATGAGAAAAACTATCCAAAACATGATCTTGAGCTAGCAACATTTGTGTTTGCTCTGAAAATATGGCGCCACTATTTTTATGGGGTTCACATTGACATATATACTGATCATAAGCACCTACAATACATCTTTAAGTAGAAAGACCTAAACTTAAGACAACGGAGATGACTAGAGCTAATTTAGTATTATGACATTGATATACTTTACCACCTGGAAAAGCAAATGTTGAAGCCGATGCTCTGAGTTATAAGGCAATCATAAATATTGGTAATCAAGCCATGGTAAGTCAAGGAGTGACTAAGGATCTACGTCAGCTAGCCTATTTGGGGGTTTTCCTTCTTGAAACTCCAAAGGAAGGGGTTATTGTACATAATGCAACAAAGTCTTCATTAGAAATGGAGGTGAAAGAAAAACAGATCAAGGATCTTGTTCTACGACAGCTTAAGGAAAAGGTAAGTCAGGATACAATAAACATCTTTGACCTTACACAAAATAGAGTACTTTATTGCCAAAATAATTTATGTGTTCCTAATATAAATGGATTAAAAAAGAGGATAGTGGAAGAAGCCCATCATTCCTAATATTCCGTCCATCCAGGATCAACTAAAATGTACCATGACCTAAAGGGAATGTGTTGGTGGGGAGGCATAAAAAAGAACCTTGCAGAATTTGTGGCTCAGTGTCCAAATTACCAACAAGTGAAAGTAGAATACCAAAAGCCAGGAGGTTGTATGCAGTGTATAGAGCTTCCACCATGGAAGTGGGATATGATCAATATGGATTTTGCTACCGAGTTGCCTCACTCATTTTAGAAGTTCGATTCCATATGGGTAATAGTTGACAGACTTACAAAGTCAGCACACTTCTTGCCAGTTAGGAGTGATTACACAGCTGAAGAGTATGCCAAGCTATACCTCAAAGAGATAGTCAGGCTACGTAAAGTCTCAATCTCCATTATCTCCGATCAAAAGTCTCAATTCAATGCAAAGTTTATCAAGTCCTTCCAAAGAAGTTTAGGGACACAAGTGAATCTGAGTACAACATTCCACCGTCAAACAGACGGTCAAGCATAACGCACCATTTAGACACTTGAAGATATGTTGCGAGTTTGTGCATTACACTTTAAAGGTAGTTGGGTGGACCATTTGCCACTTATTGAATTCGCCTATAATAAATGCTACCACGCGAGTATCAAGATGGCACCATATGAAGCTTTGTATGAAAGGAAATGTATATCGCCAATTGGATGGTTTGAAGTGGGTGAAACCACCTAGCTTGGGCCAGATTTATCACAACAAGCCATGGAAAAAATTTAAGGTAATACAACAGCGGCTAAAAACATCCCAAAGTTGTCACAAATCATATGCGGATGCTAGAAGGAGAAGATTAGAATTAATAGTAGGGGATTGGGTATTTTTAAAGGTGTTTCAATGAAAGGGGTTATAAGATTTTGTCAGAAAGGAAAACTAAGCCCACGTTACATAGAGCCATATAAAATTATTAAGAAGTTTGGGTAGGTTGCATATGAACTAGAGCTACCCCAAGAGCTTTCAATGGTTCATCAAGTTTTTCATATCTCAATGCTTCAAAAATGCATACATGACCCATCCTGTATCACTCCTATTGAAGACGTGCAGGTTACAGAAGATCTCACATATGAAGAGGTACCTATTGCTATTCTGGATTGTCGAGTTAAGAATCTAAGAAATAAAGAAATAGCTTCAGTAAAAGTACTTTGGAGAAACTAGCAGATAGAACAAATAACATGGGAGGCCGAGGATGCGATGAAATGAAAATACCCTTACTTATTTGAAGCTAAAGAGGAAGTCCAACATGAAAAATTGGGACACTAATAGGTACGTGTGATTGAATACTTAGTGTGTTGTCAAAAGTTTGTGTAAGTAAAGGTTTAAACATGGTTAAGCTATCCATTGTCCTAACATTCGAGGTTGAATGTTCCTAAGGGGGGGAGGATGTAACACCCCACATCTTACAATACTAGTACTGTGAAAATGAAATATGATATGGCTTTTCAAATTAGCATCAATTTTTAAAAGTGCTTGAATCTTAAATTAGAGGGCAATATATATGTCTAATGCTGAAGAGGGTCGAGTGTAAATAAGTTTTAAGTCAAATTGAGGAGATCACGACTCTAAATGAAGTGAGAGAAGTGAGGTGCCTGTAGGACTTAGAAAGCTAGCAGGTGAGTCACCTACTTGCTTAGCTTAAATTTTCTAGCTAAACGGAGACGAGGCCCGACATCGAATTTGTCTGTGTCCGATAACGAATAAATTCCATGTTAAGAGTGTAATTTTAGCCCAAGTTTTAGCATCATAAATGGACAATACTTAAAGCCCAAGATGAATAATAAAAGGTCCCAAGTACATCACAACCCACTTGACTAATTGGGCCCAAACTAAATGAAGAGGAATTAGGAAAATGGACAACCAAAGCCCATCAACTTTGAAACCCAATTAGGCCCAAGTGAAAAAGACAAGCTTCTACATCACTACCTTAATAATAAGAAGCTTAAACAAAACATGAAATTCGACCAAATGCTCCTTTAAAAAAGCTTACAAGTAGCACCTTTAAGTCATTCTTAACATGGAAAAAAAATCAGCTTTCAAACACTTTGTCTCTACACTTTCTTAACCTGGGAAAGTAGCCACAAGGATACTTTTAGGGTTCTTGGAGAATCTCTACACCTTGAAGGTAATGGTAAGTAAATTCACTTGTCTGTTCAGTATGGTTTTCTTATGAAAAACAAGAGACTATGTTTGTTATGTTTATGCTAAAATTGTTGGACAGCATGTGTTCCAAAAGTTGTTGTGCATTCTTCTTGTTTATTTGGAAGCTTTTATCTTTTTGGTTGGATATATAATGCATAGAAGATACTATTCTTAATGGGTATTGGTTCTTTAGTGACATATAAAGGCTGCTGCACCATTTCCACAGTCCACAAAAGTGAGTTTTTGTGTGATATCGTACTTGCGCTCGTAATAGAAACTTGTGGGCTGATTGATTGAGGACTATGGTCTCATGTCCTCTACCTATTTGGAGTACTATTTATGAACTATTATAGGAATAGTTTTATGTGTATACATGGTGGCGACTATTTGGTTAAAGTTGAAACAGGTTTGGAATTGTCACGTTGAAATGTAGCGAAGGGATGTAATGTTATGCCGGCAATTTGTATATTGTGTAGAATTGTTATGTTTTGTGCTTTGTGGGATGTTGTAAGATTGTTATGGCACTAAAAAAAGATGCACATGATATGTATATGAGAATGTGTATTAGAAAATATGATCAAGTGCACATAGGTTGAAAGAATATGCTAGGATTTATAATTATACGCTTGCTGCCCGTGTGTTGTTTTCTTTTATGAGATTGGGCTGCGAAGATTTATCTTGGTTGCTAATGCTAGTTATATCACATACTATACTATAGATAAATATTTAGAGGAAGGGAAAGTTTTCTTTAGATAATAGCAAGGTCATACAGTGAGGTATGTAAGGCTACTCGATTTCGTATTATTTGGCATGATATCTAGATTCTTCCTTGGCACATAAAAGCACTTACCAACTCCGACACAACTATTAACTGTGTCTACACTCTTTAACATGTTCATATGCTGCTACATAGTCACCTTTAAATATGCATACATACGTGGATACCAAGTTACATAGGTTCTTGTTGCTAAATAAAGTTCACAAGTTGTTTCATCTCATACGCATTTCATTATTTGTGTAACGTACTCTTTTCATGTTCATGATGTCTTTTATGATTATCTACATATCATATGCTACATCTACAGTCCTAAAGCTCCAATATTATGCATACCAAAAGAATCATCTCAAAGGTAATTGATAGGTAAGGTATATTGCTTATTGACGGGTGGTAACCCGAGAGATGGAAGAATAACCTAGCCAGGGTTGATCCTATCAAGGGGGTAGCCCAAGGGGTTAAAGGAAAAGCCTACCCAGGGCCGATCCCAATATAGATTTACCACAAATCAGTTGGTCATTTGTATTATATGCTGTGAATAGATTATACAGTAAAGTTAAAGTAATAAAAAGAACATGAAGTACATGCTCCCACAGTACAACTAAAGGTGGTCTCTTATCCTACACCAGTGCATAGGTTCATTTGATTTGTCACTTCATATACAGTATTTCCTATCTTATATATTCAGTACATTATCCTATACTGACATCCCTTACAGGGGACCTGCATCTCATACTGTAGGTAAAGGTGCTAGTAGCTCTCCGCAGTAGGAGTACAAGATATCAAGCCACTATTACCAAGTTCCAGGTTGCTATGGAGCTTTGTGCGTCTAGAGCTTATATTTTTGTACTGTATAATTATTCTCGGCAGGGCCTGTCCCGACCCTTATTAGATAATTTTCCTTATCTAGAGGCTCTGTGACTATATAAATTAAAGTGTGGTCATGTCTCATACTTTAGATACCGTGGCCCCAATGGCCTAGCCATATGCATTTCCTTTTGGATTGTTATTGTTGTTTACTTTCTTGTAGGCATGTTGAAAATAGAAATCCTTTATAATATCTATAGAAAGCACATAGATACAAGTTGGTTCTCCCGGGCCTTATTGGCAACGGGTATCAGTCCACCTTAATAGGACTTTAGCCATGACAAAACATAGGAAAATTAATGGTATTTGGTTAACCAAGAACTTACCAATTTGTGGGATTGAATTGTAGAAGATGAAGGAGGTGGTAGGACACTAAATCCTACGTTGCCAAAAATTCTCATCAAAAAACACACGGACAATAGCCATTGGTGGTCAACTAATTAGTGTGGGGTATGGCTGGGCACAAGTTGTAATTTTAGGGCTGAAATGGGATCACAATAATTTGACCTTATTATTTATAATTTTTACCTAGTTAGTAGAAATTTGATGGGCGTGACTCAACAAAATTTTGATTATGAGCCAAAGATTGTTACACAACTCATGAATTGTGGTTTCGTAGAACATCCAAACCCATGAGTTTAATAGACCAGTCAACGAGTCATAAAATGAAGTATGACTCATAGTGCTGGTCGTAGAAACCACAAAACTAACAAGAATTTTAGAAAACTTACTTGGGATCCACGAGCCTAATTCACGACCTGTAGTTTTATCTATGAATTGTATAATTGTCTCATGGACTGGGGTGGACAACTTTTTGCCTACTGGATATCTCTATGAGATGGCATATGGGTCGTAAAATGATTTATGGCCCGTAAAACCAATCATCGAGGAACTTTTTGATGCCCTTCTCAGCCAAAATTGCTAACTTAGCCATATGCTTGCTTATTATTCAGTGAAAACACTGTTACCATATATAGACCTAGCCCAATGTCTAAGATCACAACCATAATGCAAGAAAATAAACTACCTATGAATCCAAAAATTGAAAATAAAGTTACAGTACAACTATTACATTAAAAACCTTGGGTTGACTCTTAAGTAGTACTTGATTTATAGTCACGATAAGACATGGACAAATTGGTAACTCAGACTTCACCAACTACCCAGACTTCATTCTTGAAATCATCTGGCCTTTTCATGGACTAACAGATATTGAAGACAACCTTTTCATCGTTCATTATAAAGCTGAGTTGACCAGCTTCCATAAGGAACAGTCTTCCCAAGATGATTGGCACGTCAAAGTTGACTTCACAACCTAGGATTACAAAGTTTGTAGGGAATATGAACTTCTCAACTTGCCCAGCACATTATATAGTATTCCCACAGGCTTCTTCACCGTGCGATCAACCATCAGCAAGTGCATGCTCGTCGGAGTAGGGGCTCCTAATTCTAGCTTCTTGAAGATAGCAAAAGGCATCAGATTAATGCTGGCACCTAGATCACATAGTACACTTGTGAACTCCACATCTCCGATGTTGTAGGGCATGGTGAAAGCACTGGGATCTTCTCGCTTTTGGACCAAGGAGCTTGTAACAAGAGCTCTGTAATGCTGAAGCTCTTAGGAGAGCCCGTGACTCACAGTGTGCTTCTTCATAACCAGGTCTTTCATATACTATGCATACCCTGGTATCTTCTCCAATGCCTAAATTATAGGGATATTGATGGAGTGTTGTTTTAGCATAGACAGAAAGTGTTTGAACTTACCTTTATCCTCCCTCTTTTTGATTCTTTGAGGTAATGGAGAAGGAGGCCTAGGAATGGGCATGAACTTCTATGGCACATTAGTAGCTTCACACACCCAATTATTGCCACAATCATCTCCTATGTTTGTATCCTTGGCCGTAACTATCTCCCCTCGAACATCATCCTCATTAATTGGCATAGGAGGATCAATGGTGCTCCTACCACCATGAGTAGTAACCATCATGCACTGCCTTTCTTTCTTAGGGTTCTGAACTGTATTACTAGGAAGTGTACCCCTCTGATGTTGATTGAGTTGAGACAATGCTTGGACAAACTGTTTCTCAAGTTGTTTGATTGTAACCAAATGAGACTCAATTTTTTGGTTAACATTGATTTCAAATTTCATCCCCCTTAGAGTCTCATCTTGTGTTTCAACTTACTTCAATAGGCGAAATATCTTCTCAATTCTTGAGCTACTTGCACCAGCATCATGGTTATGTGGTGGAATATGCAAACTATTTCTGAAACCATCTCTGTGACCCCAATGTGGATCTCTCTCTGGGCCCCTGTTTGGGTCATAGTATCCTCCATGGTTGTCCCTGAAAGCTCCATCTCTTTTGGAGTTCTGACATTCACTTCCTTCAACTTGGACATTCACTTCCTTCAACTAGGCGCCATTAAACACTTGAGCTTTGGTCCAAAAAAACCCCCTATCTGATCAGCAATAAAACAGGTGTCCTCCTCATAATAAGACTTATTTTCATAGGTTCATGTGGAGGTTAATGGACCACTTCAGTGACTCACTTCTAGTTCTACCTCATCATCTCCTCCATGGCTGTGCAGATTCAGGCAAGCTCCTGCATAATTTCTTCATTTATCTTATCTTTCTCCGAATCGGCACCCATAACACACAAACTTTTAGTGGATTGTTTGTCTCTCTACCCCCATACATGATTAGTCTCGACTACTCTCTCCATCTTTTTTGCAATCCTTGCGAATGGCTGATCTAAGAATATGTCCCCTATGATAGTGTTAGCACAATCTTAACTATTCTCATCAAGGGCACGGTTCTACCAAGGCATCATCAACTAGCTTGCGGCCTAGGACACTCCTCAAGCATTTGTTGAACCGCTCCCATGTAGTAATAATTGAGTCTGTAGAAAGTTGCTTAAAGTTTTGGTTTGGTCTTTCAACTTGACATTCTTTGACCTCGGGAAGTATCTCCCTAAAAACTCCTTCTGTAATTCAGTCCAACTTGTGATCAAACTTTGTGGGAGCTCAGGTAGACATAGTGCTATATTGCCTGTAAGAGAGGAAGACACAAAGTCCCACAATATCCATTTATAGATTTTGTGTTCCCATCAAACTCTTGCAAATGAATGTAACCTTCGATCGATGGCTATGAAGATCCCACAGTTCTACAACATCTGAAGCAACCCAGTCAAGACAACAAACTTTGTGTCAACCAGTAGTGGTGGACAAACAATAGCTCCAGTCACCTCCATAGCCATAGGATTCAACCTGCATTAATTCCACTGTAAAGAACTGGCATTAAAATCATGAAGCTATGGAGCTATATACTCAAGAGGAGGTGGGTTCTCATGATTAGCCTTCTCATTCTCATTCCAATTCAGAGCTGCATTAGATGTGTTATTAGTGTTTGGACTATTCTCCTCAAGGTTCTACAGATCTCTAGGTAAAACAGAGTCAAGGGTATACCTCAACTATGCGTGTTGGGCATACACTATTCTAATACTTGGCAAAGAAACAAAAACAACAAAGAAATGTAAAATGTAAGAAATAAGGATTAATACCCAGATCACTATGAATTAAATTAGTCTAGTCGTATTCACTGGCAACGGTGCCAAAATCTTGATGTCGCCCAAGTTACACCTCCTTATTGAGGATGAAGCGATCATTGTCAAGAAATAGAATCTAACCAAGGTTAATGTCAAACCCCAGGGAGTACGTAGAATTAAGAGAATTCAATCAATATAACTTGACTGATTAACCAATTTATTTCCCCAAAATGAGGGTTTACAATAATAAGATGAAAAGTAAACCTAACTAGCACAACAGTTTAATGAATTTGAAGAGAAACTAGGGTGTTGTGTTCCCTATTATTCCCTAACATAGTATCACTAGATAACCAAATTATTTTCTAGTGTGTAGCATGAAGGACGGTAAGTTAAGTTCAAAAAACCCTTTGGTCCAGGCGAGACATGAACTTAACGACATGCCTTGGCCCATCTCCGTACTGTGCATTATTAACCCTTATCTATTAGTCCTAGTATAGTTTCCCTTGGCCCATTTTGATTGATTAGACGAGAACACATTAATCAAATCTTCCTAATTAATTTCTTTTCCTATTTATTACTACCTTGGTCTAGTCAGTAACACAAGGCAGGTTCTAATGTTTGTTATCAATATAAAATAAGTAAAATGAAGAGAGTTAATTAATATATGCATGCACAGTTTCTAAGAATTATGAAAGATTTATGATAAGTGTAGATACAAAACATATAAATTGGAATAGAATAATAGAGCACTTACAGAATTGAATTATGAATAAGAAAATCCAATTTCAAAGAGAATCAAAAGATTAAAGATCAAATAAAAGTACAAGTGTTTCTCAAAACTCTCCAATGTTATCTCACTATTCTTCCTTTCTAATTGTTGAGTTCTCTGTGTAATGTGTGTAAACTTAATGAAAAATACCCTAAATACTTATTTATAATATTTAAGAAACAAGTCCTAAATGCAATAGGATAGCTGGGTTGGCACGCCTCATGAGCAGGTTTACGAGCCATATAGTATTCCACGGCCCATAATCGGGGTCTCATACAATGTTTTTAGGACTCTGGACATCAAGTCTATGATACCCCTCTATGACCCCTAAAGTGGTTTATGACCCCATAGGTGGGTTTCATCTGATGAATCTTCAAGAGGTCTCTCATCTCTAATCCTCAGGGCACAAACCATGTTCTACAACATGTAAAACAATCCACGACCTATCTACATGCTCATAAAATAAAATTCAGAAAATCACCCTCTCACTGCAATTGTCCACGAAACCCACTCCACGGCCTATAGAGTGAACTACAGTCCATAAAAGGTCTCTTAATATAGTTGTATTCTCCATATTTAAGTGTCTAAATCTCTTCTAGATCTTAAGGATTTCACTCAAGCTTCAAGTCTCCATTTCAATCATTACCAAAAAATTATCCAAACTTAAGGTATGTGGGTTTCTTTCAAGGGTTCCTTTCACCCATGATGCCCAAGCTTCCATTTTACTTAAATTGCATGATTTTAAGTTGATTTACTTATAGGTCATACTTATTCTGTATTAGACTATGAACTATGTTGGGATTTCATGAAATTGTGACTGTTTTACCATGTTTTGAGCTATGAATCTATGAGCCATTGTGGGATTTGATGAAGGGTTTTGTTGTATATTGCTTGCGGGTGTTACTAAGTATTGATGCATAGTTTTACAATAGATATTATTATATGATTTCATCCCTAAATTGCATGGTTTTACAATAGCTCTACGCACCCGCCAAGTATTTAATAAAATATCCGATTATAGTTTCTTGAGGAATGGAAGGTCCAATGTATGTCTTGTGAGTTAAATTACTTTATGATGATGAAAGGAACATATGTATATGATATTCTTCTGTATAGTGTTGGAATGTGACCATGCACTACTCGAGGGTTTAAGAGTCCTGATAACCATATCGAGGGGCTTGTACCTTGATAATCAATCAAGTGGTTTGTGCCTTGATAACCGGGTTGAGGGATTAGTACCTCAATCACCATGTGTGGTAGGGTATGACTATCCACCAACAAATCAAAAGGTTCATATCCTGATGCCTAAGTTGGTGGATTAGTACCTCAATCACTAGGGGTGGTAGGTGGCGACGATCTACCAACCAACAAAGGGGTTTGTACCTTGGTAAACTATGAGTTCTATAATGATGGTCTCTTCTTACTCATTTATTATGTTCTATGCAAGAATGTTTTACTTTAGCATTGATCATACATGGTATATTGTCATTATGCTATCTATTGCTTACCATTATTCTTTCTGACTATGTTGCCTATCTCTTGTTGCATTACATCCTACGTACTTAGTATAGTCAAATGTACTAATGCATAGTCTATGCCTGTATGATGCTACCATGTAGCAACCGGAACCCCACTTGATCATCCTCCTCTATATGGCTAGTACGATTTCTCTCAAGCTAGTTGGTGAGTGCTCTATTATGGGGACAATGTCTATGTTCTTATGCTATATATTAGAGGTGTTGCTGGACATGTTATGCATAATGTTATGAGCTTTGACTGTCTCTTCACTCTTGATTATTATGATATGAAAGATGTCCCTTAGCCTCTATTATCCCTATTTACTATCTTTTGTTATTTTATTGCTTCCACGAACAAGGATGTACAGTGATGTGCTAAGAGGCTTAGTTGGGGTCCCTTTGGGTTCCCTATGCATCGTTTCATATCTAGGCCCTAGGCGTAGGTCATGACAGCTCTTCCATAGGCCCTTAAGGAACATGGTCCTTATTAGCTAGGGCAAATCTTGGTAGGAGAGTTCTTCATAAAGGCATCTTCTGAAACGTAGCAAGGACATCATCAAGAAAAGGAAACCATAATATACAAGCCAAAGCACGACATAAGAAATTGAAAAGTCAGACAATTCCTGGGACATCATCATAGCCTCCCACTCATAGGTATGGTACACTTCAAACCCATGAATTGGACTACTCGATCAGGCATGTTGGACCCCAAGGATCATTTATAAACCTAATGCTCTGATACCAAGCTTGTTATGACTCAAACCTAGGATCTAGGAGTGACATAGAGAATGGAAACTCGAGAGTCCCCAAACAAGCCTTAAATTATCAAATGTTAGCATCATAGATTTGTATGCATATCTGAATAGTAAACACATAGTTCTAAGGTACGAAAAGTTGGGCTCATCCTATAGGGATGTCATAGGAATAGGGGTTAACATGGATTCACATAACAAGTAGCATATAAACACTAAGGGGTGGGTAAGTATGACTCACTCTATGGGGCTAATTCGGGACTAAGGATCTTCCACATTTCCAAATCATGAAACCATATCATAATACTCATAAAAATTCCAGAATAATCAAATCAGAAAGGTAGCCAACATGATAAACATAACCTCCGAATACAACATATATCATATATCCTCACAAGTGTCTAGAAGATGTCCAACAATTCCTCAAGTCATAAATAGTACGGGGGTCAAAAAAAGTCCTAGGCTCACCCTCAAAGTAAATAATATAAACAAAGTTCCATAGGTAGAAGGTGGGGTAGTTTGTCCTTTAAAGGTAGAACTCACTACAACAAGTATCTCATGATCTGATCTAGTCGTCGAACAGTGGATGAAGGTAGTCCCCAATCCCTACATGGCTAGATCATATAGGAAAAAGGTATGTGTTTGTGTTTAAACATACTAAGTATACGAGCATCTAATGCATATGACTTACCAAACCCTACATTCAATGTTAGATGAAAAAGGCCTATAATATAGAAAGAGATGTATATAACAATGAGAAGTAGTATAACTATAAGCCATCAGATTCATGATGCTTAAGATGTCATGATGCCTGAGATGCTATATAGAGGGGGGATGACCATAACCGTCAACTCAAACTAATGTGTGAGCTATTACATGAATTTGTCCAATGTAGACCTCCCATCGATAAGGGAAGATTACTTGCCACGTAATCTACATCACACCTTACGATCTCATCTTTTCAGTGTGATAGACACCTTCCTTATGACCTCAACTTTTAAGAAGGATTTCAATATCAAATAAAATCATATCATATAAAATATATACCCATTCCTTATGACTCCGTCTTTTCGATAATGACTACCAAATAACCATGCAGGCAGATAGTTCAATGAAAAGGAGAGAACCCCGTAGATAGCCCTAACGCCCCTAATTCATCTAGTTCTAAACTAACATCACACAAGAATACTTATACATATAAATGCTTTCAAAAGAGGCACAAATCATTCCAAATCATTTCAATTCCTACTTGGGATGAAAAGCCAAACATATTTCATAAACATTTATACTAGGGCTCAAAAGCAAAATCATACTATTTATGCATAGGAATAGCTTATTCATATATATCTGAATGGTGTAAACACCCAAAATGCTCAACTATCCATATCATGGATATTTAGGTGATCACATTCTTGTTATAACCATATATGTGAGCTTAACTCACCGAAATCATTTTCATAAAACATATGTGAGCTTAACCTATCAATTATTTTATAAAATCAAATTCTCATGAATGCAAATGTCATGAATGATACGTGAATAGCAATAAGAAATATAGATCCAATCTAAAACTAACAGTTCAATATGGAATTCAAGTAAATCTATAATTAAAATTCACATTCAAATTGATATTGATTACCCATGCTTAGATCTAATTTTAAAGGGACAATGCATATTCAAATCTTCATAATACTCATGTCACCTTAAAAACATCAATTGAACATAGCTAATACTTCAATTCAATCAAATAAACAATAATCTTAAAACATCCACATTTAAAGTAAGCAGAAATTCATGAAAATTCAAGTAAAAGAGATTGGGTCATCAAGGTTGAAAGGGCCTATCACGACCCAAACCGAGGGCCTAGATGTACACAGTGAATGGGAACTCGAGGTGACCCCGAACATGCCTCTTAGCATATCATACACACATCCTTGGTCGCAGAGGTAAAATAAATGACAACAAAAAGGAAACGGGACTAAGGGAAGTCTTGATATTTATAAAGCATAAAAGTGTCAAAGCTCAATTCATAAGTACATCACTTGTTCCAACAGCACCTCTAACATAGATTGGAGCGGAGGCCAAGTCACTTTTCGGGCTCACCCACATAGTATAAAGGATTCAACATAAAGAGATATAAAAAGTAAGAATAGCCTAGCTAGTGTCCCCGGACATAAGCACTCACCAAAGCTTATCTTTCAAAGCACCGAACTAGCCACGTAGAGAATGATAGGGAGGTGCTCTGGTTGCTACATGGTAACATCATATAAGCATAGAGTATGCATTATTACGTATAGATGTACTAAGTATGTAGGATGCAATGCAACAAGATATAAGCCAACATAGTGAAAATGCATAGTCATAAGCAATGGTTTGTTATAATATCAATATGGCATGTATGATTAATGATTGAGGTAAAATATGCTTATAAATCATATAACTTGCAAATATAGGTTACATGCGTAGGAAGAGACCATAATCATCATAGCCTAAGAAAACTATCACTTGAACTCCAAGGCATACCACCCCTTGAAAGTTGATTGAGGTACCTACACCTCAACATGCTAGTACGGGCATGCCTCCACCCCACAAGGTCATTGAGGTAGATACCCCTCAACAAGGTAGTACGAGCAAACCACCCTGGAAAAGGTTATTGAGGTACATACCCCTCAACATGATAGTTTGGGCATGCCACGTCCCGACAAGGTCTCATCTAGCTAGTATGGGCATTCCACTCCCCCCCCCCTCCACGACAAGGTGACTGAGGCTTGACACCCCCTCAAAAAGGTGATTGGCTATGTCACCCCCCAACAAGATGTGATAACTAGCAACACCATAGATACGTTCCATAAATTCAATGCATACATACAATCCCTTAATCATCATAACATCACTTGACTTGTAAACCATGCAATAGATAATCAATAACTCAAGAATCCTTGTTAAGACATTTTATCAAACAATTGGCGGGTTTGTAATGCTAGCTCATAATCATGCAATTCAAGAGTGAAATAATATGATAAAACTCAATTTAGATTAATCCACCAACATATTGTAAAATCCTCATGTAAATACCTTGAAATGCATCATCAAATCTCAAATAGATCATAGTTTCATAGCTCAAAACATGCATAGTCTCGATAGGCAAGACAACTTCATAGTATAAGCTTAAAATAGATAAACATGAATATTAAATCAACATTTCATAAGGCCCCAACATAAATGAAAATCAAAATTTAGAATAAGTGATACCCATAAGTAATACAAATTGAAAACATGCAATTTTAATAAAATAGGAAGGTTAGGCAGCATGGGTGAAAGGACCCAATGGTTGAAACCCACATACCTAAATTTGGGAATTCCTTAATGTAGATGTGAAGGAGACTTGAAGCTTGAATGGAGTTCTTGAAATAAAGAATTAAGCTTAAGATACTAGAATTTGGATGAAATATTTATTTAAGTGTTAGATAGGGTTTTGAGATCGTCTTGAGTGATATAGAGTTCAAAAATAGCTAAGTATAGGTGTTTTCACATATATGTGGGCATGAGGTTATGACCCCAAGGCCATTGGCCATGAAAAAAATTTTTCAAGAAAAAGTAACACTGATCAACGTCCTAGGCGCGTCGCGACCAGGGTGCAAATCACCACTGGAATTCGTAATTTTCTTTTGTGAAAATTATTTTTTGCTACGGGTCCTCTAAAATTGGAGTTTTACCCATTTCCCACTCAATTTTGCCCCTTGTTCAAGAATATAACAACAGATTATTGTTATCACTCATGAATATTGAGATATATGAAAATTACGATTATGGGCATTTTCGAAGCACATTTTTTAGGTGTTTCAATATCTCCCCTTTGGGAACATTCATCCCCGAATGTCAAAGAAACGTACATAAGAGAAGTAATCATGAAGATCTCAGCCCAACATGAATGCAACAAATGGATTTAAACATCATTTTCAAAAATCTTAACATTAGAGTAAAAAATCACCATGAACTAGTCAACATAAAAATGAATGCATGCAAAATGACATAAGGGGTGAAACTTAAGACTTGAAATCATATTGTGGACTTAAATTAGTACCTTAGGCTTGAGTAGAGTAGAAGAGGTATGAATATCGCTTTCTCATGTACGCCTCAGCTTCCCATGTGGCACTCTCAACTTGATAGTTCCTCCAAAGAACCTTGACAGGAGCTACATCCTTGTTTCTCAGACTTTTCACTTGCCTATCAAAAATCTCCACCGAGACCACCTCATAAGTCAAATTATCTTCTACAACACCCATAACATCCAAGGGTACTATAATATTTGGGTCAACCACACACTTTATCAACATGGACACATAGAAGATCGGATGAACCGTGTCCGTCTCCCTAGGCAACTCCAACTCATATGCAACCTTACCAATCCTCCTCAAAATTTTATTATGGCCCAAAAATCATGGGCTTAACTTTCCCTTCGTGCCAAATTGAACCACATCCTTCATGGGTTAGACTTTAAAGTAGATCAAATCACTAACCTTAAACTCAAGATCTATTCTCCTCACATCGGAATAGGACTTTTGTCTACTTTGGGCTGTTTTTAATGTCACCCTATTTAAACTCACCTTCTCCAAGGCTTCTATGACCAAATTCGGACCTAGAAAAGCCCTTTCTCCCACTTCAAACAAGCTAACTGGGGTTCTACTCTTGCCTACCATAAAGAGCTTCAATAGGAGCCATACTATTGCTTGAGTGGTAGCTATTGTTGTAAGCAAATTCAATGAGTGGAAGAAGTTTATCCCAACTACCATTAAACTCCAAAACACAAGCTCTAAGCATATCCTCGAAGGTTTGGATAGTCCTCTTGGCTTGGCGATCTATTTGGGAGTGAAAGGTCGTGCCAAGCTTAACCTTGGTACCAAGTCCTCTTTGAAGGGACCTCCAAAAGTGTGAAGTGAATTGAGAACTATGATCTGAAATAATAGACAAAGTCACCCCATGCAATCTAACCAATTTTTGAATGTACAACTTAGCATAATCTTTGGCATTATAAGTAGTTTTGACCGGTAGGAAGTGAGCCAACTTTTTCATTCTATCCACAACAGCCCAAATATAATCAAAATGCTTTCTAGTCTTAGGCAACCAACCACAACATCTGTGTTGATTTCCTCCCAGTTCCAAGTAGGAATCTCTATATTTTGGACTAAGCCACCCGGCCTTTGATGTTCGGCCTTTACTTGTTAGCAATTGTGACATCCAGATATGAACTTGTCAATGTCTCTCTTCATACCACCCCACCAATACACTTCCCTCAAATCTCTATACATCTTTTTGGAACCGGGGTGGAAAGAATTGGAACACTTACGAGCCTCATCTAAAATCTTCTTTCTCAAGTCATTGACACTAGGCACACATAATCTACCTTGGCACCTAAGTGCACCATCTCCCCCTTTGGAGAAAACCTCCACTTTACCACAATCAGTGAAGACCTAGAACCATCAACAACTACTACACCACCATTATCAAGTTCATCTAACCTAACCCCCAATCTAACCAACTGGTGAACCTCTCTAGCCATCTCTTTGCTACCATCATTAAATGAGCTAGACTACCCATAAACACCCTACTTATAGCACGACCATAATATTAGCTTTGCTAGGGTGATAATGCACACTCATATCAAAATCATTAAGGAGCTCTGACCACCTTCTTTGTCTCAAGTTAAGATCTTTTTGGGTGAACACATATTGGAGACTCTTATTATTGGTGAATACATCAACATGAACACCATACAAGAAGTGATGCTAAATTTTCAAAGAAAATACCAAGGCCGCCAAATTAAGATCATGGGTGGGATGATTCTTCCCACGCACCTTAACTACTCTAGAGGCCTACGCTATCACCTTAAATTTTTTCATCAAAACACACCCAAAAAAATCCTTGAGGCATCATAATACACAACAAATCCCTCCAACCCTTTTGGCAGAGACAAGATAGGAGCGGAGATAAGCTTATCTTTCAAAGTGTGAAAACTGTTTTCACACTCATCAATCAACAAAAGTTTTGCCTTCTTTTGTGTCAATTTAGTCATAGGAGAAGCAATAGAAGAGAAACAATTTACAAATCTCAAGTAATAACCCGCCAAACCCAAGAAACTTCTAATGTCCGATAGATTCGAAGGTCTATGCCACTTTCTAATCACCTCTGTTTTCTTAGGATCCACTTTAATGCCATCACCCGAAACCACATGCCCCAGAAAAGCAACCTCTTTTAGCAAAAACTCATATTTTTCTTATTTTACATACAACCCCTCCTCCCTCAAGATTTGTAACACCACCCTCAACTTACCCATATGCTCCTCCTCTCTTTAGGAATAAATCAAGATATCGTTAATAAAAACCACCTTAAACAAGTCAAGGTAGGGTTTAAAGACCATATTCATAAGATCCATAAATATAGCCGGTGCATTAGTCAACCCCAAGGACATAACAACAAACTCAAAGTGCCCATATCTAGTCCGTAAAGTCGTCTTATAAATGTCGCACTCCCTCACTTTCACATGGTGATACTCGGATTAAAGATCAATCTTCGAAAAGTGGCTAACCCCTTGAAGTTGATCAAAAAGGTCGTCAATCATTAGTATAGGGTAACTATTCTTTATGGTGACTCTATTAAGTTGCCGCTAATCAATGCACATTCTAAGTGAACCATCTTTTTTCTTCATAAACAACACCAGTGCACTCAAGGTTACTTACTATGCCTTACAAAACCCTTCTTCAACAAATTCCTCAATTGCTCCTTCAACTCCTTCAACTCCACCAGTGCCATATTGTAAGGGGATAAGAATGGGTTGAGTGTCAAGAAAGAGGTCTATACCAAAGTCTATTTCTATTTCTGGAGGAACACCGGGAAGATCATCAATAAAGACATCAAGGAACTCATTACTAGAACCGACTCTATTATAGGGACATTGGACTCAACATTTCTAACGCTCACAAGATGATAGAAACAACCTTTAGAAATCAACTTTTGGGCTTTAAGATAAGAAATTAATCTATCCTTTACCAGCATATCACGACTCTTCCACTTAAGGATGGGCTCATCAGGGAATTGGAATGACCCTATGGGTTCTACAATTAATAGAAGCATAATATGCATGCAACCAATTCATTCCAAGAAAAAAATCAAAATACACTATATCTAATTCAACAAAATCACAAGGCAAGATTTTATGCAAAATTAACACGGAACAATTCCTATAGACTCTTTTAGCAATAATGGACTCACTAACGGGGGTAGACACTTCATAAGGTTGACACAACAATTCAGTACTAACATGAAGCTTTTAGGCAACAAAAGGAGTAATATAAGAATGAGGCACCCAATACTATCAATGCATTCACATCAAAATAAAAAACCTCTAACATAACTATGACGACATCGAGAAACTCATCTACCACTTATCTCCCTTTAAGAGCATAGGAACTATTTTGCCTTGGAGCACCCCCCTTGTTGGCCTCCTCTCCACTTTTGAGCCGCATTTGGACCTTGGCTTTGTGGATGGTCATCTCTATCTGTGTTTCGAGCACAAGGACAATCAATCTCCTTAAGACCCACTTCACCACAACCATAAGAAGCATTGGAGTCCTTCAAACATGGACCATTATGGTTCCTACCGCACCTCTGGCACATAGGGTTGTCATTAGCAAACCTTCTATTAAGAGCATTGGGAGACCCTTGGCTTTAGAATTTGTGGCCTTGAGAAAACGGGACACCATTGGAATTTTGGAATCCACCTTCAAAATGAGTCTTCTTAGACTTATGGCTCCTTCTCTTTATAACCTTCTCACACTCTAGTTGTTCAATATATGTCATGAGTTTGGACAAATCCATATCATCTATAAGAATGGCGGTATGATACTCCTCATTGACCAAATCGGATACACCAGACACAAATGTTTTCATCTTTCATCTTAGCTTGACAACCAATTATGGGGAATACTTGGAATGTTGGTTGAACTTGAGGGCATGCTCCATCACATTCACTGGACCTTGCTTAAGGTTCATATGTTCTATCATTTTAGCCTACCTTAGCACGATAGGAAAGAACCGGTTGAGAAATTCTGCTTTGAACTCTTCCCAAGGGATAATATTGTCGTTCCCATTCTATATCTTCAATTAAGTGAACAAAATTTGAGCCACCCCTTGAGTTAGTAGGACGCCAACTCCACTTTTTTCTCCGAACTAACCCCCATAATAGGAAACACCTTATACACCTCATCAATGAGTTCTTAGTGATCCTCATCCACACTGGACCCATGGAACTCCGGTGAGTTCATTATGGTAAAATCCCTCATCCTTAAGACCGAAGTAGAAGCATGAGGAGCTTGGGACCGATGGTTAATTTAGTTGGTCATAGCATGAGCCAACATGGTGATAGCACCTTTGAACTCATCATAGGTCACTCCCCCATCTTGAGGAGCTTAAGGAGCGGGAGTGGCCGGTTGGTCCTCGGGTGAACAGGCTCTCCTTAACCTTTCTCTTAGAATAGGCATGATTTAGAAAAGCAAAGAAAACTTGTTAGAGAAAAAAGCCTTACCTTAACTTCTATTATATGACATAGATCATGAAGAAGGGAAACATTTCCTAAAACATCTCACAACGTCTTAATCATTGTTGTGGTGCACTTCACAACCATGAATAAAAATCTAATCGACATGGTGTGCTAGATTCCAAGGACCATTAACAACCTAGTGCCTAATAACAAATTTGTCACAACCCAAGTCTAGGGCCTAGATATGACATGGCGAATGGGATCCCGAAGGGACCCCAAACAACCCGTTTAGCATATCTTACACACATCCTTGGTCGCAAAAGCAAAATAAACCACAACAAGAGATATAAGTAACGAAAATGTAACTAAGTGAAGACTTCATATTTATAAAGCATGAAAGAGTCAAACCTCAAAATATAAGTATCTCAATTGTTCCAACAACACCTCTAACATAGATTGTAGTAGGGGACAAAGCACTGTCAGGGCTCAACATCATAGTATTGAGTATTAAATATAACGTAATATCAAAAGTAAGTGTAGCATAGGTAGTGTTCCTGGACTTGAGGACTGACCAAAACTTATCTTCCAAAGCACCGAACTAGCAATTTGGAGGATGGTCGGGAGGTGCTCCGGCTCCTACATGGTAAAATCATGTATGCATAGATTATGCGTTAGAATGTTTGAATGTACTAAGAATGTAGAGTGCAATGCAATAACATATAAGCCAACATCGTCAAAATGAATAGTCATAAGCAATGGACAATTATAATATTGATATGCCATGCATGATTAATGCTTGAGGTAAAGCATGTTTGTAAATCACATAACTTGCAAATATATGTAACATGTGTATAAAAATACCAAATTTATCCTAGCCTAAGCAAACATCACTTGAACTCCAAGGCATGCCACCCCTTTGGAAGGTCGTTGAGGTACCTACCCCTCAACATAGTAGTACGGGCATGCCAACCCCCGATAAGGTGATTGAGGTACATACCCCTCAACAAGGTAGTATGGGCATGCCAGCCCCCAATAAGGTGATTGAGGTACATATCCCTCGGCAAGGAAATACAGGCATGCAGCCTCCTGACAAGGTGATTGAGGTATATACCCCTTAATAAGCTAGTACGGGCATATCACCCCCTAATAAGGTAATAAAGGCTTGACACCCCCTCAACCAAGTGATTGGGCATGCCACCACCCAACAAGGTATGGTTAATTTGCAAATCCATAGATACATTCTATAAATTCAATGCATACATACAATCCTTTAATCAGCACAACATCACTTGACTTGTAAACCATGCAATAGGCCTTCAATAACTCAAGAATCCTTGTCAAGACATTTTATCAAACACTTGGCGTGTGCAATGCTAGTTAAAAGTCATGCAACTGAAAAGTGAAAAAATATGAGAAAACTCAATGTAAATCACCCAACCAATCCATAGTAAAACCTTCATGTAAGATACCTTGAAATCCATCATCAAATCTCATAATAGATCATAGTTTCATAGCTCAAGACATGCATCGTCTCGATATGCAAAACTACTTCATAGTATAAGGTTGAAATAGATAAACATGTGTATTTAATCAATATTTCATACGATCTCATCATAATTTATAATCAACATCCATAATAAGTATTACCCATAAGTAATACAACTTGAAAACATGCAATTTTCATAATAAAAAGGTTAGGAACCATGGGTGGAAGGACCAAATGGTTGAAACCCTCACACCTAAATTTGGGCATTCCGTGATGTAGACCTGAAGGAGTCTTGAAGCTTGAATGGAATTCTTGAGATCCAGAATTAAGCTTGGACACTTGAATTTAGATGAAAAATTTGGTTAAGTATTAGAGAGGATCTTGAGTCTTATAGAGTCATGGGGCTATGGCCCCCATAATTCTTGGGCCGAAACAGAACTTTCAGAAAAATTTAAAACTGATCCGCAACCCTGGCACGTCGCAGCCACCACACTAATCACAACAGGAAATTGTAATTTTGTGCAAATTATTTTTCGCCAGCGGTCTCCTAAAATCGGCGTTATACCCACATCTCACTTATTTTTACCCCTAATAATGAATATGAAGTTGGATTTTCGATATGACACATAGATTTTAAGATATATGATAATTATGATTGTGGGTATTTCAGAAGCACATTTTTGGAGAGATTCTGGGGCATTTTAGGGACATGAATCAATCCCTCATACTTAATCTTACCAAGGAGAAATAATAAGAATTTGATGAAGATTGGAGTCCTTCAGTGAATCCAAAGCTAATTCTCTACTAGAGTCTTCTTTGAGATGAGTTGTTAAGAGAGTTGAATATAATTCTAGAATTTGAATGAGGGAGATATAGTTTAGGTCATTTGAACGCCTTCAGATAGCATCAAACGTCACAAATGACCCTTAGGAGAAATTATAATTATGAAAATTACATTAATGAAATGAGAATAAATATGTTGCCTAGGTCCTGTGGGGGTACACAACCCATACCAAGATATACAGTCCATGTCCGCTTCTATGATTCGATACTTAAAAAATTTCCACTTATAAAGTTTTGAGATAGTAATTCCAAACTTTGAACAATTACATGCCAATTCCTATATGGAGGTCATCACAGCCCATGAGAGGTCGAATGGACCGTGCGGCCTCCCATGAAGCTTCACTTAGAAAAATTCATCATTGAAAAGTTTGAAGATGGTGATCCAATAGTTAGAAAATTTTCACTCTGACACCCATACAGAAGGTCTCATAGACTGTGAAAGGCTATACATTCCATAAGGGGTTTGTGTGTGAAGTGCCATGGCTGAAATGTGGATTTTCAAGGACATGGACCTCCACATTTTCATGCCCTAAAGTCCTATTAGGGTGGACTAGCACCCACTGCCGATTAGGCTTGGGAGAACCAACCTGTACTATGTGCTTTCTATACATATTATAAGAGATTTCTACCTTTCACATGCCTTTAAGCAGACAAACAGTGATAACAAGCCAAAAAGAAATGCATATGGCTAGCCGTTGGGGCCACGGTGTTTAATGTATGAGACATAACCACACTTTGATTTACATAGTCTACAAAGCCTCTAGATAAGGAAAAGTATTTGATAAGGGTCTGGACAGGCCCTGCCTGGACTAACTATACAATACAAAAATAAGCTCTAGACACAAATAAAGCCCCGAAGCAACCTGGAGCTTAATATCAGCAACTGGATGTCCTATACTCCTATTGGGAGATCTATTAGCACCTGCGCCTGCAGCATGAAATGCAGATCCTCCGTAAGGGACGTCAGCATGAGATAATGTACTGAATATGTAAGGTGGGATATACTGTATGTGAAGTAATAACTCAAATGAGACCATACACTAATGCAAGATTAGAGACCACCTTTCGTTATACTTTATAATCATGTACTTTATGTTCTTTATATTACTTTAATTTACTATATAATATATGCACAACTATAATATAAATGAACAACTGATCAGTGGTAACTAAATCAGGATCATCCCTGGCGAGGTTCTTCCTTAACCACTCGGGCTACCACACCTGATAAGATCATCCCTCGCTAGGTGATTCTTCCACCCCTTGGGCTACCACCCATCAATAAACAATATAATTTACCTTTCAATTACCTTTGAGATGGTTCTTTTGGTGGTCACAATATTGGAGTTGTAAGACTGTATATGTAAACAATATGACAACCAAAAGAGTACGTTACACAAATAATGAAAAGTGTATGAAATAGAACAACTCGTCAACTTTTTTTAGTAACAATAACCCATGTAATTTGGTATCCATGCATGTATGTAGATTTGAAGGTAACTAAGTATGGAAGCATGTGAACATATGCAAAAGTATAGACATAGTTAATAGTTGTGTCAGAGTTGGTAAGCGCCTTTATGTGCCAAGTAAGGATCTATGTTTCATGCCAAACAATACGAAATCAAGTAGCCTTACATACCTTGTTGTATGACATTGTTACTACCTCGAGATAACCCTCTCTTCCTCCAAATATTTATCTACAACATAGTAGGTCGTAAAACTAGCTTTAGCATCCAATAGATACATCTTGGCAGCCCAGTCACATAAAAAAACAACACACGATCAGCAAGCGAGCATTTATGAACCCGAGCGTATTCTTTCAACCTTTCCGTCCCTAATAATATTTTCTAATACGTATTCACATCTACACATCAACGGACCACAAGTTTCAATCAACATTACACATCTAAAACATGTTTGTTAAATGAAACCAAAATTAGGGCAGCAACCTTTGGGTAGTATTTATACCTCAAACCATATTAATAAAATCAATTTCTAATCATAAAATAGCCCACAAACCATAGAGAAGTCACTAAAACAAAAGGAAAGTGTACAACAACTTTCTAAATACATGTTGTCCCAAATTTCCAACACAAACATACTAGCATATACTTGCTGTTTATCATAAGAAAACCATACTAAACACATGTGTAAAATTAAATACCACTACTTCGAGGTGTAGCGATTCTCCAAGAACCCTAAAAGTTCTTTTTAGCTGCTTTTCAAAGTCAAGAGATGTTGAGAGAAAACTTGGAGACAATCTATTTGTTTTGTTGGTCAAGTTAACAATGACTTGTGGGAGCTGCTTTACCCCTTTTTAATATGGCGTTTTGGCTACCTTACTAAGGAATTCTCAGCCTTATTTCACCAAACTAGTGATACAACTCCTTTCTCTTTTCATTTGGGCTTTTGGGGCTCCAAATTGGTTGGGCCTTTACTGCCCATTTTCAGCTTTCTTCATAATTAGTTTGGGCCTAAAGTATCCAAGAAATTGTGATGTCTTTAGGCCCTTTTAGTATCCTCCTTAGGCTGAACGTATAGTCCATTTATGATTCTAAAACATGGGCTAAAAGTTACACTCTTAATACGGACTTTATTCAAAATCGGACTTGAACAAATTCGATCGAGGCTCCGTTTAGCTAGCAATTTAAGCTAAGCAAGTAGGTGACTCACCTGATAGCTACTTAAGTTCTACAAGTACTTAAATTCTCTCACATTATTTATGGCCGCGATCTCCTAAATTTGACACAAAACATGTATACACTCAACCCTCTTAAGCATTAGACGCACATATCCCCCTATAATATGAGATTCGAGCATTTTTGAAAATGGGCTCTAATTAGAACAAACCATATCATGTTTCATTTGCATTGCACTAGTATTGTAAGATGTGGGGTGTTATATCCTTCCCCCCTTAGGAACATTCGTCCTTGAATGCTAGCACAATTGGATAGATTAACAAAGTTTAAAAATTTTACTTAAACAAACTTTTGAAAACACACTTATTAGTGTTCCAATTTCACATGTTGTACGTCCTCTTTAGCTTCAAATAAGTAAGGGTATTTTGATTACATTACATCCTCAGCCTCTCATGTTATTTCTTCCACTTGCTTTTCTCTATAAAGTACTTTCACTAAAGCTATTTCTTTATTCCTTAGATTCTTAACTTGACGATCTATAATAGCAATAAGTACCTCTTAATAGGTGATAACTTTTGTAACCTGCACATCCTCAATAGGAGTGATACAGGATGGGTCACCTATGCATTTTCGAAGCATTGAGACATGAAAAATTGGATGAACCATGGAAAGCTGTTGGGTAGCTCTAGTGCATATGCAACCTTCCCGAAACCTCTTAATAAGTTTATATGGCCCTATCTAATGTGGCTTAGTTTTCCTTTCTTACCAAATCTCATAACCCTTTTCATTAGAGACACCTTTAAAATTACCCAATTCCCTACTGAGAATTCCAGTCCTCTCCTCCTAGCATCCGCATAGGATTTGTGACGACTTTGGGCTGTTTCTAGTCGTTGCTATATCACCTTAACTTTTTCCATAGATTATTGTACTAGATTTGGCCCAAGCAAGATGGTTTCACCCATTTTAAATCATCCAATAGGTGACCTACATTTCCTCCCATACAAAGCTTCATAAGGTGTCATCTTAATACTCACAGGTAGCTATTATTATAGGCAAATTCAGTAAGTATCAAATGGTGCAGCCAACTACGTTTGAAATCCAATGCACAAGCCCGCAACATATCTTCAAGTATCTAAATGGTGCGTCTGCTTGACCATCTATTTGAGAGTGGAATGTTATAGTCAAATTCACTTGTGTCCCTAGACTCCTTTGAAAGGACTTCCAAAGCTTTGCAGTGAATTGAGCCCCCCGATCAGAAATAATGGATATTGGGTCTCCATGTAGCCTAACTTTCTCTTTGAGGTATAGCTTTGCATACTCTTCAGTTGTATAGTAACTCTTGACAGGCAAGAATTGTGATGACTTTGTGAGTCTATCAACTATTACCCTTATGGAGTCAAACTTCTGAAATGAGCGAGGCAAACCTCTAACAAAATCCATATCAATAATATCCCACTTCCATATTGGTAGTTTTATACACTGCATATAACCTCCTGGCTTTTGGTATTCTACTTTCACTTGTTTTGAATTGGACATTGAGCCACAAATTCTACAAAAGGTCCTTTTTCATGCCTCCCCACTAAAACATTACCTTCAGGTTATGTACATCTTAGTTGATCCTGGATAGATGGAATATCGGGAATGATGGGCTTCTTTCATTATCCTCTTTCTTAATCCATTAATGTCAGGCACACATAATTTATTTTGGTAGTAAAATACTCCACTTTGTGCAAGGTCAAAGCCCTTTATCGTACCCTGACTCACCTTTTCCTGAAGCTGTCGTAGAACAAGATCCTCGAACTATTTTTCTTTCACCTCCATTACCAATGAAGACTCCGCAACATTCTGCACAATAACCCCTTCCTCGGGAGTTTCAATAAGGCAAACTCCCAAACAGGCTAACTGACATAGATCCTTAGACATTTCTTGACTTATCACAGCTGAATCACCAGTATTCATGATTGACTTACGACTTGGGGCATCAGCTACCACATTTGCCTTCCCCGGATGGTATAGTACATCAATGTCATAATCCTTTATTAGCTCTAGCCATCTACGTTGTCTCAAATTTAGGTCTTTCTGCTAAAAATTGTATTGAGGCTCTTATGATCAGTATATATGTCAATGTGAACCCCATACAAATGGTGGCGCCATATTTTCAAAGAAAACACAACCGCTGCTAGCTCAAGATCATGTGTTGGATAGTTTTTCTTATGTGGTCATAGTTGCCTAGAAGCATAAGAAATTACCCTACTATTTTGTGTTAGTACACACCCTAAGCCAACCCCTGAAGCATCATAATACACTACATACCCCTCAGTGCCTTCCGGAAGTACTAGCACAGGCGCAGAATTTAGCTTATTTTTCAGCTCCTAGAATCTCCTTTCACATGCATCATTCCATTGGAACTTTGTTGCCTTATGTGTCAGCATTGTTAGGGGTGCAGAAATAGAAGAAAAACCTTTAATAAACCTCCTGTAATAACCTACCAAGCCTAGGAAGCTCCGAACTTCCGTGGGTATTGTTAGTCTTAGCCAATATTTCACAGCTTCTATCTTTTTTGAATCAACCATTATTCCCTCATCATACACAATATGACCCAAGAATGCCACTGATTTTAGCCAAAATCCACATTTAGAAAACTTGGCATACAATTGTCAATCACAAAGAATCTATAACACCTGTCACAAGTGATCTACATTGTCCTCTTCTGATCTTGAGTATACCAATATGTCATCTATAAACACTATCACAAACACATCCAAGAATGCTTGAATACCCTGTTCATCAGATCCATAAGAATCGTTGGTGCATTCGTTAGCCCAGAGGACATAACAATAAATTCAAAGTGACTATAGTGCATTCTAAAAGCAATCTTAGGTATATTTTTCTCCTTCACCCTCACTTGGTTATAACCTGATCTCAAATCTATTTTTGAAAAAGCACTTGGCACCTTGTAACTGATCAAATAAATCATCAATCCTCGGGAGGGGGCATTTATTCTTAATTGTCACCCTATTCAATTGTTGATAGTTGATACACATTCTCAAGGTACTAGCCTTTTTGCGTACAATAACACTGGTGCACCTCATGGGGACGTACTAGGTCTTATGAAACCATTATCTAATAACTTTTTAGCTTTTCTTTTAATTCTCGCAATTCTGCTGGGGCCATTATATATGGATGGATAGAAATAGGTTGAGTGCCTGGAAGTAAGTCAATACCAAAATCTATTTCTCGTTCTGGAGGTAAGCCTAGAAGTTCTATAGGGAATACATCAATAAATTCATTCACTACTGGAACCGATTGAAGAGTGGTGATTCTGCCTCCAGATCCTTCACTTTAACCATATGACATATATATCCTCTGGATATCACCTTTCTGGCCTTAAAAAAGGAGATAAACTTCCCTTTTGGTGCCCCAACATTGCCTTCCCATACAAGAACTACCTCATTTGTAAAGTGCAAGCATACGTTCTTAGTTCGACAATCTACGATAGCATAGCAAGAAGCTAACCAATCCATACCCATTATAATATCAAATTCCACCATTTCTAGCTCAATAAGGTCATCCAACGTGTCATGGTCATAAACAACTACTACACAGTCATAATAAAGCCTTCTAGCCATAATAGACCCACCAGTTAGTGTAGACACTTCAAATGGTTTGCTCAATAGTTTGGGTGTTCTCTTAAGCTTTACAGCAACTAGTGGAGTGATGTATAATCGTGTAGAACCAGTGTCAATTAATGCAAATACATTATGTCAAAATGATAGAAAATGTACATGTGACCACATCAGGTGAAGCTTCAAAATTATGTCGACTCCTCAGTGCCTAAGTGCAATTCTGGACTCTGCTAGAGCTAGATGCCCCTCTCATACCTCTACAACGACCCATAGGTGGTTGCAGACCCCTACCTGGTAGAGGAACTGATGACAATGATGTAATAGCTGACCTAGTAGGTTGTGATATACCACCCATATGTCTCCTCGGGCAATCCCTCATCATGTGACCTACGAACCACACCAATAACAAATATCTGTCCAATAGTCATTGGTTGGCCTATCGAATATCCTATTGTTCGTGTACCTTGTCCCTCAGCTCATTGACCAAACTGATTACTTCTAGACCCTTAAAATTTTGGTGGAGCACGGACTGCAGAGTAGGAGGATGATGGCCTAGGTGGTCTATTAGTAAACCGAGGCCTAAGCTCACCTTGGGATGGTGTAAACTGCCCTGTAGACCCAGCCCTACCCTATTTCTAACTCTTGTATCCTTCTCCTTTGCCACTGATACTCCAATTTCTGTGCAAAAGCTTGCATTCTCGCTATATCCATGTCTTTTTTCAAAGAGGCAATGGTACAGTCTCTGACCTGATAGGTATCCAACCTATCTACATAACGATGAACTTTATCTGCCAGAGTAACAACTACACTAGGAGAATACCTGGCCAGGACATTAAATTGAAGGCTATAGTCCCTCAGACTCATATTCCCGTGGTGGAGATTCAGGAACTGATATGCACGGGCCTCTAGGATCTCTAATGGCAAATAATGGTAAAGAATTGCCTCTTTGAACTCCTCCCAGGTAGTTGGAGGTGCATCTATGCTTTTACATTGCTTCCAAGCTTCATACCATAATATAGCCACACCCTTCATTCTATATCTCGCTAACTTGATAGCTTCTATACCACTCACGCACATAACATCTAAAGTGCACTAAATCTGATCAATAAAGTCTTGGGGATCATTATTAGGATCTGACCTGGTGAAGAATGAAGGGTGTAAATTAAGAAAATCGCAGATCCTGGTACCAGCTGTCATATTCGTACTACCTGTACCCATAACTAGACCTTCCTGCCTTTGACCTTGTCCAGCAACTATACGAGTCAATAGTTGAAATGCATTTCTCAGATCCTGCACAGTTGTATCAGTAGGTGGTTCTGGGGGAATTTCACTACTTCCGAGTTCGTCAAGAACTAGAGGAGTTGGAGATGTCTGTGATAAAGACTCCTCTCGAACCTCATCTCGTTGTCAAACCTGGCTAGGTATACCAACCACCACTTCTACTCCCTTCCTTTTACCTTTGTATTGCCTTATTTCTTGCATATTTGCTGTACAAAACAATTTAGGAATTAAACATAATGCAATTATTACACTTGACTTTATGACACGATCTAAAGAATGAAAAGAACGCAACAACTCGTAAATGCCATGTAGCCTCCTTCTTATAAGTATGGTGCACAAGACATTGATAAGCAAGACTACACATAGACATGGCTTTGTATAATCCCTAGGATGACCCACTCTGATACCACTTCTATCATGCCCCAAAATCCTGTTAGGGCGGACTGACACCCATTGCCGATAAGGCTCGGGAGAACCAACCTGTATCTATGCGCTTTCTGTACATATTATAAGAGATTTCTACCTTTGACATGCCTTTAAACAGATAAATAGTCATAACAAGCCAAAATGAAATGAATATGACCAGGTCGTTGGGACCACAGTGTGTAAAGTATGAGACATGACCACACTTTGATTTACGTAGTCTACAAAGCCTCTAGATAAGGAAAAGTATCTGATAAGGGTCTAGACAAGACCCGCTCGACGAACTATACAATACAAAAATAAGCTCTAGACATAAATAAAGCCTCGAAGCAACTTGGAGCTTGGTACCAGCAACTGGATGTCCTATACTCCTACTGGAGAGATCTATTAGCACCTGTACTTGCAGCATGAAATGTAGGTCCCCCTAAGGGATATCTGTACGAGATAATGCACTAAATATGTAAGGTAGGATATACTATATGTGAAGTAATAACTCAAATGAGACCATGCATTGGTGCAAGGTTAGAGACCATCTTTGGTTATACTTTGGAATCATGTACTTTATGTTCTTTATATTACTTTACCTTTA
>JAOTQR010000097.1:7580517-7594302 GCA_025774065.1 Solanum ossicruentum | reverse complement strand
TGGGTCCCGGGCTGTGTTACAACTGGTGTGTATCACTAGGACAGACATGCATCATTCTATGTGACATTGCATTGCATTACATTACATTGCATTACATCTCACAACATTCATCTTCATCCCATAATGCTCTGGCTTGTTATGATTATATGGAGTGCTATTAAGATTGGTTATTCATTATATTATTGACTTGTTTATGTCTGTACATAATTAGTTTCGGTATTGATTTGATGACACTTGATGAATTAGCGAGAACTTGATAAATTGTAGAATTTTCCTCTACGACTTGAAAGTGGGATAAATGAGAATTATACTATTAAAGGCTTTGATCATAGAATTTTCGAATGGTGTAATTGTGAAGGTTATGAATTAGGTTGTAGTTGTGGGGGTTTGGTTGGAGTGTTAGGGGTATCAGTATTCTATATTATTTAACTTTGTGTTTAGTAGTTCACTTGTGGAGTACCGTGTGTTTGGTACTTACCCCCCTTGCTACAATAATTTTATAGGTTGCAAGCCCAGATTGTCGTGATACTCTCCACTCTTCCTTATTCGAGGCATTGTGGAGATTGTGAGAGGTAGCTGTTTGCCAGCCCAGCTGACTTCTTACTCCTATTTATGATTTTTTTCTATTCTAGAGACACTATCATTTGATACTTGTATTTCCTTTCGATTCTACTGTAAGTACATTAGAAGCTTATGCACGTGACAATCAGGTTTTGGGGCATTTTCATTAAGTTGACTTATTATCAATAATTGAACTTTCATTTTTATTATAATTCTGCATTTTTAATGTTATAGTTGGGTTATAGGCTGACTTACCTTGGCGGGGTAAGACGAGTGCCATCACACCCATTTTTGGGTCGTGACACATACCTTGCTGTACGACCTCGCTATTACCTCGAGATAACCTTCCCTTCCTCCAAATATTTATCTACAACATAGTAGGTGATAAAACTAGCATTAGCAGCCAATAGATACAACTTTGCATCCCAATCTCATAAAAAAAACATACTGACAGTAAGCGGGTATTTATAAACCCCAGCACATTCTTTCAACCTTTTCGCCCCTAATCGTATTTTCTAATACACATTTTCATACACATATCATGTGCAGCTTTTTCTTGTGCCATAATAGTCTTACAACATCCCACAAGGCACAAGACATAACAATTCTACACAACATACAAATAGGCGACATAACGTTACATCCCTTCGATACATTACTACGTTGACGATTTCAAACCTTTACCAACTTCAACCAAACTGTTCCCACAACATTTATACATCGAACAATCCTAAAAAATTCAAAAATAGTCCTCAAAATAGGTGAAGTACGTGATACCATAGCCCCAAATCAATCAGCCCACAAGTTTCTATTACGAGCATAATTACGATATCACACAAGAACTTAGTTTTGCGGACTGTAAAAATGGTGCAGTAGCCTTTATTCATCATTATAGAACCAATACTCATTAATGACAGTAGCCTCCCTTCATAATCAATCCAGCCAAAAAGAGAAAAGCTTCCAAATAAACAAGAAAAATGTACAACAACTTTTGGAACACATGCTGTCTAACAATTTCAGCATAGACATAACTAACATAATCTCTTGTTTTGCATAAGAAAACCATACTAAACACAAATCTATAATCAGTTACCTTTACCGTCAAGGTTGAGGGACTCCTTAAGAACCCTAAGGGGTTGAGTAGGCTGCCTTGTGAAGTGAAACAAAGAAAAAATAAAAGTCTTTAGGAAAGCTAAAAAATTGTCTCAAGTGAAAATGAATTAAGGAGTTGTTTTGAGCCCTTTTTAAAGAGTCTCTTGGAGGAATTTCTTTTGACCTTTTGATCACATAATACCACATATTATTAAGCTGGTGAGGCAATAGCTTTACCCTCACACTTGGGCCTAAATGGGTCTCAAAGTTGATGGGCCTTGGCTGCCCATTTTCCAAATTCCTCTTCACTCTGTTTGGGCTCAATTAGCCAAGTGGGTTGTGGTGTGTTTGGGACCTTTTATTATTCATATTGGGCTGAAAATAAAGTACATTTAAGATGCTAAAATATGGGCTAAAGTTACACCCTTAACACAAACTTTATTCATAATCAGACTTGGACAAATTCGACGTCGGCCCTAATCTCCGTTTAGCTTGCAAATTTAAGCTAAGCAAGTAGGTGACTCACCTGCTAGCTTCCTAAGTCCTACAAACACCTCAATTCTATCACTTTGTTTAGGGTCGTGATTTCCTCAATTTGACACAAAACATGTATACACTCGACCCTCTTAAGCGTTAGACGCATGCATTGCCCTATAACATAAGATTCAAGCACTTTTAAAAATAGGCGCTAATTTGACGAAACTATATCATGTTTAATTTTCATAGTACTAGTATTGTAAGATATAGGATGTTACATCCTTTCATCCTTAGGAACATTCGTCCTCGAATGTTAGCACAATTGGATAGTTTAACCTAGTTTAAACCTTTACTTACACAAATTTTTGACAGCACACTAAGTATTCAATCACATGTACCTATTAGTGTCCTAATTTTTCATGTTGGACTTCCTCTTTAGCTTCAAATAAGTAAGGGTATTTTTCTTTCATCGCGTCCTCGTCCTCCCATGTTATTTCTTCTTCTTGTTGGTTCCTCCAAAGTACCTTCACTGAAGCTATTAGGCACCTTTTCATATATAAGATCTTCTATAACCTGTACGTCTTCAATAGGAGTGACATGAGATGGATCACCTATGCATTTTCGAAGCATTGAGACATGAAAAATTGGATGAACCATTGAAAGCTCTTTGGGTAGCTTTAGTTCATATGTAACCTGCTCGAACTTCTTAATAATTTTATATGGACCTATGTAACGTGTACTCAGTTTTCCTTTCTTTCCAAATCTCATAACCCCTTTCATTGGAAAGACCTTCAAAAATACCTAATCCCCTACTGAGAATTCAAGTCCTCTCCTTCTAGCATCCGCATATGATTTGTGATGACTTTGGGATGTTTCTAGCCACTGTTGTATTACCTTAATCTTTTCCATGGCTTATTGTACTAGATCTGACCCAAGCAAGGTGGTTTCACCCACTTCAAACCATCTAATCGGCGACCTACAGTTCCTTCCATACAACGCTTCATAAGGTGCCATCTTGATACTTGAGTGGTAGCTATTATTATAGGCAAACTCATTAAGTGGTAAATGGTCTATCCAACTACCTTTAAAGTCCAATGCACAAGCTCATAACATATGTTCAAGTGTCTGAATGGTGCGTTCTGCTTGACCTTCAGTTTGAGGATGGAAAGTTGTACTCAAATTCACTTGTGTCCCTAAACTTCTTTGGAAGAACTTCCAAAACTTTGCAGTGAATTGAGCTCCCCGATCAGAAATAATGGTGATTGGGACTCCATGTAGCCTGACTATCTCTTTGAGGTATAGCTTGGCATACTCTTCAGCTGTATAATCACTCTGAACTGGCAAGAAGTGTGCTGACTTTGTGAGTCTATCAATTACTACCCATAAGGAGTCAAACTTCTGAAATGAGCGAGGCAAACAGGTAACAAAATCCATGTTGATCATATCCCACTTCCATGTTGGAAGCTCTATACATAATATATAACCTCCTGGCTTTTGGTGTTCTACTTTCACTTGTTGGCAATTTGGACATTGAGCAACAAATTCTGCAAGGTCTTTTTTCATGCTTCCCCACCAAAACATTCCCTTCAGGTCATGATACATCCTAGTTGAACCTGGATAGATTGAATATCGGGAATGCTGGGCCTCTTCCATTATCCTCTTTCTTAATCCATTAGTATCAGACACACATAATCTATTCTGGCAGTAAAGTACTCCATTTTGTGTAAGGTCAAAGCCCTTTATCATACCTTGACTTACCTTTTCCTTAAGCCGTCGTAGAACAGGATCCTCAAACTATTTTTCTTTCACCTCCATTACCAATGAAGACACTGCTGTATTATGTACAATAACCCCTTCCTTTGGAGTTTCAAGAAGGAGAACTCCCAAACTGGCTAGCTGACGTAGATCCTTATCCACTTCTTGACTTATCACAGCCTAATCACTAGCATTCATGATTTCCTTACGAATCAGAGCATCGGTTACAATATTTGCCTTCCCCAGATGGTATAGTATATTAACGTCATAATCTTTTATTAGCTCTAGCCATCTCCGCTATCTTAAGTTTAGGTCTTTCTGCTTAAAGATATATTGTGAACTCTCGTGGTCAGTATATATGTCAACGTGAACCCCATACAAATAGTGGCGCCATGTTTTCAAACAAAACACAACCGCTGCTAGCTCAAGATCATGAGTTGGGTAGTTTTCCTCATGTGGTCATATCTGTCTAGATGCATAAGCAATTACCCTACTATTCTATGTCAGTACATACCCTAGCCAACTCCTGAAGCATCGCAATACACTGCATACCCCTCGGTGCCTTCTGGGAATATTAGCACAGGTGCAGAAGTTAGCTTATTTTTCATCTCCTGGAAGCTCCTTTCATATGCATCATTCTAATGGAACTTGGTCGCCTTATGTGTCAACTTTGTTAGAGGTGCAGAAATAGAAGAAAAACCTTCAAGAAACCTCCTATAATAACTTGCCAAACCTAGGAAGTTCCAAACTTCCGTGGGTGCTATTGGTCTTGGCCAATCTTTCACGGTCTCTACCTTTTGTAAATCAACCTTTATTCCCTTATCGGATACAATATGACCAAAAAATGCCACAGATTTTAGCCAAAATTCAAATTTAGAAAACTTGGCATACAACTGTCACTAACGAAGAACCTGTAACACTTGTCGTAAGTGATTTTCGTGGTCCTCTTTTGATCTTGAATATACCAAAATATCATCTTTAAATACTATCACGAACACATCCAAGAATGGCTTAACTACCCTGTTCACCAGATCCATAGAAACTACTAGTGCATTCGTTAACCCAAATGACATAACAAGAAATTCAAAGTGACCATAGCGTGTTCTGGAAGTACTGTTAGGTATATCTTTCTCCTTCACCCTCACTTGGTGATAACCTGATCTCAAATTAATTTTTGAAAAGTATTTGTCACCCTGTAACTGATCAAATAAATCATCAATCTTAGGGAGGGGGTACTTATTCTTAATTGTCACCCTATTCAATTGTCGATAGTCGATACACCTTTTCAAGGTGCCATCCTTTTTCTGTACAAATAACACTGGTGCACCCCAAGGGGATACACTAGGTCTTATAAAATCCTTCTCCAATAAGTCTTTTAACTGCTCTTTTAATACACGCAATTCTGCCGGGGCCATTCTATAGGGAGGGATGGAATTAGGTTGAGTGCCTGGAAGTAAGTCAATACAAAAATCTCTCCCTCGTTCTGGAGGTAAGACTAGAAGTTCTTCAGGGAACACATCAACAAATTCATTCACTACAGGAATTGATTGAAGAGTTGGTGATTCTGTCTCCATATCCCTCACTCTAACTAAATGACATATATAGCTCTTAGATATCATCTTTTTGGCCTTAAATTAAGAGATAAATTTACTCTTTGGCGCCCCAACATTACCTTTCCATTCAAGAACTGCCTCATTTGGAAAGTGGCAGTACACTCTCTTTGTTCGGCAATCTATGGTGGCATAGAAAGAAGCTAACCAATCCATGCACATTTTAACATCGAATTCCACCATTTCTAGCTCCATAAGATCAGCCAATGTGTCACGATCACAAATAGTTACTACACAGTCATAATAAACCCTTCTAGCCACAATAGATTCACCGGTTGGTGTGAACATTTCAAATGGTTTGTTCAATAATTTGGGTGTTCTCTTAAGCTTCCCAGCAACTAGTGGGGTAATGTATGATAGTGTAGAACCAGGGTCAATGAATGCATATACATTATGTGAAAAGATGGATAATATACCTATGATCACATCAGGTGAATCTTCCAAATTTTGCCGACTCCCCAAAGCATAAGTGCGACTCCCCAGTATATTGTGCTATATCACCCATACGCCTTCTTGGGCAATCTTTTATATATGCCCTGGTGCACCACACCAATAACAAGAGTCTATCCCAACATAACATATACCTGAATGACTTCTCCCACACTATTTACAAGGTTGTCTAGGAGTCATTTGCTGACCTACTGAATATCCTGTTGTACGTGTACATTATCCCTCACCTCGTTAACCAAACTGATTACTTCTAGACCCTTGAAGTTGTGGTGGAGCACTGGCTGCAGAGTAGGAGGATGATGGACTAGGCAGTCTATTAGAAAACTGAGGCCTAAGTTCTCCTTGGGATGGTGTAAACTGCCCTGTAGATCTGGCCCTTTTGGATTGTGCCCTTTCTAACTCTTGTGTCCTCCTTTGCCTCTGATCCTCTAATTTCTGTGCAAAAGCATGCATTCTCGCTATATCCATGTCTTTTTTCAAGGAAGCAATGGTACAGTCTCTAATCAGATACATATCCAATCTATCCATATATAGATGAACTGTATCTGCCATAGTAGCAACTATATTAGGAGCATACCTGGCCAGGGAATTAAATTGAAGGATATACACTGTCAGGCTCATATTCCCTAGGTGGAGATTCAAGAACTGATTTACATGGGCCTCTCGTATCTCTAATAGCAAGTAATGGTCAAGAAATGCCTCTTTGAACTCCTTCCAGGTAGTTTGAGGTGCATTTATACCCTTAGATTGCTTCCAAGCTTCATAGCACAATATAGCCACACCCTTCAACCTATATGTCGCTAACTCGAAAACTTTTGTCCCACTCACATGCATAACATATAAAGTGCATTGAATATGATCAATTAAGTCTTGGGGATTTTCATTAGGATCGGACCCAGTGATGAATGGAGGTTCAAAATGAAGGAAATCACATATCCTTGTGCCAACTGCGCTATTCGCACCACCTGCACCTATAACTGGACCTTCCTGTCTTTGACCTTGGCCAGCAACTATATGGGTCAATAGTTGGACTACATTTCTTAGATCCTACACGGTAGCATCAATAGGTGGTTCTAGGGGAAATTCACTACTTCTGGGTTCATCAGGAGCTGGAGGGGTTGGAGATGTTTGTGACAGAGACTCCTCTTGAACATCATTTCATTGTCCCATCTGGCTGGGTATACCAACCACCACTTCTACTCTCTTCTCTTTACCTTTGTTTTGTCTGGTTTCTGGCATACTTGTTGCACAAAACAATTTAGGAGTTAGACATAATGCACCTATTACACTTAGCTTTATGGCACGATCTAAAGAATGAAAAGAAAATAACAACTCCTGAATGCCATGTAGCCTTTTGCTTATAAATATGGTGCACAACACATCGATAAACAAAACTCTACATAGACACGGCTTTGTAGAATCCCTAGGACTAACCGTTCTGATACCACTTCTGTCACGCCCTACGTCCCGTTAGGGCCGATTGGCACCCGTTGTCAGTAAGGCCTCAAAGAACCAACCTGTATCTATGCTCTTTCTACACATATTATGAGGTATTTCTACATTCAACATAGCTTTAATAAAGTAAATAATGATAACAAACAAAAAGGAGATACATATGGGTAGGCCGTTGGGGCAAGGAGTCTAACGCACGAGACATGACCACACTTTAATTTATATAGTCTACAAAGCCTCTAGATAAGGAAAGGTATCTGCTAAGGGTCGGGATAGGCCCTGCCTTGACTAACTATCCAATACAAAAACATAAGCTCTAGACACACAAAACTCCGAAGCAACCTGGAGCTTGGTAACAATAGCTGGATATCCTGTACTCCTACTGGAGAGATCTATTAGCACTTGTAACTGCAACATGAATTGCAAGTCCTCCATAAGGACGTCAATATGAGATAATGTTCTGAATATGTAAGGTAGGAAATACTCTATATGAAGCAACAACTCAAATGGAACTACACACTAGTGTAAGACAAGAGACCACCTTTAGTTGTACTGTAGGATCATGTACTTTATGTTCTTTTTATTACTTTACCTTTAGTGTATAATTTGTGCACAACATGTAATATAAATGACCTGCTGGTCAGTGGTAAATCTATATCGGGTTGGCCCTGGCTAGGCTTTTCCTTTAACCCCTTAGGCTACCCCCCATGATAAGATTGACTCTGGCTAGGTGATTCTTCCACCCCTCGAGTTACCACCCATCAATAAGCAATATACTTTACACTATCTTTCAATTACCTTTGAGATGATTCTTTTGGTGGTCATAATATTGGAGCTGTAGGAATGTAGATACAACATATGACATATAAATAATCATAAAAGACAACATCACAATGAAAGGAGTAAGTTACACAAATAATGAAATTATAGGAGGTGGAACAACACATGAACTTTATTTAGTAGAACGAGTTTGTGTATCTTGGTATCCAAGTATGTATGAAGATTTAACAATGACTATGTATGGGAGCATATGAATATGTGAAAGAGTTGAGACACAGTTAATAGTTGTGTTGGAATTGGTAAGTTCCTTTATGTGCCAAGGAGGGATCTTTGTTTCATGCCAAATAATACGAAATCAAGTAGCCTTACATACCTCGCTGTACGACCTCGCTATAAACTCAAGATAACCTTACCTTCCTCCAAATATTTATTTACAACATGTTAGGTGATAAAATTAGCATTAGCAGCCAATCGATACATCTTGGCAAGCCAATCTCATAAAAAAAACATACAGGCAGCAAGTGGGTATTTATAAACCGGAGCGCATTTTTTCAACCTTTCCACCCCTAATCATATTTTCTAATATCCATTATCATATACATATCATGTGTATCTTTTTCTAGTGCCATAACAGTCTTACAACAACTTACAAGGCAGAGGACATAACAATTCTATGCAACATACAAATAGGCGGCATAACATTACATCCCTTCGCTATATTACAACGTTGACGATTCCAAACCTTTACCAACATCATCCAAACTATTCCACAATATTTATACATGCAAATAGTCCTAAAATAGATCAAAAAGATTCGTCAAAATAGGTGAAGTACGTGAAACCATAGCCCCCAATCAATCAGCCTACAAGTTCTTATTACAAGCACAATTACGATATCACACAAGAATTTACTTTCGTGGACTATAAACATGGTTCAACAGCCTTTATACATCATTATAGAACCAATACTCATTAAGAACAATAGCCTCCCTTTATTACCAATCTAACCAAAAAGAGAAAAGCTTCCATATAAACAAGAAAAATGTATAACAACTTTTGGAACACCTGCTGTCCAACAATTTCAGCATAGACATAACTAACATAGTCTCTTGTTTTGCATAAGAAAACCATACTAAATACACAACTATAGTCACTTACCTTTACCTTCAAGGTTGAGGGCCTCCTTAAGAACTCTAAAGGGTTGTGTAGGCTGCCTTGTGAAGTGAAACAAAGAGAAAACAAAAGTCTTTAGGAAAGCTAAAAAATTCTCTCAAGTGAAAATGAATTAAGGAGCTGTTTTGAGCCCTTTTTAAAGAGTCTCTTAGAGGAATTTATTTTGACCTTTTGACCATATAATACCACATATTATTAAGCTGGTGAGGCAGTAGCTTTACCCTCACACTTGGGCCTAAATGAATCTCAAAGTTGATGGGCCTTGGCTGCCTATTTTCCAAATTCCTCTTCACTTAGTTTGGGCCCAATTAGCCAAGTGAGTTGTGGTGTACTTAGGCCCTTTTATTATTCATCTTGGTCTGAAAATAAAGTCTATTTATGATACCAAAATATAGACTAAAGTTACACCTTTAACACAAATTTTATTCATAATTGGACTTGGAAAAATTCGACATCGGTCTTCGTCTCCGTTTAGCAAGCAAATTTAAGCTAAGCAAGTAGATGACTCACCTGCTAGCTTTCTAAGTTCTAAAAGCACCTCAATTCTATCACTTTGTTTAGGTTTGTGATCTCCTCAATTTGACACAAAACATGTATACACTCGACCCTCTTAAGCGTTAGATGCACATATCGCCCTATAACATAAGATTCAAGCACTTTTAAAAATAGGCTCTAATTTGACCAAACCATATCATGTTTCATTTGCATAGCACTAAGTATTGTAAGATGTGGGGTGTTACAACTTCATTCTTGTAGTGTCGTGCTTTTGCTTAATATCTTCATCTTTTTTTTAATGACGTTTCGATTATTGCTTTATTTTGTTGTAGTTACTGACTTAGTGGTTACATAAGTTGCTATAATTTCTTAATTGTAATTTTTTTATTTTCATACTTACTCTGATTTGTTGTACTTGAGCTGAGGGTCTTCAGAAGATGATTTCTCTACCTCCCCGAGGTAGTGGTAAGGTCTGGTTACACTTTATGCTCTCCACAACCAACTTCTCGATGAACAAATGAGTGGCGAGATATGTAATGTGCTTAAGAATAGATCACATTTTAAACAATCAACTATCTGAAATCAACAAACAAGTTAAATTTTGCAGCAGTGCCTCAACATTCTTCATTATCCAGACACTGTGTTTTTGGTCTAGAGATGGACAGACCATGATAGCCTCAACTCACTGGCTAAACATTGAAGTATTTGAGCAGTTTAATAGATTATACTTTGCTTTTAAGAGGCAAAACAATATACTTTGCTTTAGATTTTTGAAAATACAAAGCAAGATATCCTTTTTCTTAACTGATTTTTGTTTTTTGAACTACATACTCTCTCTCTCTCTAACTCACTCTCTCTCTCTCTCTCTCTCTCTCTCTCTCTCTCTTTACATATACATACATACATACATACATACATATATATATATATATATATATATATATATATATATACATGCATGCATACATACATACATGGCTCCTCAAGCAACTCAAGTCTTTAAATGCTTCCTAAATCATTAATTAACGTACTAGGTATAAATAATGACAATATAGAACTATAAATTAAAAAGGCTTAGCTACCTATTAAAGGACTAAAAGTTAGTAAAGAAATTATGTTGCAAAAGGAACGTGTGCTTGTGATGAAGTTCCCGAAGATTGATTGCTTACTGTATGTATGTGGAGGTGAAACTCTCACCAAGTTTATGTTTTGTCACGACCCGAAATTCAGGCGTGATGGAACTCGTCTTATCCCACCAAGACAAGTTAGCCTATATCCCAGCTATAACCCTAAAAGTGCAAAATTATAATAAAAATGAAAGTTTAATTACGGATAATAAGTCAACTTAATAAAAATTCCCAAAACCTGGTTGTCACGTGTATAAGCTTCTAATATATTACAATAGATTTGAAAGAAAACACAAGTATCAAATGATATTGTCTCTATAATAGAACAAAATCATAAGTAGGAGTAAGAAGCCAGCTGGAATGGCAAACAACTACCTCTCGCAATCTCCATAGGATGCCTCGGACAAGGAAGAATGGAGAGTATCACGACAATTCGGGCTCGCAACCTACAAAACTGTTGTAGCAAGGGGGTGAATACCAAACACAAGGTACTCAGCAAGTGAACTACTAAACACAAGATTAAGAAATATAGAATACCGGTACCCCCAACACTCCAACTAAACCCCCACAACTACAACCTGCATAAAATCAGTCCAGCATAACAGTTCACAATGTACATAGCAGATAACTCAATAACCACAATAACTATTATATATCAACAACACCAGGGATCAAGTGCATCTATCACAAGTTTCATAAAACACTCACACGTTTATAAATGATAATGAGATGCAATGCAATGTAATGTCACGTAGAATGATGCATGTCTGTCCTAGTGATACACATCCACTGATCATAAACATGCCTTAGTCAGAACCCATGGGGGCCGTATATGGACCATGTATCTGGCACGGCGTGCGACACAACCCTCGAATCATTGTATTCGTCGTGGCGCGCGACACGTCCCTCAAATTATAGTAACTATTGCAGCGTGCGACACAACCCTCGAATCATAGTATCCTCTCTTGAATTCTCATTCTTTTTCACTAGACGGAACCATTTCCCTTTTGCTTTTCATTTCTTTTCTTGGATCATCCAGCAAACACATAGTAAATGCACAATAATCATGTTCATCAAAATAAATATGCAAGATGCCCATGAAAATTCATATATCTCAAAATCAAGAATGGGTAGATCAATAACATAAATGTTGTCATATCCTCAATCTCAATACCATCACAACCGTAACAACATTTACATCCTAAGTAAGTATCACTTCAACATCAATAACAACTAATCACTAATTCACATATAATAAATCTCCCTTATTAATTCACAAATTAAATATCACCATAAGATAATTACACAACTCAAAATATTTCAATCAAAGCCTACATAAATCATTCTGAACACCTCACACAAGAAGTACAAGATTTTATATACTTAACAAAGGTGAAGAAATTTACTTGCCTTATACAAAGTCTCGAATCATGTCGATTCTGAAGCTTTTCCCTTTCTATGACACTCCAATTCACCAAAATCTATTCAAATATAGCATCATAATTTTATAATAAATCTAACGACACTAAAATCAATTAATTCAGGTGAAAAGGGTAAAATGGTCCAAAATTTTTATTACCTGAAAATACTGTTGGAATCAAAAAATTTTTACATGAAAATGTTCCCCAAGTGATAAGGAATTCAAGGCGAAAATCAATTTAAAATGGATCTAATTTGAGGAAGAAATCGCATGTTAAAGTTTTCAAAATATATTGAAACGCAGCAACAAGATCTGCAGATTTTACCTCAAATTAAGAAACAAGGTCAATTACTGAAGTTATCAATGTGTTCTTCTCGGAAAAATATAAAATTTAGCCTTTTGAATTGCTCAAATTCGATCAAAATTGAGAGAGAAATGTTGGTTAAAGTTTGGGGAAAGTTTGCGATCTTCTCTTCTTTTTCTTGGAGAAAATCCTCAATTTTCGCAATTCTTTTAAAGTGAAAGAACTTGGAAGGATATTGATTGAAAGTATTACCTTTTATTCTTGAATTCTTGACTTTGACTCTTTGAAATTCTTGATGAAGAATCATAATTCTTGAAGAAGAAGAGTCAAGAAATCCTTTCTTGGGATTCTTGAATTTGTTTTCTAGAAACCCTAGGTTATAATTTAAAATCATATTAGAGATTCATGAATAGATGAAGAAATTCGGGTTGGGTAAATTGAAATTTTTGAAGAATAACTTACCTTGAGAATGAATCTTGAGATAATCCTAACTTCATGACTTTCTTGATCATTCTTGAGCCTTTATGTTTAGGAGAGAAGGGAGAGGATTTTTGATTATAAAAACTGATGTTTTGAGATTTTTCGGACCTTAAATAGACCCCTATAGGTTTTAGGATAAAAATACCTTCAAAGTTTTAAAGAAAAAAACGTCATTAACTCATTCAATTAGGGTTCGCGACGCGCTCCGGGGCGGATCTTCAGACAGCTCTGCACCCCTTCACAAAAATGGTCATAACTTTCTTCTCCAAACTCCGATTAATGTAAAATAAGATGTGCTAGAAAGCTAATTCGAATATCTTTGATTTTATATATTATGGGTCATATAACGCATTATACGTTAGGAGATATGGTTATTTGAAGTTGACCCTTCTACCGACTTATACGAAAACTTAGTTGCTAGAAATTTTTTGAACTTGGCTTGATGTAAAAGATCCCTTATGACTCTAAATCATATCTAATATACTTTAAATACTTAGGAATTAATCCTAGCACATATATACAATTACAAGTCATTGGTTCACCTAACTTTTATAAAATTATACATTAGAACTACGACCTCATATCAACTCCAATTCTATTCCCATACTA
>JAOTQR010000097.1:7547282-7580417 GCA_025774065.1 Solanum ossicruentum | reverse complement strand
GGAAATATATTCATCGATAAATATATGTTTTTAACTAATATTATAAAAAATTAATTTCTATTTTTTAAACTAGTATATTTTAATTAAATTAATTATAAAAACTAAAGATAAAATTTTATGCGAACATGAAATGCATATTTGACAAAAATGTTAAATAATATAAATATAAGTCATATTAAAATTATCAAAATATTTTATAAAAATAATCTATCTAATTTTACTTAAAAATAAATTGCTTGTAATGTCAAATATCAAGTCAAACTATTAAAACAAATGAAACTAAAAATCTAACAAGTAAATTCAAAATTAAAAAAATTATCATAATACTCTTATATCAAATCAACATAACATATATAAATATGATTTAAAAGATAAAAAAAAAAGTTAATAACTTTATCCAACAATGAATTCAACTTTAATTTAAAATTCAGAATACTAATAAAATCATGCTAATGAAAAAAATAAATATATTGTAAATCAATAAAAAAGATCATATGAAAAATTACATGTAATCACATGATATATAACGGTTGAAATGATCAAGTTTTAAGTTTGTAAGATCATTGAATTTGTTTCACTAGTTAAAAAGTATAATCACATATAAAAACAAATTACACCATATGAAGTGCAGTCTGAAATCGTAACTCATTTCAGAATATCGTTATTAACTTTTCACAGTAGAATCTTCTTCAAAACTTTTTTTGCTTGAACCACTTTTAAGGAGAGAGGACCAAAAATTTTCTTTTGATTTTAGATAAAGAGAAAGTGAAGTTCTTTTCATTTACAATTTTTTTTCCTGAAGCGGTAGTACAATGGTTAGAGTCCTAACCATTGTATCCTTTCATTATTTTATAAATAAATAAATAAATATGTAATAAATACATATTATTTATTTTTTATATATGGATCTGGATTGACCCACATGAGTAACCGATCCAATGTTCTTCATCTCTTACTCACACATTGCGGTTCAATCTTTGTCACGACCCAAGTTAGGTCCTTGGTGTTACAAGACGATTGAATTCTCGAAAAAAATTCAAACCTAGCCTTCTTAGCATATCATAAACATTAATAGGTAATGAAATAAGCAAATAACATATGAAAGATCAAATAAAAGAGGTCTAAGCATAATTATGGAAAAAAGTAGACAACTTAGACTCCATATATCCAATGATGCCTCTAATATACTATGATAGACAGTGACTAAAACATGTCCCTAGCTCACCCTCAAAGTAAAATAAAACAAGAGATAATCTCTAAGTAGCTCGTAAATGCAAGAAAATAAAGATAGAAAGTGGTAGATTTGTCCCCGGAGCTTGAGGACTCGCCAACAATCTTCAAGTGTCACCAACTAGCTACTGAAGTGAGGAGGAGTGATATGTCAAGAAAATACAACACTCTCGACTATCAAAACATAGAGTTATTATGAAGTCTCAAACTTGTTTGCTAGTTTGATGTGCGCTTTTGTTTAGTTTACAGAAAAATGAAGCTAAGCATGAGTTGATGGACATTGGTATGATTTTGTTGAAGTATTGCAAAGGCAGGGACTGAGGCAGTGGAGAATGGACTTCATCATGGCATACGAGGCCTTGTACTAGATATGTAGGGGCTGGAGCAACATGTTTGACGGTAATCCAAACACAAAAACACATAAAAATCACTAACATCGCATTGAGAACACACAAAACTCCATGTTTTAAGTATAAAAAATGTTGTATTTTGATAACACATCAAGTACCACTAGAACAGGTTGGGCAAGGGGTACTGCATCTCCTTGGGCCTTAATGGGTGATCAGGAAGATGGTATTATAAGTGTCGGAGACTCAGCGTGTGCCTCCACAAGACATATCCCCATGACAAGGCAAAGAATGATTGACACCTTCCATCGGATATATACCAATCTTGCGCTGTGCCATCTCCTGAGCATAGGTAGCCTATTAAATAAAAACCACAACACAATTTAGATTTCACATGTTCTTATAGCTTTGATCTATAGAGTGATCTATTTGGTGAAAGAAATGTAACTATCCCTAAATACCTCATAGCCTCCAAATTATAAGTGTGGTGTATAACATAACCCTAAGTAAGACTCTACTAGACACAAATTTGTGGACTCCTTGGGATTCAACCTGCTCTAATGCCATATTTGTCAAGCCCCAAAAGGCGGGGAGGCATGACTGGCACTCGATACCGTCCTTGGTCAAGTAAGCCACTAATCATGTTAGCTAACTAGACTAGGGGCTAAAAGATTGGGCAACATCACGTCTAAAAAATAAGCTTGGACCATTTAGGTCATGACTTGGTTAGTAATAACTCATATACACCAACGTATATAAGCTAAAATAATAAAGTACTAGCTAGCCTACGAGGTTGCAACTAGAGAGGTACATGCACACACACATGTATATACATGTCTAACCATGGCTGGAGACTAAAAGTTGTAAAAGAACTAACCCAAAATACCATGCAAGTAATTGCCTCTAAAAGTGTCACTAGCATTACTACGACAGAGCCTCGACTATACCAAACTGTGTAACAAAAAGTAGACATCCTATGAAAGCTCCAGGAAAAGGTAGAGCTTACCGACTCACAGGTGCACTGGAGTACTAGCAAAGGGGTCGATCAAAATTCCAACATGAACCTGCATGCACGAATTAAAACGCAACATCCCCAGGTAAGAGGATGTTAGCACGGATAAAAATGTATTTAGTATGTAAGGCAGAAAGTAAAATCATAAATAATTGTAGTAAAAAGGATGATATAGATACCACCTCTAATCAAAACTCAAATTACCTTCATAGCTAAAACTTTACCTCCTAGTGATTAAATATGTTACTGCATTTATGTCTCTAGCTCCCAAGTAGCCTCATCGATTGGTCGGTGGTGCCACCGAACCTTAACCATCGATATGGTCTTGGAGCGTAACTGCTTGACATCTCTGGCCAAAATAGCCACCGATTCCTCAACAAATGCTAGACGATCATCTAATCTAACTAAATCATACTGAAGCACATGTGACTCATCTGGAATATACCGGCGCAGCATCGATACATGAAAGATGGGGTGTATGGCAAAATATGCTTGAGATAGGGCTAACTCATATGTAACTGGACCCACTTGCCTTAGAATCTCAAAATTCCCAATATGTTGATGACTAAGCCTACCCCGCTGGCTAAACTACATCATCACTTTCAGAGGAGATATCCTTAAAAACACCTTTCACCAACCTCTCAAACCTTAGAAACTGGAGTCTGCAATCGGCATAGCTCTGTTATCTGCTTGAGTTGTCCTCAATCTGTCTTGGATAACCCAAAACATAGATAAAGCATCCTATAGCAAGTCATTGTTACAGGGACTAGGCATTGTGGACTCAAACTACCTAATCGGAGTATGGCACCGTCTACCATACAATTCCTCGAATAGATCCATCTGAATACTAGTATGGTAGTTGTTATTATAGGCAAACTCAACTCATGGCAAAAATTGATCCCACTGACCACCAAATTCTAACACATAGTCTCATAACATATCCTTGAGAACTTGAATATTATGCTCAGACTAGCCAATAGTATGGGGATAAAATATTGTACTCAAATCTACTTGGGTGCCTAACTCTTGATGGAAAGCCCTCCAAAAGGCTGATGATGAACTTTGAACCTTGATTAGATATAATAGACAATGGCACCCCATACAATTGAACAATCTCCTGAATGTAGATACGGGCCAACTGCTCAACACTAAAGGTAGAACGGATAAGGAGAAAATGTGCTCACTCAGTCAATCGATCTACTATAACCCAAATGCTATCGAACACCTGGAAGTATAAGGTAGGCCTACCACAAAATCCATAGTCACTTGCTCCCACTTCCACTCGAGAATGGGTAGTCCCTGGAGTGTCTCACCAGTCCTCTAATGCTCAGCCTTTACCTGTTGTCAGCTAAGGCAATGTGAAACATAATCAGGAATGTCTCTCTTCATGCTATCCCACCAGTAATGCTGCCTCAGATCTTGATACATCTTCATCGTACTTGGGTGAATAGTGTACCCTAGAGTCATGTGCCACACATAAAATTAACTGTATCAAATCCCTCACTCCAGGAAAACACAATCGACTATCAAATTTGAGGACCCCATTTGAATCTATTATAGGCTGACCACCAAAACCTTGAATAACTCTATCTTTGATGTCTACCAATGTCTAATCCTCGAATTTTCTAGCCCGAATCTGATCAACCAACGAAGACTGAGTTCTGATGAATGCTAATACCCGGCTGGGGTAAAAAATGCCCAACCTAACTAACCTATAAGCTAGAGACTGAGTATCTAAAGCTAAGGGTCCCTCCTCTATAAGTATGTGTATTAGGCTACCCATACTCGCTGACTTCTGACTCAAGGCATCCACTACCACATTTTTCTTGCCAAATGATAAAGCATAGAAATATCATATCAGCCAGTACCTCAATCTATCGCCTCTGTCTGGAAATTCTAATCCCTTTGATTTATAATGTATTGCAAACTTTGGTGATCTGTATATATGTATCACAATGAACCCCATCTATCGCCACTATCGCCACCAATTCTAGATCATTAATGAGGTAGTTATGCTTATGGTCGCTCAGCTGTCAAGAAGCATAAGTAATAACTCGACCTCTCTACATGAGCACAAAACCTAACCCAACATGGGAGGCATCATAATAAATAGTAAAGCTCTCACCCTTAATAGTAATAGGAGCAGTAGTCAACAACTCTTTCAAACTCAGAAAACTAGTCTCACACTACTCGAATCACACAAACGGAACATTCTGACGAGTCAATAGAGTGGCAATAGTAGAGAACCCATCAACGAACTCCTAACCTATGTCATCGAAGTAGGCCTAGGCTAATCACGAATCACCTTAATCTTGGATAGATCAACGTGCCCTAGGAATGTCACTGACTTGAGCCATAACTCACACTTGAAAAATTTTGCATACAACCTATGATCCCTGAGTGTTTATAGCATAATTAAGAGGTAATGGGCATACTGCTCTCGACTCGATGAATATATCAGAGTATCTATAATAAAAACTACAACAAAAGAATCTAGATACTGTTGAAACACATGGATTATCAAATCCATAAATGCTTCGAGGGAATTAGTTAGCCCAAAAGGCATACTTTAAAACTCATAATGGCAATATCGAGTCCAGAATGGAGTCTTTGAGATATCCTTCGCCTGGATCCTCAACTAGTAATAGCCTAACCTCTGATCAATCTTCGAGAAAACTGTTGCCCCTTGAAACTGGTCAAATAAATCATCAATGTGAGGCAGAGGATTATGATTCTTTACTATCTCCCTATTCAACTTCCTATAATCAATGCACATCTAAAGAGTCTCATTCTTCTTTTCATAAATAACATGGGGACGCCGTAGGGAGAAATGCTCAACCAAATAAAAAACAAGTCTAACAGACCCTGGAACTAAGTACTGTGCTCCTTAAGCTCTACTGAAGTTATTCGGTACGGTGGAATAGTTATGGGCTTAGTGCGTAGCTCAACCTCGATAAAAAAATTGATATCTCTCTCTAGCGGCAGCCAAGGAAAATTAGAAGGGAGTACATCTGGTAACTCATAAACCACTAGCACTGACTCTACGTTAGGAGCATTAGCTATCATATCACGAACATGGTATAGGCCAAACACCTAGTAGATATCAATCTCCAGGCCTGAATATATAAAATAATACCAGTCAGTGCATAACTAACCGACCCCTGTTACACTACTGGAGACATACCAGGTATTGCCAAGGTAATAGTCTTGGCATAACAATCTAACACAACATGGTGTAGAGCTAACCAATCCATACCCAAATTGATGTCAAAATCAAGAATATCTAGCAATATTAAATTAGCCTAAGTATCAAACCCCTGAAGACTAACCATACATGCCTTACACACTTGATCCACTACGAACGAACCCCCCACATGAACCCGGGACAAAAGAGTCTCGAGACTCACATCCAAGTGAGAAGCAAAATATACAGACACATATGAAAATGTAAAACCTAGATCAAACAAAGCTGAGGCTGGCTGCTGACACACAATAATCATACTTGTAATGTCCTCATGTGAAGCCTCCACCTCTACCTATGCTGGAGCCACATAGAAGTGATCCTAACATTATCTGCCCCTAACATCACCTCTATCACTAGACTTACAAACTCTAATGGGGGCCTTAGAACCCTGTTGATCACCACGGTATCTATACTAGTCATCTCTACGTCCCTCATCCTGGCTCTGCCTCTGATAACGCGTAAAGGAGTTAATCTTGCAACTTGTAAAGTTGCACACGCTGCTCTACCTTTACACAATCTCTACACTAGTTATATTGTGCCCCAAACATAAAGCAACCCTGAGCGAATCGATCTTCAAAATCTAGGCCATGTTGACCTGACCTAAAATCCCTATAAATCCGACCAACATAAATGGATGACCCAGTCGTTCCGAATATAGCAATAGCACTATCCCACTATCTATGTCTGGAAAGATAATAGGAATCATCTTAACTAGAAGTATCTAGGCCCTGACGGCTACCCTCAAAAGCCTGCAATGATGCTTGATATAGATGACTGAACTGGCCCAACTAAAATCCCCTTACTAGTTTGCCACTCTATCCCTTGAAACCAGATCTGAACCCAGTAAATTCCCCCTCACATCAAGCAAGTTTATAATTTCCCATTGGTCCTCACAACCAAACTGCTCAAGGCAACAAGCGTGATCAACAATAAACAGATAAGATTGACCTGAAGTCACCAATACATGTGTCTCCATGCCTAGATGCAATCTCAAGCCACGTACAAACTAAAAAATCCACTCCCCCTATGTTACTAGGATGTCTATAGCATATCTGGAGAGCTCTTAAAATCATACCTCGTACTAAGTTATTGTCATTTTCCCCTGCTCCAAATGGACAACTTGATCATGACGCCTATCCTATGAAGGCCTCGGAGAACTCTGCGTAAGTAACAAAGTGAACTGACTAATCTGGTTTCCCTGAAGATCCACCAAAATTCTGGAGCTGGCCCATTTAACTGATAGGTGGTAAACTTCGCACCTCTTGACTCAAGTAGTTTCAATGCCTGTAAACATTTCGTGCAAACTATTAAAAACTCCTGAATGTCCTCTCTAGCTGTCACTGAATACCTTGGTGGAGTCAAGCTCAGAAAATACTTAAGAAACTATTATTCCTGAAAGGTATGACTCCCTCTAGCTATGCAAATGGAGCCTATAGAGAGGTGTGCTCTACTAGGGCTTATAATGGAGGACCTGAGGCATATTCCATACCTTTTTGAATTTCCCAAAGTGTGAAGAACAACTACTCAATAGTCAGCTATACCTCAGAGTAACTATAAATGCAGATGAGGGCTGTGGGGGAATTGACACTTCTTATTGTTGGGGAACAGATGCCTCCAATTGTGGGGGAGTTGGGGCATCCTTTCATAGCGTAATGGAATCTAGGGGTTACTCCTATTTGGGAACTAACGTCACACCCTTGCCTCTACCCGGAAACCATCCTCTGCGCGTCATATCTGCGAAAGGGTGAAATAATCTTAATCCTAGAAATTGACAAATCATTGGCAATAAAAGCAAACAACAAGGGGAGTTTCCTCAGCATGTCGTAGCCCCCTAAAGATAAGTCACGAATGTCTCTACACACATCCACAGGACTCTACTAGATGATAGCTCTATACTATTAAGACCAGTGAACCTAAGGCTCTAATACCAACATATCACGACGTAACCTTTCAGGTCATAATGGAGCCTGTTAGATCCTGTCGATAGACAAGCCAATCCCAACCCACTATACTTGTCCTAGAAACTAATAGTATAATTACTAGTTAATAACAACCAACAAAAGCAAAAGATATAACCTACCCCAGAACCTAGAAGTCACCTGTACAGAGCTACTATAAAATCAAAACAAAAATATACATAACAATATATATAACTAGAATAAGCTCCTACTTATACAAACCAAATCCCTAGTGTACAAAGATAGTGTCTGAATACAAAAGACGACCCAAGAGTAGAAGGAGACCATAGAAAATCTAAAGTTGTTGATGGTCATTAAGGTCTCTTGAAGTGTCAATAAGTTCCTGAGTCAATGACCACGATTTGTATCTTGACCTGCACATGATTAGATTCAGAAAAGTAAGGGTGAGTTTCGACGACAGGTACCCAGTAGACATCGTCTGCTGACTGAGTGAAATATAGCAGATATGGAAAGATCAAATGTAGTAAAATGCTGTAAAATGAGCAATCTAAACTCAAGTAAAAAAAATAAGCATTCCTATGGAACCCTTGAACTACAACTAGATAGAACCAAATAATATACCACCCATAACTAAAAAACTCGATCTGAACCACCATGCAACAGTCAAATGGTAGAAGTATGGTGTTGTAAGTAGGTGTAAGGCCCGTAGTGTCTGTGCCTATATGCCAACTAGGCCCATAAGCAAAGAAGGTACATCATGCACAACTAGGGTGTGGAGTGGTGTATCGGTAGTAGATGGGTAAGAGCGGTGTAAACCATATCTGATCATGGCAATCTAACCCCTAATCTCATGCCGAAATGTGACACCCAATCTTGTGTATTGTGTCGATCCGTGACACCCGATCCAGGTATGTACATATGTATATATATTGTGTTGGAACGCGACACCGATTCTGAGACACATAGCAGTGGGATGAATCCCCCGATGTAGTGTTGTATTATGACGAAACGAGTCACCTACTTCAGAGATATATCATGACGGAATAAGTCGCTTGCTCTAGTGTGCCTTACAAGTCGTACGCCGTAAAGGCTTTGATTAAAGTAAATCTATTGCAACACTGACTTAGGCCAAGACTAATGCCTATAAAGAGCAGATAACCAGAAGTATTTCACATATCTAGAACTATATTAGCACCCTAAATAGCGGGCGTAACAAGTTACCATGGCAAAATTGGAAAAGCTGATTGACCAAGGTAACACAAAATGCCCAGACCACAAACAACTCACTTAAATCTCTGGGTATAACATATATCCCATAATCAGGATTACAAACTTGTCACTAACAACCAGGGTCCAGTATAATGGTACATCACAATAGTAAAATCATGTTGCATAGTCAGGAGCACAATCGATAACTACTTTTCAAGAATGTAGCATATTTACGCTAGTACTAACAATCAAACAGGTATATAAGAAGCAAGCTAGGTATATGTATCAACAAAAGTAATATAGATCATGTCTATCCATACAAAAGTACATCATAGTCGACAACAACTTATGGGTATCCAAAATAACCATAGACAACCCAATAGCTAAGTACGACAGGTATCTAGAACAATCAATATCAATAGAATCATATGAAGCGGGTCTAAACACATAGCATGGAATATGGCTAACAATCAGCCCGAGGAAGTGTCAAGCTAGGTGTATATACAGCCACGTGGCATGAACGCACAATTGACCTTCAACACACTTATTCACAGCTCAATCGGGCTAAAATCCAGCTCGGATAATAGATTCAACTATCACAGGGAGTGATCACAAAACCAACTCATCAAGTATAGACCAAACACAGTAAATCTAATCAACATACAAACACACATCATATAATTCAACTCAGTCTATGGGAAAAAGAAGCCTAGACTACTTGGAAGGCAAATTCACAAGCTCCAAATTAGTCCATGAAAGCTTTTTCCCTCCTGATGGCCTTTAAATATCACCCGGCTGTCTAAACATAAGTTACCACAAAAATATGACTATTTTGGCTAAGGGTGACTAAAATAGGGAAAAGTTGGGGTCATATGCAAAATATCAAACTAACTCTCCTAAAATGATCATAACATCACCTATAGCCAAAAATTGGGCTCAAAACAAGGCTCAAAACACCAAGAAATAGCCATAATTCCGCATGACATTTCTTATCGAAAACATATTCACTACAGCAGCTCCCTAGCTAAATTCCTCAAAAATATTGTTAAATTAATATAATCCAAGCATACCATAGTGTAGGTCTCAAACGTAGTACGATTTACACCCAAATTTCACTTAATATTGATAAGAAATGCTAGATATATAAGAACACAAAGTTTTCAACAATTTATGATATAACTTCAGTAAAAACCACAATATTTACCTCGAAATATGTCTCAAAGCTGGAATCCAACATCTTCACGACATTCCTCATAAAATTTCATACAATTTAGCCTTTTAAATCGCTTAACCTGATGTATATTTCTTGAGATATGGCTGTTGCGATATTTTTTTATTCATTTTTTATGACTTGGGCTAAGGTATACATATGCCCACCGCCTTGTCACATGGCAGCGCCTAGTTGGGCCACATCACTCGTGCCATTTTTAACTTTTATAAATCACTAAAACTTAAGTTTGATGTTCTGACATCATTCAGAGTCACAAAAATAGAATACATGTATGAAATTCGAATGAAACCGACATCCCAGACTCAATAGTGTAGTCAAATTTTCCATTGGAGGTTGTTTTATTCAAATGTGGGTCCTACTTCCCAATATCAAAATCGGAAGCCTGGGGAACTGAGCAAAAGGTCCTCTACGACCAAACTCGAGCTTTTGGGTCCAACCGTGTAGTTAGAATTTTTAATAGAGGTCGTTGCGTTAAAATGAGGATCTCACCTCTTTTTAGCTAATTTTAACTAAAAGAACAAAGGGGGTTAAAATACATTCGGAAGTCCTTGATATCTAACAAAAGGTCATCCTAGACTAAATTCGGCGTTATGGAGTTGACCATACTATCACAATTCTTTTCTAAGCATGTCTACCTAGATTATTACTTAAAATCTCTATTTAGCTTATTGTTGAACTTATTTTTCAATTTCTCAGTTAGACTCATAGGAGAACCCCTAAGACTTGGGTCAACCGTGATCCTATCCTAATTTAGTTGTTCTAAAACTAATGGAACCATCAAAATCACACTTCGAGGTCATTTACTAAGACTTTATCAAAAAACTCATTTTACAATTATAATCTCCCTTTTAACTCAAAAAATTATAAAATTCTCAAGTGGTTCACCCAACAGCCATACAAATAGTACCATCAGGTCAAAAATAGTCTAAGGTCACTATGCACATACCCCAACCGATAAATATTCATGGAACACAAAAATGACCTGGAGGGTTTTCAGAAGACATTTTCTGTTGAGTGGGTCAGAGACTTTCCAATCCATCCAATACCAAGAATATGTCCCCTTTTGTCATTTCCAAAAGAAACACCTCCACCTTGAAGTGCTTTGAGTGAAATGACGCTTTCAACATTTGCAGTCATATGCTTTGAGCAGCCACTATCCATGTACTAGCATTGGCTATTGCTTCCTTCACTTACCTGTAAGTGATCACTTGTTAGTTTTAGGAACCCATTTCAATTTAAGTTCCCAATACTCAGATAAAAGGGTAATTAACACTTTTCTTGTCCAGAGGAGCCCTACCATTTTCAGCTTAGAGATGTTCTGAGTATTCACCGTAGGAGCTGGTCCTAGTTTTCTTCTCTTTTGCTCAAAATATCCTACCAAACGATCTTTAGAATTTTCAGTGTAGGATAGTTAGTCTTCAGAAGACCATTTCTTCTACAGCAAGTACACAACAACAGATTTGATCCATTGATATTTTTGTTGTGAATGATATGAGATAGACTTTTCTTAACAAACCCTAGACCCTTTCTACTACTGGATCCCCGATGAGTCAAAGTATCTAGAATTTTAGAAGAAGTTATCTATTTGAGTAATTTGGATAACTCTTCTTTGACTCGGACTAAGTCAATCTCTAGTTGAATATTTCTTTCTAGAGCCATGGGTAGCTTAGTTTCAACCTCATTTAGACTAGCCTCAATCATAGGTTGAAAGCTACTAGCCTTATCTTTCCTTTTCAGACAACCCTTTAACTTTTCATTTAACATTTCACAAAGATTCATATTCTCTAACTTTAGATCTAACACATATTTTTCAACTTCAGAAAACTGAGAAACTAGGGTAACCTTTTTATCTTGAACAATATCTAATTGATTATTCAATACATCCTTTTAAATAGTTAAATCAGTTTTGAACCTATAAGAACAATATCTAGCTTTCTAAACTTCTTAACAGAAAGAATGTGCAAGTTTTGCTTAAAATCAGATAGGTGCCTCTTCCTCAGATTCATCAATATCATCAGGCTTTTCCATGAATACAAACATTTGATTCAAGATCTCCTCATCTTTCTTCACAACTATCAAGGAACTGTTCTCTATGTGCTCAAACTCTTCTGACTCACTCGAAGAATTTCCCCAAATAGCAAGGACTTTCTACACAACATAGTCTGTTGCAGCCTTTCTCCATTTCTTGTCAGGGATCGAGTCCCATGACTTGTCTTTGGTGCCTTCAGTCTTGGCATATTGTTTTTCTTAATCTATTTTGTGCATTAGATAATCCCTAATAAAATGCCCTAGTTTCCACACTTCTGACACAGATCATTAGCAGTAGCAACTCTACTAGGATTTTCCTTCTTCTTGAAATCACCATGCTTCCTCATAATTTTTTGAAATCTCCTTGTGAGGTATACCTTTTGATCTTCATCTTCATCGGATTCTACACCTTGTGCAACCTTTGGAGCCAGTGATTTGTCCTTAATAGTATCATTTTCTTTGTTCAACTCATAAGTTTGGAATTACCAATCAAGGCATGCATTATCAACACTTTCAGATCCTTAGCCTTAGTGATTGCGTCAACTTTGCTGGCCTAAGACTTAGGAAGAATTCTAAGAATCTTCCTTAGTTGCTTGTTAGGGTGAATGGGTTCACCCAAACATCTAATATCACCGATAATGGATGAGAAACCTGGTATACATGTAATGAATGGACTCACCTTTCTTAATGGTAAAATTTTCATACTGAGTAGTGAGTATATCAACCTTAGACTCCTTCACTTGCTCAGTACTTTCACTTTCTTATAAGTTATAAGGTAGATAAGGGCCATGAAAGTTCACTTTCTTATAAGGTAGATAAGGGCCATGAAAGTTCACTTATGAGATCTATAAGATTGATCTCCAATCCAATTGCTATCAATTGAGAGTAAGGGAATATGACATTTTGAAGATGACTTTTAGAACTTAGTATGGCCAGTTTGGATTTTTTGTTATGTATTTTGGACTAACAAATGCTGCTACAACTTTAATGGACTTGATGAACAGGGTATTCAAGAGGTACTTGGAAATGTTCATGAGAGTATTCATTACTAACATATTAATTTATTCCTGAAGTAAAAAAGAACACATGTGTCACTTGAGAATTGTGCTACAAACTTTAAAGGGTCATTGACTGTTTGCCAAGTTTAGTAAATGCGAGCTTTGTTTAAGATTGGTGGAATTCCTTGGTCATATTATCTCTAGCAAAGGTATTATGGTTGATCCTAAGAAAATTGTGGCGACAAAAAATTGGTTAAGACCATTGTCTCCTTTAGACATTAAGAGTTTCTTAGGTTTGACTGTTATGAATAAGATTTGTAAAGGGGTTTTGTCTATTGTCTAGCATTTGACTAACTTAACTCAAAAGAAGGTGAAATTCCAATCGTTAGATTCATGTGAAAAGTGTTTCTAAGGGTTAAAGAGTCAACTTCTTCTACCCCTATTTTAGTTTGCGAAAAGAATTCGATGGTTTGGTAGTGTATTGTGATGCCTTGAGGGTTAGGCTTTGTTGTGTATTAAGGTAACATGGTAAAGTGACAGCCTATACTTTTAGACAACTTAAGGTACGTGAAAGGAATTATTTTGACACATAATCTTGAATTAGAAGAGGTTCTATTTGCATTGAAGATTTGAAGACACTGTCTTGATGGGGTCTATGTTGATATGTTCACCAATTACAAGAACTTGAATTACGTGTTCAAGCAAAAGAATTCGAACCTTCGACAGGAGATGAATTGAAATGTTGAAAAATTATGATTTGAGTGTCCTCTAAAATCCAAGTATGTAATGACTCAAACTAGGGACATGTCATCACACAACAAATGAGATACCCGAAGGCACCTCTTAAGCATTCATAGGCATAAATATAATGAAATGCGAAAGTAAAATGGGGTAAGGTCTATGGCCTTTTTGAGATAGCGAAGCAATATTAAAAAGCATGAATAACTAACAATTTTGTCCATAAAGCATACCAACTAATATATCAACGGACAGTTTCCATCAAATAGAAAAGACTCCAATGTTTAACAACATATAAAACAAATGCCTCAAAATGGTCAGAATTACATCATCTCAGCATAAAATACAAGATAGAAAGGAAAATAGTAGAGTCACAAACTAAGGTTCACCATAAATAAATGTTCTAGTCTTGAAAGCCAACTATTAGCCACGAATTTATGGAGGACTGTCTATCCCTACATGGTTAAATCATACAGGAAAAATTATATGTTAATACGTTGGAATGTACTAAGTATGTGAGATGCAATGAGTGCATAAAATTATAACGCCATCATTAATAATAATAACATATAGCTGCGTATGAGATGAAAGGTACATAAAGTGAGCCTAAGCATGCACAAGGAATATATCTTAATATGGATGAGAGTCAATGTATGAGAAATAAAATGCAATGGAATCATATTATATAATCATAAATTTGTGGGAGAAGACCTCAACCAAAATATAAGATGATGTGAGCTATTACATGGAATCCAACATTACCCTTTAAATTGGCACAGGGAGACCACTTATTGGGTGGAACTCCGTCAACTTCACATGCATTTTAATAACGTAAATGGCCTACGCAGATCTACTAACCTAGCCTACAAGGGCTCATTTGGTCGCACACAGTTAGGGACAATGAGATTTATTTTTAAGGGGTCATGCCTAAACTAATAAGATGAATCCTAATCTCAAGTCCACTTGATACTAAGTCATCCCATGAAATCTTTAATACATAACATAGGATCTTAAGTAGCAATCATAAGTGTAGCTCGATCTCTAAGAACCACCAAGTTTGTATTGTCCTTTTCTCTTGGGGGCCTTCTTAAAACATACGTAGGTCAATTGTCAACATGCTTATATCTTTGACAAATCATAACATTAAATTCATCTTTAATGCCCTAATCATCATAAATTATGTAAGACTTTACTTAAAAACTAGGTGGCTAGGCTTTTAAATGGAACAATCATAAATACATAAATCATGGAAATATACTTCGTTAAGGACATGTAAAATAGCCTACATCATACCAACAATAAAACTCATTATTGGGGTCATCATCAATAGCTTAAATACATGCATATACTTAGTAAAAATATCATAGAATGTCATGAATTTCATTTAATAATATAAAAAATCATAACATCATCATAAGCATGCATAATATCTTAAAAGAACTTAAAGAAAAGGTAAAATATTCTAAAGAGGACTTTATGGGCGGAAGGATACCTTTAAACCAAACTCACATACCATAAAGACTTGGGAAGAACAAAGTAGAATCTTGGCGAAGAACTTGAAATCCTAGCCTTGCCATGCCTTACCCTTTTTCTTGAGAGAGTAATTATCTTAGGAAAATTTGGGAATTGAAAGAATAAAAAGAATAGGGGCTTCTTAGGGTTTAGGATATGATTTAAGGCCTCTTTGGATCCCAAAATGACTTAGTTTAGGAATAGAAAGGATGAAAATGACAAAACTTTCCTTCATTAAAACAGCCGAATTTCAACCTATGAAAGCTCATTTAGGGGCCACAGAATGAAGCACAGGCCGTAGGTCGTGCTCATGCTATTAACTTTTCCAAAGTCCCTAAAACTGTTTTGTTGGACTCAAAATTACAAAACCATTTCGCGGGTCATATAATTTCTTACTAACCGTGGTTGGACTCCTAGGCCCTATCCACGGAGGGATTATACGAGTCATACATCATTCTATGAATCATGCTGGTAACTCGTATATCACTTCCAACGAACTTCACTTTTCCTTTATGTCTGATACTCCCGCTTTTGAACCTATCTATGGACCATTGTCCATTATATGGGTCGTCACTAAGCCCGTGGGTTACTCCACACTTGGAAACACTTTCCTTCTCTAGAGCTTTGTGTTTAAGGACTAAATCTACGGGACGTATCTCCACCTACGGGGCATAATTCACCTCATGAAGTTGACTTCAAGTCATTTTTCTATCCCACTTTCTGCACTCTAGGGTCGTAATTGGGGGTCGTTGCAATATTTACCCCTTGGGAATATTCATCCCCGAATGTACTAAAAGATAGGCTCCAAGAAGTAAATCATCAGCTAACAACCTAGTATGCATGGAAAAATGCAATTTAAACATCATTTCATGAAATTTTCAAAATCCACACTCACAACATGTTTCTAAAACAGTCCATAAACATAGAAATAAATGCATGCATCATGTAAAAATAAATTGCAAGGAGCTAGGGGTCTTAGGAAGAACTTCTTAATACTTTAGGCTTGAGTAGAGTGGAATGGATATCGGTACCTCTTCATCATATCCACTTCCGCTTCCCATGTAGCACCCTCAATTTATTGATTTCTCAAGCACTTTAACGGATGCAACTTCCTTGTTCCTTAGCTTTTTTTCACTTGCTAGTCTAGAATCTCAATTGGTACCTTTTCATATCCTCAAATTCTCTTCAATGTTCACATCATGAAAAGGAAATATGGAGCTTGGATGACCTATGAATTTCCTCAATATAGAACATGGAAAACCGGATGGCTCAAATGCATCTCATTAGGTAGACCAACTCATATGCCACCTTTCCCACTCTTCTCACCTCTATGTAAGACCCTACATACCTTGGGTTCAATTTTCCTTTCTTAGCAAATCGGATCACACCTTTCATTGGGGACACCTTCAAGTAGACTTAATCACTGACTTGAAACTCAAGCTCCCTTCTTCTTCCATCGGAATAGGACTTTTGTCGGCTTTGGGACATTTGTAATTTTTCCCTGTATTTTCAATATTCTCCATAGCATTTATTACTATTTCTATTAATTCTAATTCACCAACTTCGAACCACTAGATAGATGGTCTATACAGTCTACCATACAACGCCTCAAATAGTGCCACCCCAATACTTCCTTGGAAGTTATTATTTGTAGGCAAACTCAATAAGTAGCAAATGTTCATCCTAACTTCCTTTAAACTCTAATGCACTAGCTCTCAACATATTTTCCAATGTCTAAATAGTCCTTTTGGCTTTCCCGTCAGTTTGGGGATGGAAAGTGGTACTCAACTTCACTATAGTACCAAGCATCTTTTGGAAAGACTTTCAAAATTGAGTGGTGAATTAGACTCTACGATCCGATAGGATGGACAATAGAATCCCATGCAACCTAACTAATTCTTGGATGTATAAGCTGGCATAGTCTTTGGGACAAAATATGGTCTTAACTGGTAAGAAGTGAGTCAACATTGCCATACGGTCTACTATCAACCATATGGAGTCAGAATACTTTTTGGTCTTTGGCAAACCCACTATGAAGTCTATGTTGATCTCTTCCCACTTCCAAGTAGGAAAATCAATGCATTGTGCTAGGCCACTCGACCTTTGATGTTCAACCTTGACTTGTTGGCAATTAGAACACTCGAACACAAATTGGGTAATGTCCTTCTTCATTCCATTCCACTAATAGATCTCCTTCAAGTGTCTATACATCTTTGTAATTCCAGGATGAATGAAGAAAAAAGAGTTAAGAGCTTCCTGCATTATCAACTTCTTCAACTCACCATCATTAGGCACGTAAAACCTCTATCGAAGTACCCCATCTCCCCCTTCTAAGAAAACTTATATGTTTTCATCCTTCACTAAGGCTTTCAACTCAACCAAGATGGGATCAAGGTTATACGGAGCCTTAACCTCCTAGATCAAAGAAGCTGCAGATCTATGAAGAACCATTACACTACCATTTCCTGTCACGACATAAAACAGGCCGCAACTATAGAGAACAAAGTAAAGCAAAAACAATCACAATAAAACATAAACAATCTCCCAAAACCTGAAGTTATGAGTACAAGAGCATCTAAAGTAATACGGAAAGATAAACAAAATTTTCTTAAAATAAAATACAAAGATATCTCATAATATCTGAAATAAGGTCTGAAAGGAAGCACTAAAGAGAATCCCTCGGAGTTTGAGCCTCACTAGTAAGATCTGGATGGAAGTAGAATAGCTCAACTAGAGTGATCAACTACCTTATACGGGTTCCTGTGCTCGATCTGTAGGGAAGAACAAAGTAGGGGTGAGTACATCGAATGTACACAGTAGGTTCAACTGCCTAGATAAGAGAAATCGAAGCAAGTATGTTATAATAAAGAATCATATCACCTACGTCAATAGAGTTAGTACACAATGTAATTGGATCATGAATAAGGATAAGTACACATGGTGAACCATTTCAATAATCCAATGCAATGTTATGCATAAATGCAATAGTGTCACAGGCCATGTATGAGGTGAAATCATGACTGTCGCAGGACCGATACACACATTTATTGCGTCAAAGCTACCAGATAGAACTTATGGGCGTCGCAGGCCATGTACTTAAATATACCAATGTGCCGTAGACCATAATTAGAAGTATCGTGAGACATCGCAGGCCTCATAATAAAGTGTCTCAAAGCGTCGCTGATTATAACCAACTGTCTCAATATGTATCATAATATCTCAAATGGTGAAAATGTAATGAGATGTGAGCATAACAATGCAACCAGTCATGTATGAGATATGCGCATACCAATGCAAACAATCATGTAAAAAATGTGTGCATATCAATGCAACCCAAATAGTAATAAGATATGTGTATACCAATACAACTAGTCAATATAAGATATGTGCATACCAATGCAACTGATCAGGTAAGGGATATGTGCATATTAATGCATCTAGTCAAGGTAGAATATGTATAGTAGCCATCATATCAAACAGGCTATACCATGTACGTCAACTATTACCATAAGACCATTAATATCCCATATCATCACTAGCTCTCTAATAACCAAGATGCCAATGCAACAGGCTCCATAAGAACCTCAAATAGGCTCATAACTATCAAATTTATCACATTCATCATTAACTAGCCACAACATTATCCAAGAGCTATCTCAAGTCTCGTATTATCATTATGATATCTAAATTATTTCAAATCATATGATTTCATCTCAATTAATAAATAGGATCATCATTTACTCAATATTCGGCATAACCAATATCATATTCCCATCAAGTTCAATCATATCATGTCATAGGCTTATAAATCAATTAACATCTCGCAGTTATCACAAGAGCATGCTCAGTAGCTCAAATTCAATCCCAAAAAGATTAGACGAATCTACCTTGATGCCAAAATCGCACTTGGACAACCTTTCAATCAACTCAAGCCTCCAAATGATTCTCGAATCAATCAATCACTATCTAAAATAGATATCACACATCAAGAAGTGCATTTTGATACTCATATTGACATGAATTAGGCTTAAGGGCAAAATGTCAAATTAGGACTACAATTCAAAGTTTTCGAATTTGAAAAATGACTTTAAAATCAGGTTCTACACGAAAAATATAGTATGTGGGTGAAAATCTCATAAATATCGAGTTCAAATTGAAGGACAAATCACACTTTAAAGGTTCAAAATCAAACACCAAAAATTTTCAATTTTGGACATTCAAAATCATGAAATTTAAGTTAAAACCAAGATAAAACTGATGAAAATTGTTAAATATTATGTTAGAAACACTTACCCAATGAAAACCTTCAAAACTCTTCTTTCAAAATCACACTAAAAAGCTTGAAAAGTTCAAAAATGGAGTAAACATGGTGATTCTTAGATTTTAAGATTGTTCACGTAAATTGTACTTCGTAAATGCGGTGGGGTCCTGCGAACACGGTGGGTGAAGGTCTAAAAATGCTCCATAATGCAGATCCGTTGTCCATGAACACAAGTAAGGATTAAGTGCTCCTTTGCAGACGCGGAATAATAATAGAGTAATAATATGAGCTGCACTAGCAAACTGCTCCAGTTGAAATCAACCAACAATGGAAACTCGGAATAGGCACTCGGAACTTATTCGAGATTAGAATAACATAGACTTTATATATATCCATACCAAAAACAATGATCTAGACTCAATGAAATAATCAAAATTTGATTCAGAGGTCTCTACGATACATATACCAACGTAAGTCAAATAAACTAGTTTAATGCTCAAAATATCAAAACTGCCTCGGCAACTCCAAAAGTTATTATGAGACTATTTCTAGCATTAGTTTCACCATCATGGACTACTAAACCTATCAAAATTTTGACATGAGTTTTCAAACTCCGAATGTTGACCAAAGTCAAACTTTGGTTCCAGAAACAATTAAAAATGTAACGTTGGGCCTAAACACCTCATTTTAATTCTGAATTCAGTTATGTAACTTATCGTTGACCAATTACGACGTTCCAAACTAATGGAATCAACAAATCTCCGACTAGCAATCGAAACTCAAAACGATACAAAAACTCACTTTTTCAACAACTTAAACTTCTAAAAATGCCATAACTCATATTTTCAACTATTAAAACTCACTTTTTCAACAACTTAAGCTTCTAAAAATATCAAAACTCATATTTTCAACTATTAAAATTCACTTTTTCAACAACTTAAGCTTCTAAAAATACCAAAACTCATATTTTCAACTATTAAAACTCAGGATTTCAATTCCAACAATAAAATAGTTCAAAATAGGTCCAAAGTTACTTACAAAATGGTAAAAGAGTGATTTTCACAGATAAGGCAAAAAAATGACCAACCAGGTCATTACACCATTCACCATAAAAAATAATCTTCGTCCTTAAACATAAAGGAAAGGAGGTACCTGACGCCTCAAAAAAAACAAGGATATCTGGCCACATTTCAGACTTTAACTCCCAAGTAGTCTCATCAACATAAAGACGCCGCCACTAGACCTTCATAAAAGGTACAACTTTTGATCTCAACCGGTGGACCTGCCTATCCAATATAGCTATAGGCTCTTCCTCAAAGAATAAATCTAGACCCAACATAATAGAATCATAAGAGATCGCATAACACTCATCATGAATGTACCAACAGAGTACGGAAACATAGAAAATAGGATGAATAACTAATAATCCAGGTGGCAAGCCAACTCATAAGCCTCCTAACTATCACGCCCTGTGAGGGTATGCTGGACGTGGCCAATACTCAGAGACTATTTCTAGTCCCCTAGAGAATCATTTGACCTCATTACATTCATTTAATCGACATCTTTAACAAAATAGTGGAAGACTATGATAATAAAAGGTGGATGACTTAAGTCTTATATAATTATATCAAAACAATGAGCTGAGTATGAAAGAAACTAGCTCGAAGGAAACTAGCTCAAAGTGAGGAATCCATAAAGACACGATCCAATTAATCAAGATACAAAATGAGAATTCCATACGATTTTGCACTTCTCAACAAATACCAATCCAATCAACAAGTAGACTCTAGTCTATGAAGTCTCTATAACTATTAATTAGTGTTAATGGCGGACCTATGGCTACTACAAATTGAAATAAAGCAAGTCTAAGGTCTGATTCTAAAAGCTAGATGAAAATATAATGGAGATCCCTCTAGAGTAAAGGAGGGCTCACCAACTCAGCTGATTGCATTAGATCCTGAATGGTACACCTGGTGATGATCTCTCATACCTATCTCTGTATCATGAAATGATGCAGTCCAATGGATATCAGCGTGTGGAATGTACGAGTATTTAAAAGAATGGAATGGGACATGCATTAAGGTAGATTACAATCAATTCAGATAACTCAATCAAGAGATAAGGAAGTCAATAAGAATGAAAAATGTCTATCTAAAGCAAGACTAAGAGTAGACAATGACCCATCAATACAATCCAATCCAATTAGAGTACTATTAGTATAGAACCTATCTGGGAGTTTATCTTATTTGATAATAATCACTTATAAGCCAGTGTTGTATAACAATCCCGCTGATGTTGCCACATTTATTCAGTACTTTCCAGGTAAAGAATGAATCAAATCCATAATGGATCCAGATAATCAAGTCTGCTATTATTTTAGGGACTTACCAATCAACAAGGAACATCCAATTGAACGGTTCAATCCTCACCTACGCATGATGATATATTTAATGAGTTCAAGTTGGGTTTACTTTGAATCATTTCGATGCTCGATACTTCTCCCATGATTCAATGCTTATAAGATAATCCATCATAATCAATCAGATCAATTAGTCTCAAATGGACTCTCATCAATCCATTAGTTCCATCACAATCGGGCCTTTTGGCCTATCAATCGTCTAATCAATTCGCAATCATATCCTTTAGAGAGCTTAGACCAATCATTAAGAGGGCAATCAATTAGACAAATCTTTAGAATTTAATTATGAATACTCACAGGATCATCAAGTTTAATCAATCTATCATCATGCTCACATCATAATCACAATCAACATTATTGAATCAAGGCTTTAGACTCAATCCCTAGGTTAATTCATATAATATTTTATAAAGTAATATATAGGGATGGTGAAATAACTCATGTAAAAGCATTTAATCAGTAAATCAAATTTATGATGATCATCAACATGTGAAAATACACAAGATATGTATAATTTTACAAGAAAAAACATTCAAGACAACATGTATAAAGACTCAATACGTTCATCTACCAATCTATCTCAATCAAGGGGAACATGAAAGGACATTCCCATGTTTTAGTTTAGCCTTATATGCCTGGTATGGAGTTTGACAATCAACTCTGCAAGAGTTCGTCCTCAATTCCCTTGAATCCTCACTCTTCCTCTCCTTTCCTTAGCCTAGTCTTTCTTAGAAGTTTAGAAAGGCTTTAGAATGGGTATTAAAACTCTTTTTAAGCCCAAAATGACCTATTTTGATCATGTTTTAAGTTTAAGAGGGATTGGAAAAGGTTGAAGTACCCCTCATGAAAATTGAAAAATTTCCCTTTGATGTATAAAGTCCGCGTAGCGGACATGGTTAGTTATCAGGGTTTTTCATTGAAAATCTTTCGATTGAGTTTTCTAATCCCCTAGAAAATATTGGCATCAAAACCAAGGTATGTCTATGACAAGTCTGCTTTGCGAACATGTCACGTACTTCTTTGGAATTGTGTTTTTGCTTCAAAATATTATCTTTCATCCGTTTGGTTGAAAACATCAAGCATGACCATTTTCCCACACAATGTTTTACGATGATCATATTTACAGACTCGTATTTGCCAACAAATTCTGGGGAGATGCGCTATGCGAGTATCTCTCATCTGGGGGTATTTTGATAATTTTATAGAGTGTAAGGGGGTATTTTAGTAATCTTATAGAGTGTAACATTATTTCTACCACTAAATCATTCATCCTCGAATGAAAGATAACTAAAGATGGAGACAAGGCATGAATAACTATCAAGGCTCCTCTTGATAATCAGTGAACCAATCAAACTATCAACCAATCAATAATTTGGACAATCGCCATTTAGAATCAAGAATGAAAATATCAACTCAAGGATAAACAAATCAACTCAAATCTACATTAAGGACCTTAACTTTAACATTCTCGTAATTATGTGCGAGTAGATGTTGGTATTTGGCTTTTATATCTTCTTCAGCTTCCCAGTGTCTTCCTCAATGAATTGATTTCTCCACAGGACTTTTATTGAGGTTATCTCTTTGGTTCTCAATTTGTGAACCTGATGATCAAGAATTTGGACTAGAACTACTTCATAGGACAAGCTATCCTTAACTCCAATAATATCAACGGGGACTACCAGTGAAGGATCTCCTAAGCATTTCTTCAACATTGAGATGTGAAATATTGTATGAATCACATCAAGCTCATAAGGTATCTCTAACTCATAAGCAACCTTGCCAATTCTTTTCACAATATGGTAGGGGCCAATATAACGAGGACTTAGCTTCCTTTTTTTCCCAAATCTCATGATATCCTTCATGGGTGACACTTTCAAGTATACCCAATCACTCATTTTAAACGCTAAGTCTCTCTTTTGGCGACACTGTACAGTCTTCAACCTCTCCCTAATAACCTTTACCTTCTCCATCGACAAGATCTGGTCCAATCAACTCAGTTTCTCCAACCTCAAATCACCCAATTGGTGATCTACATCTTTTTTCCTACAAGGACTCATAGGGGATAGCTGAATATTTACATGGAGATTATTGTTATATGCAAACTCAAACAATGGTAAGCGGTTATCCCAATTAACTTTGAAGTCAAGGACACAGACTCTTGACATGTCCTCTGTCTGAATTGTACGCTCTACTTGGTCATATGTTTGGGGTTGAAAGGCTGAACTCATTCACCTTAGAACCCAATCGTTTCTAAAAGGATCTCCAAAATTGGTATGTGAATTGAGCTCCTCTGTCCGAGACGATGAACAAAGGAACTCCATGTAACCTCATAATCTCGTGGATGTGAAATTTAGCATACTCTTCTACTGTGTCAGTTGTCTTGATTGCTAAGAAGTGAGCTGATTTAGTCATTCTATCCACAACTGCCCATATCGAGTCATGTTGTTTTCGAGTCCTCGGTAGATTGATAATGAAGTCCATATTGATCATCCCCCATTTCTATTTAGGAATCTCAAAATTCTGCTCCAATCCACATGACCTTTAATGCTCAACTTTAACTTGTTGACAATTTGGGCACTTGGAAACAAAATCAGTAATATCCCTTTTCATTCTACTCCACTAGTAGACTTTCCTCAAGTCATGGTACATCTTGGTAGAGCCCAGATAAATAGAGTATCTAGAGCTATGGGCCTCAGCCATAATTCTATCTAGAACATCATCAGCATTCGGAACACACAATTTACTTTGGTATGTCAACAGACCATATCCCCATTTTGAGAAAACCATCACCTTCGGTTTATGCACAACTTTCTTTAACTGAAGTAAAATAGGATCTTGGTCTTTCTTTCTTTCACCTCTGCCACTAAAGATGTAGCAGACCTATTTTGGACATTGACTCCTCCTTCATCATTCTCTTCAAGTTGAACTCCCAATCGGGCCAATCTATGCACTTCTATATCCAACTCTTTTTTCGCTTCCTCAGCATGGATACTACCCATTAACAACATGGTAAAAACATCAGCAACAATGTTAACTTTACTTGAGTGGAAGAGAATACTCATGTCATAGTCTTTGAGTAATTCCAACCATTTCCTCTGTGGCAGGTTGAGGACTTTCTGACAGAAGACGTACTATAGGCTTCGATGATCAATAAACACATCCATGTATACTATGTATAGGTAGTGGCGCCAAATTTTAAGTCCAAACACCACCGCTGCTAACTCAAGATCATGGGCTGGATAGTTTCTCTCATGAACCTTGAGCTATCTGGAAGCATAAGTTATCACTTTTTCCCTTTACGTCAACTGACAACCCAATCCCACTTTAAATGCATCACAATATATCACAAAGTCCTCTATCTCATCAGGCAAGTCAAAACTGGTGCAGTAGTTAGTCTTGTTTTTAGTTCTAGGAATCTCTTCTCATATTCATCAAACTAATGAAATTTGACCTTCTTCTAAGTTAGTCTAGTCAATGGTGAGGATATGGAAGAATATCCTTCAACAAATCTATGGTAATAGCCTGCCAACCCTAAGAAACTTCTTATGTCAGTTGAAGAGGTTGGTCTGGGCAGTTCTTAACCTGTTTGATCTTTTGGGTATCTTCTCGATTACCATCACCCAAGGCAATATGACCTAGAAAAGCCACAAACTTGAGCCAAAATTCGCACTTCAAAATTTTTCATACAACTCACTGTCTTTGAGAGTCTGGAGAACAATTCTAAAGTGATTGGCATACTCCTCCTTATCTCTCGAATACACTAAAATGTTGTCGATAAATACAATCACAAACATATCAAGGTGCTATTTGAACACTCTGTTCATTAGGTCAATGAAGGCTATGGCCGCACTAGTCAACCCAAACGACATGACCAAGAACTTAACATGGTCATATCGAGTCCTAATGGCTGTCTTCGAGAAGTCCCATTCCCTTACCTTCAACTAATAGTAATCAGATCTAAGGTCTATCTTTGAGAAGTAAGAGGAACCCTAAAGTTGGTCAAACAAATCATCTATCCTGGTGAAAGGATATTTATTCTTCATTTAGACCTTATTCAGTTGCCTATAATCAATGCACATCCGAAGAGATTCATCTTTCTTTTGCATGAATAGGACCGGAGTACCCCATGACGAAACACTCAGCCTAATAAAGTCCTTCTCTAACAAATCTCTCAATTGCTCTTTCAATTCTTTCAACTCTGCGAAGGTCATCCTATAAGGTGGAATCGACATAAGTTGAGTATCAAGGAGAACATCAATCCTAAAGTCAATCTCCCTATCAGTAGGGATTCAAGGTAGATCATCAGGAAATACTTGAGGAAACTCATCCATAATCAGGACTAACTCTGGAGTAGAAGGCTCAACATCATCAGTCTTAAGTCGCACGAGGTGATAGATGCAACCCTTTGAGATTAGCTTTCTGGCCCTAAGGTAGGAGATAGACTTTCCCTTAGGTGCAACAGAATTTCCCTTCCACTCTAGGACCTGTTCATTTGGGAATTGGAACTTAACGGTTTAGGTCCTACAATCAAAGGAGTCATAGCAGGTATGAAGCCAATCCATGCCAAGGATCATATCAAAATCAATCATCTCTAACTCAATCAAATTAGCCAGAATATCCTTATAATGGAAAGACACTACACAATCTTTATAGATTCTTTTAACTAGAATAGACTCACCAACTATAGTAGCAATATCAAAGGGGTCAAGAAGACACTCGGGAGTTCTATCAAATCTACTAGCCACATAAGCAGACACAAACGACAATATGGCACCAAGATCCACCAAAACATAAAAATCAAGAGTAAAGACTTGAATCATACTCGTCATAGTATATGGAGAGTTTTCCTGATTTTGTGACAACCCATGTCATACAAAAGGTTTATGGGCCCGTTTGTGCTAGAAGTAACACCCTTTTGATTTTCTCTAGCCGATGGAGTAGCCACAGAAGACTGAGCCTTATTAGCCCACTTTGGATAATCCTTCTAAAAGTGACCTAGTTAGCCATACTTGTAACAAGTATCGTTTCCCTCATAATATCTTCCGCAGTGCATTTTGCTGCACTTACCACATAGTGGCTTACACTATGACCCTTGAGCCACACTAGCCTGCAACTGAGATCCCTGGGCTCTAAAATTCTGAGGCCTCTATGTACTCCTGTTTCAGGATGCAGATACACTAGAAGATGATGGTGCTAGGCCTGACTGAAACATGTTACCATTCTCATTCCCTTGCTTCCCAACATCATGGTTGGGTGTATTGGCCCTATTATTTTGTACTCTTCCTTGTCCCACTGACTCTCCTCATCAGCTTGCTGCACATAAGTCACCAACCTTCCAATGTCCATATCACTCACAAGCATAGCTCCCTCCAATTTGTCTTTAATCCCCAGTTCAACCCATTAACATATTAACCCACATTCTCCCTCTCATATCTGCAACCTTATCCAGAGCATAGCGAGATAGCTGGGCGAACTTAAGTCCATACCCTTACACATTCATAGAGCCTGTTTCAGATTCAAGAAATCTTCTACCTTGGCCTCCCTCAGCTCTCTTGAAAGTAGCACCCTAAGATAGCCTCCTCAAACACTATCCAAGTCAGTACTGGGGTTCCCTTTCCTCTGCCCTTCTGCCAATGGACAAACCACAATCTGGAAATCCCCTAGAGTTATTAGGAAGCCAACTCAACTTTATCAGTATCAACCATATGCATCACCTAAAACACTTTATGGAGCTTATCAATGTGGTTCTCAGGATCATCATTGGGAGTAGACCCTGTGAACTCAGGTGGGTTCATCCTCAGAAAGTCCCAAAATCTGGATGTATCTTGTGCATTCTATCTTCTCGCTCCTTTTCTAGTAGCAAGTACTATCATAGTCTGGGCTAAGGTCTAGATAGCTTGGCGAAGCTCAGCATTTGAGATTTTAGCTTGTAGTGGTTGTTCAGGGATGGCTGGACCTATGGATTAATCATAATTTTGGGGCTCAAGTTGGCTAATAGCTTATATAGCATGACACCCTCTTACTCTAATAACTCTTTTTAGAGGCATGATCACAACTCTACAAACACGTAATGCATGAATTACAAGAGAGTTTTCATAGAGTTTTAACTCCATCGCACGAACCAGAATATGAAAGAAGTGTAACCTAGCCTAATGTCCTATAGCCTACTTATAGAGTGTGGTGTATAGTAAGCCCATAAACAAGACTCTACTAGACACGACTTCATAGACTTCCAGGGAAACTTAAACTTTGTGCTCTGATACCAAGTTTGTCACAACATGTGAGGTACTTTGGACGTGGTCGACACTCAGAGACTATTTTTAGTCCCTAAATGAACTGCTTGGCCTCATCATATTCATCAAATCGGCCTTTGCAACAAATCAAAGGAAAAATATGATAATTAAAGGAGGACAATCGGAGTCTTACATAATCATATTAAATCAATGAGGCTAGTATGAAAGAAACTAGCACAAAATAATATCCAATCAACAAATTGACTCTAGTCTGTAAAGCCTCTACCAACTGTTAATTGGTGCCAATGATAGATCTATGGCTACCAAAAATCAAAATAAGCAAGTCTAAAGTTTAATTCTAAAAGCTAGATGAAAATATAATGGAGCATCCTCCAGAGTAGGGGAGGGCTTACTACCTCAGCTGACTACAATAGATCCTCAAATGAGTGCAAGTTGATGATCTCTAGTACCTGTTTCTGTATCATGAAATGATGCAGTCCAAATCGACATCAGTACATGAATTGTATTAGTATGTGAAAGAGCAGAATGAAACATGCATCAAGCTAGAATACTATTAACTCAGATAACTCAAATCAAAAGATAAGGAACTAAATCAGAATATCAAATGTCTATCTAAAGCAAGAATAAAGAGTAGACAATGACCCATCAATACAATCTAATCCAATTTGAATCAAATCTAATCCAATTATAGTATTATCAGTATACAACCTATCTTGGAGTTTCTCTTATCCAACAACAATCACTTATGAGCCAGTGATTGTATAATAATCCTGCCGATATTACCACAATGGTTTAGTACTTGTCAGGTAAAGAACAAGTTGAATCCATATTGGATCTGGACAATCAAGTCCGCTACTATTTTAGGGACGTACAAATCAAGAGGGAACATTTGATTTAACTATTCAATCCTCACCTACGCTTGGTGACGTAGTTAGTAAGTTCGAGTTGGGCTGACACTTACTCATTTCAGTGTTTTATACACCTCCCATAACTCAATGCTCAGAAGACAATCTGTCTCAATGAATCAGATCAATTAGGCTCATAAGGACTCTCATCAATCCATCAGTTATATCATAGTCGAGCCTTTCGGCCTACCAATCATCTACTCAATTCTCAACCATATCTTTTAGTAAGATAAGACCAATCATTAAGAGGGAAACTTATTAGACCAATCTTTAGAGTTAAATTATGAATACTCATAAAACCATCAAGTTCTATCAACCTATCATCATGCTCACATCGCAATCACAATCAAAATTCTCTAATCTAGTCTTTAGACTCAATCCGTAGGTTCATTCATGCTATCTTTTGTAAAGTAATATACAGAGTTGGTGAAATAACTCATTTAAAAATATATATTCATTAAATCAAATTTATGATGATCATCAACATGTGAAAGTTGGTAAGAAATGTATGATTTTACAAGAAAAGCATTCAAGAAAAGCATTCAAGAAAACATGTATAAAGACTCAATATGTTCATCTACCAATCTATTTCAATCCAGGGGCTCATGGAAGGACATTACCATGTTCTAGTTTAGCCTTGCATACCTGCTATGGAGTTTGACAATCAACTTTGCAAGAGTTCATTCTCAATTTGCTTGAACCCTCGCTCTTCTTCTCTTCTCCTTATCCCTAGTCCTTGTTAGAAGTTCAAAAAGGCTTAAGAATGGGTGTTAAGACCATTTTTACGCTTGAAACAACCTATTTTAATCTTGTTTTAAGTTTAGGAGGGGTTGGTAAGGCGATAGGTCGCTCACTCGGCGGTCTCTTTCTCCGGCGATAGGCCGCTCTTGCGGCGACCTCCTTTTCCCGTCGGCGGTCTCTTTCTCCACGTGGTCTTTCTTCTTCCCAAAGCCCAGATCGGGATCTCTTTTTCTCCGGCGACTCCTAGTTTTTGTCGATATCCTGTTGATCTACGGTGACACAAGAGTTTCGGCAATAGCTACGGTGATTCCGACGAAGCTTTCCAGTGACGGTCAACAGTTGATTTTCTGGTCTAATTGCTCAGGTGATATCCCCCTTTTTTCCTCCTTTCTTTCTTTGTCTAAATCCCGCTCCGGTCAGTTTCCCCTTCCTTTCTTGTTCAATTTCTTGTTCCAGCAATTCTTTGTTTGTTTCTCTCCTGTTTTCTGATATCTTACTAGTTCCTTTGTTGTTTCTATTGTATATTGATATCTATTGCATATGATTCCATTTATCCATAGTGTTTGCTGACTATTGTTTCTACTGTACATTGATTGCTGATTATTATGTATTGATTCCGACTATAAGTATTGATTCCTTTACATAATGCTTGTTGAGTCCTGCATATTGCTTGCCGACTACTGTTTACTGTACATTGCTTGCTGACTATTGTGTCTGTTCAAGTTGCAACGTAGAATTTAACATACTATAAGTTTTGATTCTTCTTTGTTCTAGTTATGAATTACTGATTCTTGCGTAATAGCTTGTGCTTATTGCTTTGTTGAGATTTTTAGGATTTAGGATTCAACTTACTGATTATAGTTTCTTGCTTGATATCGGTGTTTATTGCTGCTGCTGGGAATTATAGGATTTTAAATTTTGTATTGTCAATAGTTAGCTCTTAGTTACTGGCGTCGGGACCTCATGGTGGACTAAGGTCATGTCTTCGGTCGGGGTCGGGGTCAGGGTGTACAGATAGGAGTGGTGAGGGACACTCAGAGTTATTCAAGTTAAGGGTCGGGTCGTGGAATATAGGTTCCCTTACAGGGAAATCCATAGAGCTAGCAAAGTGTCTTAAGAGGAGACATATTAATATAGCGTGTGTTCAGGAGACCAGGTGGGTAGGCACCAAGGCTCGAGATGTGGATGGGTTTAAGCTGTGGTACTCGGGTGGTTCTAAGGATAGAAATGGTGTGGGCATCTTGGTAGATGCGGAGCTGAGGGATTATGTGGTTGAGGTTAGGAGGGTTAATGATAGGATGATGTATATCAAACTCGTGGTGGGTAGACATGTGGTGAATATAGTCAGTGCTTATGCGCCCCAAGTAGGCTTAGATAAGGAAGTCAAAAGGCGCTTTTGGGAGGATCTGGATGAGGTGGTGAGAGGCTTTCCGGTGACAAAAAAACTTTTCATTGGGGGTGACTTTAATGGGCATATCGGGGAAACTCCTTGCGGGTTTGATGAAGTTCATAGAGGCTTTGGTTTTGGAGAGAGGAATGGAAGTGGGACGTCTCTCTTGGATTTTGCTAGAGCCTTTGAGTTAGTGATTGCTAATTCGTGTTTCCCAAAGAGGGAAAACCACTTGATTACCTTCCGTAGTATGGTAGCTAAGACTCAGATCGACTACCTACTTCTCCGAAAGGGCGATAGAAGCTTATGTAAGAATTGCAAGGTTATTCCGAGTGAGAATGTTTCCACTCAGCATAGGCTTTTAGTGATGGATGTGGAGATCAATAGAGCAAAGAAGAAGAAGGTTATGTATGCCCAACCTAGGATTAGATGGGGAGCCCTTACTCCTGCCCTTTCCCGCGAGATGGATGAAAAGTTGAGAAATTTAGAGGCGTGGAGTAGTGAAGGTACTGTAAACAGTATGTAGGACACGACTGCTGGGTACATTAGAAGGGTAGCTACCGAGGTACTAGGGGTTTCAAGAGGGATCTGTGGTGGACGTCAAGGCGATTGGTGGTGGAATGATGAAGTCCAAGGTAAAGTGAAAGATAAGAAGGTCGCTTATACAAAGTGGTTAGAGTGCAGGGATGAAGATGAAAAGTAAAAGTTTAAGGCAATTTATAAGACGGCCAAGTCAAAAGCAAAGATGGCGGTGACGAATGCTAAGTCAGCAGTGTTTGAGCGTCTTTACAAGGAGTTAAGTGATAAAGGCAGGGAAAAGAGATTGTATAGGCTCGCTAAAGTAAGAGAAAAGAAAGCTCGCGACTTGGACCAAGTAAAGTGCATCAAGGATGAAGAGGGTGCGGTGTTAGTGGATGACACTTCCATTAAATTAAGGTGGCAAGATTACTTCCATAAACTCTTAAATGAAAAAGGAGATAGGGATATTGAGTTGGGTGAGTTGGAAAATTCTGAAAACCATCGCGATTTTGGGTATTGCAAGCGATTTAGAGTTGAGGAGGTAAGACAGGCTTTTAGTAGGATGAAGAGGGGGACGGCGATCGGGCCCGATGAGATTCTGGTAGACTTCTGGAAAAACATGGGTAAAGATGGCATTGAGTGGTTGACTCGACTGTTCAATGCTATTATGAAGACTGCGAATATGGCTGATGAATGGAGGAGGAGTATAATGGTTCCATTGTACAAGAACAAGGGAGATATTCAATGCTGTAACAATTATAGGGGTATCAAGTTGTTAAGCCACACTATGAAGGTCTGGGAGAGAGTTGTTGAGATGAGGGTGCGAGAAGTAGTATCTATCTCGGAGAACCAGTTTGGTTTTATGTCGGGGCGGTCGACTATGGAAGCAATTCATCTTGTTTAGAGGTTAGTAGAGAAATATAGGGAAAGAAGAAAGGATCTTCAATGGTGTTCATTGATCTCGAGAAGGCATATGACAAAGTCCCTAGGGATGTCTTGTGGAGGTGTCTAGAGGTGAAACGTATCCCAGTAGCATATATCAGGGCGATTAAGGACATGTATGATGGAGCCATCACTCGGGTAAGAACGGTGGGAGGAGAGTCTGAGTATTTTCCTGTGGAGATGGGACTCCATCAAGGGTCTGTGTTGAGCCCTTTCTTGTTTGCTTTGGTGATGGA
>JAOTQR010000097.1:7480046-7527056 GCA_025774065.1 Solanum ossicruentum | reverse complement strand
AAGAATAAGAAGAAGAAGAGGAGGAAGAGGAAGAAGAAGAAGAAGAAGAGGAAGAAGAAGAAGAGGAGGAGGAGGAGGAGGAGGAGGAGGAAGAGGAGGAGGAAGAGAAGGAGGAAGAAGAGGAGGAAGAGGAAGAGGTGTTAAGGAGCTTCAATGATCGCAGACCTATTAGTCTTGGTTCTATTATGAATAAGATTATTTCTAAGGTCTTGCAAGGAATAATAGAGAAGGTCCTTCATAAGATCACTTCTCCAAATCAGACTGGGTTCATCAAGGGAAAGAATATCTCAGAAATGTGTTTTTAGCGCAAGATATAATAAGGGGCATAAACAAAAGGAACAAATATCACAATGTAGTGGTGAAGTTAGACATGACTAAGGCATATGACAGGGTGTCTTGAATTTTCCTAATAAAAGTCACGAGAAGCTTTGAATTTGGGGAGAGGATAATTGATATGGTATGGAGACTAGTATCCAATAACTGGTACTCCATCCTAATCAATGGATTGAGCTATGGTTTTTTCAAGTCTTCAAGGGGAGTCAAACAGGGAGATCCACTCTCTTCTATTCTTTTTATTATCTCTGCAGAAGTTCTATCTAGATCCTTAAATAAATTGAATGGAGTGGGGGAATTTATTGGTTTTGGACTTCCTAAGTGGAGTGACAAAGATTAATCATTTATCCTATGCAAATGATACCATTTTATTCTGTTTAACCAATAAGAAATCAATGAAGTTGATGATTGAGGTGCTGAAAGAATATGAAAAGGTCTCAATGCAGCTGATAAATTATGCAAGAGCTATTTCTATTTGCATAAGAAAACATCTAATGCATTGGAAGAAAAATATGGAGGTGGATTGGCATATGACAGGGAGTCTTTCCATTCACATATTTGGGTTGTCCCATTTACTATGGCAGAAAGAGGAAGGATCACTTTGAAGGACTGGTCAAAAAGAATACTGACAGAATCTTTTCTTGGAAGAGTAAGCTACTGACTGTTGGGGGTAAGTACACTATAATTAGACATGTATTGCAGTCAATTCCTATTTATCAATTCTATGTTATGAATCCCCCTAAAGAGATGATGGATTTCATTCACAGAGTTTCTCTAAATTCTTTTGGGGAGACAATAGGGATACTAGGGGAAAACATTGGGTGGCCTGGGACAGATTGTGTTGCCCACGAAATGAAGGAGGGATTTGTTTTAGATCTTTACAACACATGGTAGATATACTATTTGGAAAATTATGGTAGAGGTTTAGGACAACCACAGACTCCTTGTGGAATAGATTCATATGGAACAAATATTGTAAGAAGCTTTATCCTATGGTAGCTAATGTGACTGGGGCCTCTCAGAGTTGGAGAAAAATGGTCAAGATAAGAGAAAAGGTGGAGCATAACATTTGGTAGTAGCCTAAAGCAAGGAAAATTAGCTTTTGGTTTGACAATTGGACTAAGCTAGATGCTCTATATAACATTGAAGCCAAGAATACCTCTGAAGAAGAAATAGAAGTGACAAAATATGTGGAAGCAGGTCAATGGGATTAGATGAAGTTACTATCTTATCTTTCTGATGAAGAACTAGTTAATTATATATGTGAAGACATTACTCCCCCCACAATCTGAAGAAGGCCTAGATAGGGCATGGTGGATGGGGAATGCTAATGGTACTTTCTCAGTCAGATCTGCATGGGACTTGCTGAGAGCAAGAAATAGGCAGGGGGGACTGATAATTATCTTTGGGTCTAGGGCCTTCCTTTTAAAGTTAATTTCTTTTTCTAGAAGGCATGGAAGGAGAGAATTCCTATAGATAACAACTTAAGGAATATGAAGATTTTCATAGTTTCTAGATGCTAGTGCTGTGAAGGATATTCACATAAGACAATGACACATCTTTTCCTTACAGCACCAATAGCAAAGCAGTTATTGGAATATTTTACTAATACAACAGGAATAGAAATAGATGGTAATCAGTTGCATTTGATGATCTAAAGGTGGTGGACTGGTGCTAAAACCCCTATGTTACAGTAGGTATACAGGGCACTTCCACCTCTAATCCTATAAGAATTATGGAGGAGGAGAAATACTAGAAGGCATGGAAGGGACACATCATTATACTCTTGATTCACAACATCCAGAGGAGTGTTCATTACATGATTGAACTACTGAATCCTAAGCTTAGGACAATAGGACACCATAAGGATCAACTTCTAAAAGATTTAGAGGATTATAGACCAGAGGTATATCATCACAAAGTCATTTAGAAGCTTCCACCTATGGGATATCTGAAGTGTAACACAAATGGTGCTACTAAGTGCAATCCTGGCCCTAGTTTTTACGGCTTTTGCATAAGGATCACAGGGGGAATTTATGTTATGCACAAGCAGGTTTAATTGGATAGCTCACTAATATTCAAGCTGGAGCTAAGGCTATCTTAGAAGTTGTCAGATACTGGCTAAAAGAAAATAACATTGCTAAGCTATTAGAGTCATATTCTTTGGTGATGGTTAAAGTTCTTAAAAATCACACACAATCTCCATGGGAAATCATTGAGGAAGTGGAAGAGATAAATCAAGACATACACATGCAATAGATAAACATTCAACATATCTTTTGAGAAGGAAACGAGCTGGCTGACTACTTAGCTAATCAAGCAATACGGGGGGTCAGAGATTGGTCTATTGAGGAATTCAATCAGTTGCCCAAACTAGGGAGGCAAATTATCAACATCAATAAGTAGTTAATTCCTATTTTAAGAATTAGGACAAAAAATTACAGTGCCAAAGATATAGGAGATTGCTATATAGCCTTTGGAACTGATTAGAAAAGGCATTCTTAGTTATATTGTGATATTACAGAAAAAATGGAAAGGATACATAAAAAAATAGAATTAGCAAGCTAGGTCAACAGATTAGTCAGCTAGGGGATTTGTCAATGGCGAGAAACCTAAAGAATCAGCTGGACTTTAAAGGTGAGGACAGAAGGACCACTATCAAAAGGAGTGAACATTCCAAGCACCTGCAACAGGGAAGTAGTAGGTCCAATCATGGGAATCGGAACAGACTGAAGGAACAACAACAAAAGAGGGCAAAGAACATTTATCTGATCCGAGCACCGGCCAAAGAGCAGATTGAAGAACAGGAGAAAGATCGCAAGGAAGATCAACATATGCAACAATTTTGCTTGGGAGACGCATGGTGGAACACACGAGGAAAGAAGAGGAAAGGTCATGGTTTAGGAAAGTGGAAGACTGAGGGAGAAGCTTCTAGGAGCTACATTTATTTTAAATATCCGACTGCTTCTTATTATTATTTTTTAAATTTACGAGGCATAAGGCCTGTGGGGCCCATCTTTGTAGATATTTTTATGTTTTTCTTTAGCATTTAATAAAATAGTGCACTGCACCGAAAGAACCTCATAAAAAAAGGAAAATGTAGTTTCTTAAGTTTTTAAAATATACACTTTACCCCCCCTCTCCCGATTAAACTAAATCTCCCATCTCTAGTTAAGAACAACTTTGACCTTGGATGGTCAAAGTTGTCACCCTTTTTCTAATTTCAACACTTAAGGAACACCTTTAGCTCAATTTTCATAACAGCGTGTAATAAAAGATAGAGGTGTGTTTCTTAAATTAATGGTAATAGTTTGTATATGAAACTAACACTATCAATTCTGCAGGTATAAAGCTCAAAAAAAAATTAGATGTGTTATTGACACTTCAATTAAATAACAAAAGAAGTCCATGATTTTCCATATACTGATTGTCAATCTCTTAAACATAAGGATAGACATTTAACTCTATGGCATAGGAGTTCAAAATTCAAAATTTAATTAACTTAACATGTCATGTTTAAAGCCAAGTCAACCACTATATTTTCCTTTTTCAAAATCCCTTAATAGAAATTTAATATCCAGCACTACTCTTTCCATCGATTTTTACTTATCCATTATACTAAAAAATAGATGTTCAACAAGACTTGTACACTTTATGAAATCAAGAGATAATTTTACACTAAGATAATATCTCAGATAATCACTCAGCTATTACTTCTTTTTACAAAAAGTCATTTAATTTTTATTTTTAACTCAAAAGTTACTCAACTATGGGGCTTTTTCATGGGAAGTCACTTAGCTTTGATTTTTAATTCAAAAGTCACTCAACTATATGTTCTTTTCACAGAAAGTCATTCAACTATAAATAGTTTACTTATAAAGTCACTCAACCTTTTTAATTAACTTTTTTCAATAAAATTTTTATTTAAAACTAACATTTTAAAAATTTAAAAGAATATCATTTAAATCATTTAATGATTTCAATGGACTAATTAACTTCTTTATATGTGACAAATACTTGGGTCCCTAAACTTGGCACCTAATATTGATACAAATAGTTTCATTAGAGGATGCTCTTTCAAAAGCTCCCCCGTATCAAAAGTATATAAATTTTCCATATTATATAGGAACTTATGAATACAATATTCAAATAAGCAAATAACTCCTCTGAAAAAAGTTCTTGCAAAGGATAGAGATGCAATGAATTGATGATAAAATAATCTACTCCGTGTATGCTGGTAATAGAAGGCTTGATGGAGTCGCTCCCTATTAATTTGATGATTTTTTAAAAATAATTTAAAATAATAAATGAATATATGATTAACAATAGGACAAACAGATATATGATTAATTAAAATTTAAATTTAGTTTTGAATGAAAATTTTATGTTAGAAAATTTTATTGAAAAAATTAATTAAAATGATTGAGTGACTTTGTAAGTAATGCATCTATAGTTGCGTGACTTTTGGTGAAAAGCTCAAAGTTGAGTGTTTATTTAATTAAAATTCGAAGTTGAGTAACTTTGTATGAAAAGAACCCACAATTGAGTGACTTTTGAGTTGAAAATCAAAATTAAGTAACTTTTGGTGAAAATAACTCATAGTTAAGTGACTATTTGAGATACTATCTCATTTTATACTTAATTCCTAATTTAAACTTATTATTAATTATGATATATTATATTTTTCAAAGCATTATATTTATTATATTCAAGGAGTGATTTTGTAAAATTATTCCTATCAATTAGTGTTCTTTAATTCATGTGCCAAGTGAACAAGGGAGAAGTAGGGGTGGCTAAATTAAGTTCAACCCGACCCAACCCATTGAAGTTTGGAGGGTTAATAACCCACCTAATTATTAGTTCAACGCATCTCAACCATACTCATCTCAACTCATTTAAAATTGGGTTGATATGGCACCTGAATTAATTCGAGAAAAATTTTGTTAAAATATTTTCATTAACACTTTTTGTTTCAATTTGACATGTTTTATATAATCATAATAAAGAAAAATATAATTTAATTAAGTACTAAAACATGAAAAAATAACAAATAAAATAAGTAAAACTTAGTAAAAATTAGGTCAGGTTGGGTTTTGAGCCGCTCTATAACCCGTTATTCAACTCATTTTGACCCAAGCAAATTTGGGTTGGATTGGGTTGGATCTTGACCGTTTGGTGTTTTGACCCATTATAATCCGTTCAAATTTGATCCAACCCGCCCAATTGTCACCTGCAGGGACAAGTAAAGATGGAAGAGGAAGCATTATTAATTTTCCCAAATGATGAGAGGGAGTAGAAGATATGCTGCATAAAAATGAATAGATATGGTATAGGGATGGCATATACATGAAGTCGATCATAAAATGATCATTGTACAAGTACATGCCGATGAAACCAGAGCACAGTTACTGAGTTGTAAGGCCAAATAGAAAGCTTGACTACATAATATTACAGCACATGAATCGCTGCAGCAGAAAATGTATAGCATCATAAGCAATCAACCTTACTTTTGGCAGATTGAGCGATCATGATGTTATAGCTAGCACTTAACTTGGTGACCAAATTTTTATTTCTTCCATTCACCGGAAACCTCCTCCGAATGCCGGAGCCCAGTAGTCTGCACCATTGTCACTCCCAACTTGCAGAGTGCATGATAATGGAACCAGACACAAGCCTCTACTCCGCAGATCCTTCTTGGGTTCTTCGTGATAATCCTTTACAACATTCATTCAAAAAGAAGAATTAGAGACTAACTGAATAATCTCTAAATTGAAACAATATGGTAAATTTTTTATTTGTCTATAAAAATTAGTATTTCCAACACATAAAACAACTACCTGCTCATTATTTGCCTTCCTTTTCAGGCAGTTGTCATTTGATAGCTGCAATAAATTGAAAATCTTTATTTTCTCATGAAGTAGAGATTTTATGTACGCTGTTTGTATCATGTACGTTTTTATAACTGAGACTAAGGTAAGGTTGTTAAAGTTGCAGAAATTAAATAGGCATGTAGCTCAATTCCAATAAAGAATACCTGTCCAGGGTCTTCAGGAAATAAACTATTCCTCTCATGAACCTGTAAAGCAATATACCGTACGTAACAATCATTAATCAATAAATGCAACTATATATTACTGACATAATAATTCAATTTCACATGTCAATATGCCACAGCTCTATAGATATCACATGCATAACAGTGGTCCGGCCCCACCTATCTCATTACCGACGGGGACACCTTCTACTACGCAAGGAATGTTATCTGACGCCGCTTCACTAAACTCTTGTTATATTCTTAAAAATATAATACAAATTGCTTGAAAATAATAGAAAGTGATAAAAGTTAACAACATTTACAACCCTACACTCAAACTTGAATTGTGAAAGTAAGCGCCTATACGAATTTATAGTCGCTCTACTAAAATCAAACTAATTAATAATATTCAGTGCGAATTAGTATATAGAGTCTTCAGTTTTTATAAATAAAATTAACATATTTTACCATAGCTAACAATTCAAAAATATTTAAAAAGGTCTTAAAAAAATTATACTTGACATTATTTGACTTGGCACAGTGTTTAATAAAAAAACACTTTTGGAACTTCTCTCTCTGTCTCTTATTAACTTAATTTGTGTGACAATGTGCTTATATTATGAAAAACATTTAATGATATAATTTAAACTATACTTTCCACTATTATTCTTTATGAAATCATATACGTAGCTTTGCAAGTACTGTAATAATATATCTCCTAAAACTATAAAATTTCAACAAATAAAAGCACAGATATGAAAAAGTTTCAAACATTCATTTTGAACATCGAACAATGAGAAAAGCCCCAAGAATTAAGTTAATGTGAGACGGAGGGAGTAATGTTTTAAAATAATTCTTAATTATTTGTGTGGTGTAAATCATTTATTCAGGATAAAAGAGAAAATCTTAAAGTAAAATTTTCTCTAATTGTAGTAAGATGATATTTCTTTTTGGACAAACTAAATGAAAAGGATGTCATATAAAATAGGATAGAGGGTATTATATATACAGATACATATAGATATAGATATGAACTTTTCACAAATTTCTTTTTTTAGGGTGAAATAATATGAACTTTGATTAATATTCAAGAAATTGTGTTTTTTTATCATGTTGATATGAAAAACTTACAATTTATGACACACTTTGAAATATTTAAATTTTATTTAGAATTAGAAAAGTAACTAGAGGACTGCTTTAAAGAATAGTTTAGGAGAAAGAGTAAAGTTTAGGAGATGAACAGATACTCAAATTTACATATAAAGGTGCCATTATAAGTTGACACATGGACCCCATGACAGTACGCTGAAGAATTGGCGAGCTTTGGGAAGTTAAAAAATGGGGAAGTTGAGAATCTTACAGATTGTTGCTGTCTCATGTTTCCTGATCCATTGCCTAGGTACGGCAAGCTAAGCGCCTGCGTGTTGAAATAAAGAACATTGGAATATATTTTTACAAAAATGTTTAACACTACTGTGTTTCATGGTAGTTTGGGAAGAAATGTCACCTCAATTTGGCTCTGGAGGAATCTGATGTACCCAATAGCCTCTAACAGGACAGAAGCTGTGTCAGTCTGCAAAAAATTCAATGAGAACATTTAGGAGTGTGTCTCAAAATATTTTCGAAAAACAAGTGGTATTTTTTATTTATTTTTAATGTTTAATAAGTAAAAAAAAATCAAAAGTATTTTATGTGCTCGAGTAAAATACTATGTGATGGAATTTTGGGGTTCAAGGGTGACCGGGGTTGGCACGGTCAAATGGAAGGAATGCTGGTGTTTGGTGGATGGATATTAGATAATGAACTTATTACTACTATAACTTGCTTTCATTTTCTTATCTTTAAGGAATGTGTCTTTCAAAATAAAATATTTTGACCAAAAGATTGAAAAATAATTTTTCTTCTGTACCAAAGACATCCTTAAATTTAAAATATTTTTTTAATGTATTCTCTTTAATGGGTAAAAGTGAAAACCCTAAAGTATAAGGAGAAAGATAAAAACAGCTTTATAGGAGTATAAAGAAATTCTTTCCATGGGACCTTTTAAAGCTGAAAATACATATTATTGTGTGATAATTCCACACTTAAAAGGTAATTAGTGGTGTTAATTAATTGTGTAAAGCTTACCTTCCCAAATGGGGAAACAAGTTGGTGAAGGGCTGTTATTCTGTCCCCTAATTTTTCCTTTCTCACCTGTTTTCAAACCACAAAAAAAAAACAATCAATATGTTTGAAGGTCAAGACAATAAAGAAAGACAAAGTGATGTGACAAAAATGAGAAAGAGATGGAGATATATGGATTAGGTCACAGCTGACAAAGAAAGGGGTAATTTTCTTGAAGAAAAAGTTTGATTTTACTTATTATTTACCTTGAAGGTGGACTGAGTTGAAGATGGTTGAACCCTAGCCTTCTTATTAGGTGCCCCACTTGTAGCTGCTCTGCTGTTGCACTTTGCAAACACATGAACCAATTACTTTATTCCTATCTCAATATAAAATCCTAGTGTATCTCTAGAAAGTTAAAAAACACAAAATAATTGTTGAAATAAAATTTGAGACAGATTCGTTTTATCAACATAATAGAAGATTTAAGAAGTTACAAATTCGGGGAAAATTTTAATTTGCAAGAAATATATACAAGTGATGTTGGATTAATTAATTATTATTTTGGGGTATGTCTTAAATTGATACCTCAGATGAATTGGGGTGTGAGTTTTTGTAAGAAAAATCGAGCATGTTGCTGCTCAAAGTTGTAAGACAAGACTTGGGAGATGAGACTGGTATCATCTGAGCTAACCAAGTTGGATTAGCACCTAATTCTGTCTGCTGATGATTTCCATGTTCATACATGTAGTCTTTTTGGTTAACAGAATCAGGCTGACTAAGGAACGTCTGTGTATTCCAATTATTCTCCAATTTCTTCACCACCGACTTGTCTTCTTCTCCCATCAAGCCACCTCTAGATCAATGAAAATCAACAATTAACAGATGGCACTTTTACTTGTCAACACAAAAGTCTTCAATTCTCTAGTGAAATGAAAATCAGATCCTCAAAACGTACAAGAGAGAGGGAGACACTTACACAAGTAATTGGCTCCATGATTCAGGAAGCTGATCTTGGTTGTTATTCCATGAAGTAGCAGTAGAAGAAGACAAATGAGGATGAAGATTATTAGTAGGCAACACATGATGAGTAGTTTGTTGAGATATGGAAGGCCTCATGTTATTCCACCAGTTAGGGCTTCCGCCCATCATTTGTTGCACTGGTGATTTCTCCATAATATGACCTCTATTCATTTTCTCTACAAATTCAAACCTTTATGACTAAACTAGCTAGCTTTCTCTTTCTTTTTTACTCCATATATATCTTCTTCTTACTAGTCCTGAGAGTCTTGATTGAGTAGAGGAAAGAAAAGGGGTAGCTATACTTGGAGCAGAGAGAAAGAAAGAGAATTTTGAATCATGGGGTTTTCAGAACCTTTGTCTTTCTATCCCTCCTTTTTCTTTATTACTCCTATTACCTTTCCTTTAATGTTTTTTTCCTCCCCTTTCCTGCTTTACTTTTCCCTTCCTTTTGCTTTATCAAAAGGTGATTGCAATTTGAGTTCTACTCCCATGCCTGCTGGTGCACCATAATCTTATCCCTTTTAGAGAACGTTTGGCTCCTACACTTACCATACAACTATGAGTTTAACAACGTATCGATAATTATAGGCAATTGTTTATAATAAACTTAACATGAAAAGTAATTAAACAAAAAAAATAGTAACTAAAATGGGTCGTTTGCTGCGAAGGATAAGTGCAAACAATATCGAGATAAGAATATAGTAATCCTTAAATTATTGTGTGGTTGGCAAATCTGTCATAACTTATTCAGGATTAATAAATAGTACCGGAATAAGTTATCCCTTCTCTTGGGTGGTATACCAATCTCGGAATAAAAAGGGTAAATGACAAAGACATCCTTTTAAACCCCATTTTATACCTCTCAATTTGTATATTTATGTATATTACATTATTTTTAATATAATATATAATAGCATTTACAACCTTCACTCCTTATTTCTATGATATTTCTTTATATTTTTCTATTAAAAAATTATACTGTATAATATAATTTTTATTTATTAATTCTTATATTTTTTTATTTTGATTTTTCAAATCTTTTTTACTTTAGTAAACTTAAAAATGGAAGTTATATTTTTAAATTAAATAAAAAAGTTTTATTCGAAATGCATACGGCATTATCATGAAAATGCACATATAAAACATTTAAACTATAAATGTTTAGAGTTACTCTAATTGTTTAGAGAAAAGATATAAAAACTCCTCCAAACTTTTAGCAGTCAAACCTATTAGTACTTAAACTGCACGAACATTCATATATTCCCTTAACATCTTTAAATTATTTTATATCCACCAAAAAAGCTGACGTGTCATGTTCTTGCTTCAAATGAACTTGAAGCTTTTTTTTTTTTAAATGAAAAAATTGCAATTTCTTAATCTCAAATTAAATATTTAGCTATTCTTATTCATTTTATTTTTATAATGCATCTCACGAAAACTTATTTTTATATTCTTTTTATTTTATTGCATACTTTTTTTAGTGAGAATTTTGGGTTATGGAGTTTGATTTTTTTGAAAAATTTATTTTTTAATAATCTTAGATTAATTCTTATTTTTTATTATTTTTATCTTTTTAAAATTATGATTAAATAAAAAGAAATAAAAAGAATTAAAAAAATAAAATTTAAGTAATTTTCTATGTGGCACTGATGTGGTAGTTGGTGTTGGCATGTCGATGGCTTGACGCATGTGGGATGCACTTGCCATTGTGAGATTGCGCTTATAGTTTTAGGGTGGATATAAAATAGCTTAAGGAAGTTAGGAGGGGGGGGGGTATGTGAATGCCTATGTAGTTTAGGTGCTAAAGCAAGTTTCGCTGTCAAGTTTTTTTTTTTAATCGAATTAGTTCAAATTTTTTAAATATCAAATCAAAATATTTGTGATGGATTTTTAAATGCATATATATATATACACACACACACACACCAAACCAACCAATAAAACTTTGCTTTTTCAACCTTGGATTTTTTTGGGTTTCTTGGATTTTCAAATTTTTTCATTTTTTTTAAATTTCTCATGTTATCTTGATTTTTTGAATTTTTTGATAAATTATTCATAAAAACATATGCTTGTGCTTTAAATATTTTTTTTAGTCCTACCAAAATACATATATCTAGGATGTTTTTAAAGAAAAAACACAAAAATGATATGAGTGAAGACATTAAAAAATTCAACGAAAAATAATACTCCCTCCGATCCTTTTTATATATCGTCCTTGCTATAAATAGATGGTTTTAATATATGTTATTTCACAAAATCAATGCATAAATAATATCATTCTTCCTGTTTTACTCTTGATAGTTAATGAACTTTGAAAAGATATATATGATTATCTAGAAGAACTAAAATAAATTAATGAACATTAGATAAGGGCAAAATAGTAAGGTCAGTTTTTTTCTTAATACAAGTGCAATCACAAAAGATGACATATAAAGTGATCAGAGAGAGTAATACGATTGCATAAAATAAATATTGCAAATAAATAAGTCAAAATGAAACTGATCATAATTTTAAAGTAGTAAATTATGCTAAAATAAGTCATAATAAAAAATATCATAACTTTAAAGTATTAAATCATACCAAAATAAGTATAATATGTACTTATTAATTACATGAGTAAACATTAAGAAAAATTAAAATTACGTTATGTATTTTAATTGCCTAAACCAATATAAAACTAAAGAACAATTTTTCATAATTATTTTCATTCTAAGTATTGGATTTTTATTTTTTTTGCTGATATTGGTATTGATTTGATTTTCTATTTGAGTTTTAGACTTACTAATAAGGAAAACATATCTAAATATACCATATTTAAAAAATATTTACTCTTTATAGTCATATAAATTAATTCTAATGCATGTATAACTCAATTTAATACGTCAAAATAAATCTAATACATTTTAAGACACTTGTAATACATTTATATTGCATGTAAATTTATTTTATACAAGTATAATATATTAATATTATATGCATAATTCATTTTTACCACATAATTGTAGTTTTTGTTTAGCTATACATATATATGTACCATTTGAAAGAGCTTTGAAATGGTTGGCCTAACCCAACCCTAGTAGGACTCCAGGTTGGGGCGGGCTAGCCCTTCGCTTTTTGAAAAAAAAATATTTTTTTCTTTTTAATTTAAATTTAAACATGAAATTTCGTCAACATATTAAATTTTTCTATATGCCTAACAAAATTATATAAAAGAATAGAATAATTACAATTATAATACGCAATAATTATGATCAATGGTACTTTTAATTACAATCGCATATCTGGAATATATAACATCAAGAAATAAGAAGATTTTCAAATTAAATATAATAAACAATGATCATATTTGAGTCATCCTATGAATAAAGAAAAATAATAATCTTTTTTTACAAATAAACAATAAAGAAAATTTGAAAAAAAACAAACTTCTAATCTAAAAAATATTTAAGCCTTATTAGTTATTTTAATTCAAATTAAATAATCATTTTGGCCCATGAGCCGACCTCAGTCCGGCCTCAGTGAAGCCTCAAGGGCCAAAGGCTTAGTTGGATCGAGCTGATAGGCCCTGATTCTAAATGGGTTTGAAGAATCATATCCAAAAGATAATTATGTTTATATATGAGTAAATATTTTATAAAAGTAATTCAAAAGATAATTATCCCTACTAATATTTATGGACTATATCTTTTATTAGACCATTCAAAATCTTAAATCTAACTTGAATATATACTAAAAGATAAAAACTATAAAAATGTATAAAAAATATTTATAAATATTATATGTGTGTGGTTTGGTCTCGAATAGACTTTTTAAAATTAAAATCAATCCAACTCAAATATAATCTTTTTTTTTAATACTAAATTGATTTTTTTTTCTCTAATTAACTCAATTTGCAGTTTGATTTGATTTTGTTAGCCTAATTTAACCTATTCAACATCTTCTCATTTTCCATCCTAATCCACATATTTGCTATACTCTTGTGATTAAGTAACAGAGATGGTAAGGAAATTAAAGAACATCATTTATTCTATTCTTTTCAGTCATTATTTATTCTATTAACTTCCAAGTGATTTGTAAGTATACGAAAACTTTATGTAGATGTACTAACCCCCTGAGTCTCACATTTTCTATAATATAATAAAAGCAGCACTACACAACGTATATCATCAAAATATTAAATCGCTAGTAGATACTCTTAGTTTCAGGATGTTATTCATATTTATTAAACCTAAATGCTAACTGCATGTCGGTTTGATTTGATAAATTATAATTTGGTGTTTCCTTCCAAGGATAATATATCTTTTGATAAACTTTTCCTTGCAGTTTCTTGTAATAAAAAATATCTTGAATACGTACATAACTAAGAGGAGCACAGTGATCAGGGATGTCAAATGTGCGGGTTGGGTTGAAATTGGTAATGTTAAAATAGGTCCATAAAAAGATTGGGTAAGGTTATGATCCGTTCGAATTTACTTTGAGCTCAAAAGGGTTGGGCTCAAACGGGTTAAAATTTACATTGGATCATGACCTGCTCAATCTAAAAATTTCGAAAAGTACACAATATAGACTTAATTTGAAATTATTTACCCTTAATAGACCCAATCTAAACTATTTACCCTTAATGGACCCATAACCCAAACTATTTACCTTTCTACCTACTTACCCCTTTTTATTTCACGCCTGACATCATACTGACATCAACATAAATACTATGAAATATACTCTGACAGTATATATATATGTCATACCGGTATCATATAGAATGAGTTCAATCCTTTGTGATACTCTGGTGGTATATTGATGCCCAATTGGTATCATATAGGATTGTGTTTTTTTTTAAGAAATAAATAAGAAACAAATCAAAAAAAATATTAAACTCTAAATTAGTAGAAAATATATTTGTTATGAAACTAATTGCTTATGAAGTAAGAACTCAAATAATGAATTGTCCTAAGTTATGATGACTAAGGATAATTGAAAGAATTGAACTATGTTATATTGTGATTATTACGTAATGTGTTTTTGATGACTCAAATGTGTAAAGACAATGACATAATTGACGAATTATGAATAAATGATTCATGTGAACATCTTGCATATTCTATACTTATAAAAGTGATTATTGTGTTATGATGACATGTATTGCTTGATGTTCCATTGATGATGAAAAGCCGAACGAAAATGGTTCCTGCTAGAAAAAGAAAAAAATAAAGAAAACCCAAAGAAAAATTATTCCAGCTAGAAAAAGAAAAAAAAGAAAAGAAACGTCTTAGAGAAATAATTTCGACTAGATATGAAAGTAAATGCAAAAGGAAAATGTTTCCGACAGATAAATGGTCAATGTGAGGGCCCCATGGGTTTTGTTCTGATTATATTAGCTAATGTATATCATAGGACAAACATCCATCATGATTTTTTGACATTGCATCACATTGTTTGCATTTCATAACACTCATTTTGTTTCATATCATTCATTTCTTGAAGTGGTTATATGTACCATGGGTGATTTGTTGAATGCTTTGAGCCTTGTACATTGTGCAGACTAAACCATGGGGTAACTGTATTATGAGACTGTAATGTCTTATATTACTGATAGACTATTGTACTACTTGACTCTGCGGATCAACTGATTATTCTGAGATAGTATTCTATAATGTGTGTACATTTATATATTGTTGTTATGTGGGACCTTTTTGAGTGCAAGTGTGTAGCTCAGCAGTATGTGATTGGGTGGACAAGAATACTTGTATTCTTCATTGGTTTACTTCAAGTTTGGTTTCCCTTTCCTAAGTACCGTGTTGTTTAGTGTTCACCCGTTGCTATATTTTTGTAGGTTGTGAGCTCGGTCCTATTTTATTAGATTTCTCATTGTCGGACTGAGCTTTTGGATTCTTGAGAGGTAGTAGCTTGCCCCTTGAGCTGACCCTCGAGGACTCTATATTTATGTTATGTTCTATCCGAGAACTAGACGTTGAGATTTGAACTTTGTTTCAAGTGTTATTGTTAGTGGTTTGTACATGTGACATTAGTCTTCGGATCGTCTGTAGACTTGATTACCGTGTGCTTATCCTAACTTATTAGACTTTATTTCCTCCACTCGTAGTATTTTTTATTGGGCTAAGCAGCTTTAGGCTAACTAGACTTGGTGGGTTAGGCAAGTGCCATTACACCCTATTTTTGGGTCATGACAATTTGGTATCCGACCCCCAGGTTTATAGGTATCGCATGTCTACAAGTCCAATCGAGTAAAGTCTCAAGGATCAGTATAGAAGCGTCCTTTTTTTATCCTTGATAGGCTTCAGAGACTTTTAAGAAATTCCATCTTGTTCTTTAAATTCCTGTCACGTATGGTTATTTTTGGGTTTCTAAATATTGTGTGATTGTATAACTGTGCATGTGTATGTATCTACCTAGTAGGTAATCTTTTAGTGGTGGGAACTCATGCTTGGTGTTTTGAGTAGGAATTGAGATGTCATTGTGTGGTTTGAAACTTGATGCAGCTTTAAGAAAGCGATAATGGACTTAATGGATGAATGTGTGGTCAGCCTTGGATTGTCCTGTAATTCAAGGAGATTTGGGTTTTGTTGAGGTTCCATGAGGTGTGTCAAAGATAAGGTATCGAAAGGTGAAACTGATTGGAGGACTTTATTAACATCATATTCTTTCCGGTTACCCATACAACATCAAGAGTGGTACTTTCCTAGTCTATTAGATGTTTGGGGCGATTTGTAAATGTGGCATAATGTGGTTAGAGGAATGACTATGTTATTAGCGCAATGATTATCGGATTACAGTGGTTAGGTTTGTCATATGAGGGTTTCTTAGCATGGAAAGAGGATGACATTGTGTTCATTGAAATTAGAACCTCTACTACGTCTTCTATGAGTGGGCATATAGCACGAATGATTGTAATACAACTGCTATGGCGGTATCTTTGTCTATTTGGCTAGGGTTATGGGTTGTGTTGCTTTCTATACCCGTCTAGTATGTGTATATTGCTTGTTGAGAGATGAAACCAATTTAATTATGTATGATAGCTTTTCAATGAGACAAAAGTGTGGAATATTCAAGCATGACTTCTCAAGGGGTATGATACATTCTAGTGGTGAATCTAGTGGGTCTTTTGATGTGGCACTGGTGATATACGAGGACAGAGACATTATTTGAGCGCGAGCACTAGTTACTAAGGAGTTACCAGGTGTTTCACTTACTCATGTAGTAGAGTTTCACATTACTCAGGTAGTAGAGTTTCACATTACTATTACATTACCTCAGAGATCTATATGGGGATTGGTGACTTTATTATACGCCAAGAGAAGCATGTTGATATTGAGTTAACAAGCATATGGACTAATGAGATTTCAACAACTTCACTTGTAAGGATGTAATTAAAAATGTTAGTAACAAAGTGCATGTGGATAATTGGTTTGAATCATTAAATTTGGCTAGTATAACTTGGGATTAGGTTAGGGTTACTATATCAACTATAAGTTCAGCTTTGTAGTAGGGCATGACTTTGATTACCTTGTTTGACATATGGTAATATGGTTACACTTGTATCAGTGGGGTTAGACACCGTTGGGTAAGATATGAGAGAGAAGTCTACAGAAGTTGGCTCAAGTGTGAGAATGAGTTTTTTATGGCTTTCGATTTAGTTACTAGTATGACTTAGGGTGCTAACGATGGGCACGATAAGATATATGAGAAAGTGATTGATGATAAATCAGGGTATGCAATCTTTAGAGATCTCCAAGGTATGTATTAATCACGATTCAGAAGTGAATCGATTGCATTGTGTGAATTGAGATTCAACATTTCATGATAAGTTTACATTCATGATAGTTGATTTTGTCAAGGTATAGATGTAATGACCCCAAAAGGTACCCGAAAATATGCCTCAAAAGTGCCCGAAATTGTAATTTCCATATATCTCAAAGTTCATGTGTGATAACAAAAATTCGACTTCATATTCTTGTTCAGGGGGTCATTTTGAATGGAAAGGTCCAACCCCGATTTAAGAGCAAACAATTAGCAATTTCAATTTTTTAAGTGATGATTTCCAGAGAGATTTTCGTATCCCTGGCGCGCGACTCGCCAACGGCGCAGATGAAGAGATTCAATTCTTGCGTCCTATCCGCGACGCAGACATGTCCAATATCTGTCCAATAATTTTTCTTGCAGTCCAAGACTTTTAAGTCTTGGGCCTAAGTGTTTTCAAGCGTAAAAATACTTATACTTAGCCATTTTTCACCCTCATATCATTCTAAATATTCCTCAATATTAACTTAAACACTTAGCTAAATATTTTACTCCTAAACTCAAGTCTCAAAATCATTTTCGGATTCATAAGGATTGCACTCAAGCTTTAAGTCTCCATCTTCAATCTTTATCAAATTCATCTCCAAAGCTAAGGTATGTGGGTTTCTTTCATGGTTTCCTTTCACCCATATTGCCAAAGACTCCTTTTACCCTAATTTGCATGATTTAAAGATGATTTACTCATGGTCTTATTTATTATTAAAATCACTGCACACTATGTTGAGCTTATGAAATTGTGACTGTTTTACTATATTTTGAGCTATGAATCTAAGATTTATCAGAAGATTTGATGAAGGATTTTGAAGTATATTGCTTGAGGGTGTTACAAAGTATCTATTGAAGGTTTTATATAGAATTTTCTTGCATGATTTCACTCTGGTTTTACGCTAGCACTACACACCCTCTAAGTGTTTGATAAAATATTCGATTATAGTTTCTTTAGGAATTGATGGGCCTATGCATGGATTATGAGTTTAATAACTATATAATGATGAAATGATGATGGAATGATGATAGGGAATGTATGTATATGACGATGAAATGAGTGTATATATATGATATTATCTCTATAGTGTTGGGGTTGACCAAAAGCCTAACTCGGGGGGTTGTAGGCCTAGGTAACCTTATTGAGGGGTTAGTATCTCTATAGCCTAATTCGGGAGGAGGGGGGCTTAAGCCCGGGTAACCTTGTTGGGGGGTTTGTACCCATCAACCTTGTTGGATGTTTGTACCCTCAACCCATTGGGGGGTTTGTACTCCATCAACACGTTGGGGGGTTTGTACTCCATCAATGTCATAAGGGGTTTGTACGTCATACACCTATCCAAGGGGATCGTAGGCCTTGGCTTGCACTATAATAATCACTCCTCACACTCATATTAAGTTCTATATAAGCATGATTTTACTTCAAGCATCATTCATACGTATCATATTATTAGTATGCTATCTATTGCTTATAATTACGCATTTTTCCTATGATACCTATTACTTGTTACATTGCCTCCTACATACTTAGAACATTCAAACTTACTAATACATACTCTATGTCTACATGATGTCACCAAGTAGGAATCGATACACCGCTTGATCATCATCCTCCTCCACATGGCTAGTTCGATTGTCCTACAAACTTGTTGGTGAATCCTTCACTTCAGGGACGTTGCTTATGAACTCTTGCTATATATTATGACTATCTTTCTTTTGGTTATGTATTGAATATGAGGGTGAACTCAGTTGCTTGTCTTGGCCCCCGCTCTTATCTATGTAGTAGAGGTGTTGTTGGACATGTTATATGTCTACGTTACGAGTCTTGACTCTCTTGTTTCTTGATGTTATGATATGAAGGTTTATCCTTAGTCCTAATTCTCTTGCTTATGCTTATTTCTCAATATCATTTTAATTGCTTCCGTGACCAAGGATGTATAATAATATGTTATTAGGCTTGTTTAGGGTCCCTTCGGGTTCCCCATTCGCTGGTCGCGTCTAGGCCCTAGGCTTGGGTCGTGATAAAGATGGTATCAGAGCACTAGGTTGTTAGATCCTTAGAGTCCAATAAACCGTATTGATTAGAGTCCACTTCATGATTATGTTGTGCACCACAATTATGAGAAGGAGGCTATGAGGCGTTTTAGGAATTGTTCCCTTCTTCATGTTCTAAGTCATACTATAGAGTTGAAGTAAGCTTTCCTCCCCTAACACCTGTTCTTTGCTATACTAGATCATGCCTAACACGAGACTTAGACGAGCCCGCCGCCCAAGGAGGAACCGACCACTGGAAAGCTTAGGGATGCTCTCACCTTGCTTGCACAAGTGGTGGCTAATCAAGCTAACCAAGGGGCCCAAGCCCCTCATGCTCCTACACTGGCCTCTCAGATGAGATACTTCAGGAGAATGAATCCCCCGGAATTGCATGGCTCAAAGGTGAGTGAGGGACCTCAAGAGTTCATTGATGAGTTTTACAAGATTTTGTCTATTATGGGTGTGAAGCCGAAGGATCAGGTGGATTTGGCATCTTACCAACTCAAAGGGGTAGCACAAATATGGTACAACCAATGGAAGGAGGAAAAGGGAGTCAACTATGTGGTGCTTTGGGAGGAGTTCAAGGTGGCCTTCCTTAATCGGTTCTTTTCCCTTGAACTTAGGAAAGCTAAGTTGGTAGAATTTATGAATTTGAGACAAGGGTCCATAAGTGTGAAGGAGTATGCCTTCAATTTCACCTTTACTTTAAAAGTTTGCTCATCACTTGATTGATGACCCAAGGTCGAGAATGAAAAAATTTGTTATGGGTGTCTTCGACTTGGTTAGTGAAGAATGCCGGTCCACCATGTTGATTAGTGACATGGACTTATGACGTTTGATGACCTAAGCCGAACAAATGGAAGAGGAGAAATTGAGGAAGAGAAGGGGTCATGAGGCCAAGAGGGTTCGTGTTGAGAGTGAGTTCTAAAGGAGTGGCCAATCCAACGAGTCTAATGTTCTTCTCATATATTTCACAAGAGGGTTGCATATGATTTTCTGAGGGCCCAAAGCAGTAGGGTATGGCTCCAATTGATGTGTGTCCAAAGTATGGTAAGGGTCATTGTGGCCCATGCTTGAGGGATACTAGTGCTTCTTATGGTTGTAGAGAAATGGAGCATAACACAATAGATTGCCCTCGAAATTGCAACAAGGGTAAGGAGATTCATCCTCAAGGTGCTAATGAGGTCCCTTTAGGGAGAGGTGGCTGACAAGATGGTTCCCTAAGGCATAATCGATTTTATGCTTAGCATATGAGGCAAAGGGTTGATGAAGTTCCTGATGTTGTTACCAATATATTGAAAATCTTTGACTTTGATGTGTATGCATTGATTGATTCGGGTGCCATTCTTTCATTTATTACGCCCATTGTTTCCAAAAGATTACATGTTGAGCCCGAATTATTGCATAAGTCATATGAGGTGTCTACTCCTATCGATGCATCCATTGTTGCTAGAAAAGTTTATAGAAGTTGTCCTATTTGCATCTTGCATAAAATATTTCCTTGTGATCTTGTTGAGTTAGACATGGTTGATTTTGATGTCATTCCTGGGATGGATTGGTTGCATGCCTACTATGCTTCTATTGATTGTAGAACCTATAGGGTCAAATTCCAATTTCCAAGCGAACCCTTCCTTGAGTGGGAGAGTCAAGATATGGTGATCAAGGGTAGATTCATTTCTTGCATTAAAGCCCGTAAGATGATATCTAAGGGGTGTCTTTACCATCTTGTTAGGGTTAGGAATGTGGAGTCTAAAGTTCTTCCCATAGAGTCGGTTCCGATTGTAAATGAGTTTCTTGATGTCTTTCCAAATGACCTTCCCGGTGTTCCTCCCTAAAGGGAAATAGATTTTGGTATATATCTTCTTCTCGATACTCAACCCATTTCTATTTCACCTTACTGTATGGCCCAGGCGGAGTTGAAGAAGCAATTGAGGGACTTGTTAGAGAAGGGGTTCATTAGGCCTAGCCAATAACCTTGGGGTGCACTCGTGTTGTTTGTGAAAAAGAAAGATGGGTCCCTTAGGATGTGTATTGACTACCGGCAACTCAATAGGGTCACCATCAAGAATAGGCATCTCTTCCAAGGATTGATGATGTTTGACCAATTGCAAGGGGCTACCCATTTCTTCAAGATTGATCTTCGGTCAGGGTATCATCAAGTGAAGGTGAGGGAGTGTCATATTCCCAAGACGGCCTTCCGGACTAGATATAGGCATCATGAGTTTATTTTGATGTCTTTTGGGTTGACTAAAGCACTGGCCTTCTTCATGGTCCTTTGTAATAAGATCTTCAAACCCTACATTGATTCCTTTGTAGTGGTCTTCGTTGATGATATTTTGATCTATTCTCGTGGTGAGGAGAAGCATAGGGCTCATTTGATATTTGTGTTATAAAGATTGAGGGAGGAGAAATTGTATGCTAAATATGAAAAGTGTTAATTTTGGTTGAAGGAGGTTGGTTGCCTAGGGCTTGTGGTGTCGGGGATGGTATAAAAGAGGATCCTAAAAAGATCGATATAATTAGAAATTTGCCTAGACCATTGACCCTGTTGGACATTAGGACTTTCTTGGAGTTAGCAGGGTATTATCGGAGGTTTGTGAATGGGTTCTCTTCTATTGCTTCCCTTATGACAAAATCGACTCAAAAGAAGGCTAAGTTTGTGTGGATCGATGAATGTGAGAGGAGCTTCCAAATCTTAAAAGATAAGCTTGTGTCGGCTCCTGTATTTTCACTACCAGATGGGCTTGAGGGACTTGTCGTGTATTCTGATACTTCTAGAGTTGGTTTGTGTTATGTGCTAATGAAAAATGGTAAGGTGATAGCCTATGCTTCTGGGCAACTCAAGGTGCATGAAAAGAACTATCCTATCCATGATCTTAAACTAGGCGCCATGGTACTTGCATTAAAGATTTGGCTCCATTACTTGTATGGGGTGCAGGTTGATGTGTTCACCGATCAGAAGAGCCTCCAATATGTCTTCACTCAAAAAGGTCTCAACTTGAGATAAAAAAGTGGCAAGAACTCCATAAGGACTATGATATAAGTGTGCATTACTATCCCGGTAAGACAAATATGGTGGCGGATGCCTTGAGTAGAGTGTCTATGGGTAGCCCAGCTTATGTTGATACTGGTGATAAGGAGATGGCTAGGGAGGTGCATAGATTGGCTAGATTGGGGGTTAGGTTGGAAGAGGTTGGTAATGATGATGTTGTTATTGTTGATGGTTCTAGGTCTTTCTTGGTTGATGAGGTGATGGAAGAACAAGATCTTAGTCCCTCCTTGTTAAAGTTGAAGGCCTAAGTGAAACAGGACAAGGTGGAGGTTTTCTCCCAAGGGGGAGATGGTGCCCTTAGATACCAAGGTAGATTGTGTATACCGTGTGTTGATGGCTTGATAGAAAAGACCTTTGATGAGGCATATAACTCTTCTTATTCTATCCACCCCGGTTCCACCAAAATGTATAGAGATTTGGGAGAGGTGTATTAGTGGGGAGGCATGAAAATGGACATTGCCAAATTCGTTTCCGTTTCTCATAGTTGTCAATAAGTCAAAGCCGAACTTCAAAGGCCGGGTGGCCTAATCCAAGACATAGAGATTCCAACTTGGAAGTGGGAAATGATTAATATGGATTTTATGGTTGGGTTTCCCAAGACTAGAAAAGGTTTTGATTCCATTTTGGTTGTGGTTGATAGGATGACGAAATCAGCTCACTTTCTACTGGTTAAGACCACATATGGGGCTGAAGATTATGCAAGGTTATACATTCATGACTTGGTGAGATTTCATGGGTTTCATTTATCCATCATATCGAATCATGGAGCTCAATTTACTTCATTTTTTCGAGATCTTTCCAAAGGGGTCTTGGTACTAGAGTTAAGCTTTCTATAGCCTTCCACCCTCAAATGGATGACCAAGCTGAAAGGACCAGCCAAACCCTTGAGTATATGTTTAGAGAATGTGTGTTAGAGCTTAAAGGTAGTTGAGGCAAACATCTTTTGTTGATTGAGTTTGCCTAAAACAATAGCTATCATTCTAGCAGCGATATGGATCCATTTGAGGCTCTTTATGTTAGATGTTATAGATCACCGGTTGGGCGATTTGAGGTTAGTAAGGTGGCCTTGTTAGGACCAGATCTGGTTATGGAGGCTCTTGAGAAGGTTAGAACGATTAGAGAAAGGTTGAATACGGTCCAAAGTTTCTAAAAGTCCTATGCCGATGTGAGGAAATAGTATCTTGAATTCCAAGTTGGTGATTGGGTTTATTTGAAGGTGTCACCCATGAAGGATGTGGTCTTTTTTGGTAAGAGGGGTAAGTTAAGCCCAAGATATGTGGGTCCTTATAGGGTGATGAGAAGGGTTGGAAAGGTAGCTTATGAGTTGAAATTTCCTAGAGAAATTGATTTGGTTCATCCTGTATTTCATGTGGCTATGTTGAGGAAATGTGTGGGTGATCCGAATGATATTGTACCTCCTGATGTTGTGGGTGTGACTGAAGATAGTTTGATTTATGAAGAAGTTCTGGTTCAGATCTTGGATAGGCAAGTGAAGAGGTTGAGAAACAAAGAGGTGGCTTCCGTTAAGATCCTTTGGAGGAATCAACAAGTTGAGAGTGCTACTCCGGAGGCCGAAACGGACATGCAAAAGCGATATCCTTACCTTTTCCACTCCACTCAAGCATAAGGTATTGATCTAAGTCCTTTATATGATTTCAAGTCTTAAGTTCAGCCCTCATGTCATTGCATATGTTCATATTTAAATTGACAAGTTCATGATGATTTTACACTTATGATGAGATTTTTGAAATGACGTGTAAGTGCATTGTTGCAACTCTATATGGGCTGAAATTGTCATGTTTGTATCTCTCATGTACGCCTCTTTGAAATTTGGGGACGAATGTACCCAAGGGGAAGATACTGTAACGACCCCAAAAAGTGCCCGAAAATGTGCCTCAAAAGTGTCCGAAATCATAATTTTCATATATCTCAAAACCCATGCGTGATATCAAAAATTCGACTTCATAATCTTCTTCAGGGGGTCATTTGGAGTGGAAAATAGGTTTAACCCCGATTTAAGACCAAACGAATAGCAATTTCAATTTTTCAAAGTGATGATTTCCAAAGAGCTTTTCGCCCTTGGTGCAATGCTCCAAGGATGCAGAGATGAAGAGATTCAATTCTCACGTCTTATACGCGACACAGACATGTCCATTTTCTATCCAATTATTTTTCTTGTTGTCCAAGAATTTTATGTCTTGGGCCTAAGTGTTCCCAAACGTAGAAATACCTATACTTAGTCATTTTCACCCTCATATCATTCTAAACATTCTTTAGTATTCACTCAAACACTTAGCTAAATACTTTACTCCTAAACTCAAGTCTCAAAATCATTTCCGGATTCATATGGATTGCATCAAGCTTCAAGTCTCCATCTTCAATCTTCATCAAATTCATCTCCAAAGCTAAGGTATGTGGGTTTATTTCATAGGTTCCTTTCACCCAAGATGCCCAAACCTCCTTTTATCCTAATTTGCATGATTTAAATATTGTTTACTCATGGGTCTTATTTATTATGAAAATCATTGCACACTATGTTGGACTTATGAAATTGTGACTGTTTTACTATATTTTGAGCTATGAATCTAAGATTTACAGTAAGATTTGATGAAGGGCTTTGAATTATATTGCTTGAGGATGTTACCAAGTATCTATTGAAGATTTTATATTGAATTTTCTTGTATGATTTCACTCTGGTTTTACACTAGCACTACACACCCTCTAAGTGTTTGTTAAAATGTTCGGTTATAGTTTCTTGAGGAATTGAAGGGCCTATGCATGGCTTGTGAGTTGAATAACTATATGAATATGAAATGATGATGGAATGATGATGAAAGAGAATGTATGTATATGATGATGAAATGAGTGTATATATATGATATTATCTCTATAGTGTTGGGGATGACGAGGCCTAACTCGGGGGTTGTAGGCCCGGGTAACCTTTTTGAGCAGTTAGTACCTCGATCGCCTAATTTGAGGGGTGGTAGGGATGGGTAACCTTGTTGGAGGTTTGTACCAATCAACCTTGTTGCGCGTTTGTACCCATCAACCCGTTGGGGGGTTTGTACTCCATCAACCTTGTTGGGGGATTTGTACTCCATCAACCTAAGGAAGGGGTTTGTACATCATGCACCTATCCAAGGAGGTGGTAGGCCTTGACTTGCACTATAATGTTTACTCCTTATACTTGTATTATATTCTATATAAGTATGATTTTACTTAAAGCATCATTCATACATGTCATATTGTAGTATGCTATCTATTGCTTATGATTATGTATCTTGCCTATGATTCCTATCACTTGTTGTATTACATCCTGCATACTTAGTACATTCAAATATACCAACGCATACTCTATGCCTATATTATGTCACCATATAGGAATCGGTGCACCGCTTGATCATCTTTCTCCTACACATGGCTAGTTCGGTTGTCCTACAAGTTTGTTGGTGAGTCCTCCACTTCAGGGATGCTGTTTATGAACTTTTGCTATGTATTGAAACTATTTTTCTTTTTATTATGTGTTGACTATGATGGTGAGCCCGGTTGCTTATCTTGTCCCCCGCTCTTACCTATGTAGTAGTGGTGTTGTTTCACATGTTATATATCTACGTTATAAGTCTTAACTCTCTTTTTTCATGATGTTATGATATGAAGGTTTATCCTTAGTACCAAATTCCCTTGCTTATGCTTATTTCTCAATGTCATTTTAATTGCTTTTGCTACCAAGGATGTGTAATAATATGCTATGAGGCTTGTTTAGGGTGCCTTCGGGTTCCCCATTCTCCAGACACATCTAGGCCCCAAGCTTGGGTCGTGGAAATAGATTAGTTAAGAAATGATATAATTGATTACATTGGTTATTAAGAATTTCGAAGGGGTTTGAGCATAGCTTCAATAATAGACTCTGCTACTTTTGATGGTGAAAGAACTTAATGAAGTTGCATTTAAGTAGTTGGTGTGAAGTAAAAACAATCTGATGTGAAATTTTTCTAAAAAATAATGACAATAATGGGTTAGGAGCGAGTACATGAGCCTTGGGCATCAAAGATTTTGAGCATTTAGGATTGGGCCATAGGTATGAGTTAAGTAATTAAACATCCTTGCAACATTGATAACAGATACAAATGAATAAAAGTGAAGAAGATTAGACATCATGTATGGATCCATGGTTCAGAGTTGTAATTGTAAGGATTTTTGCTTAATGAGTTTTTGTGATAATGTGAGCTGGGCTGACTCAGCACCAAATTACAAAAGAGTATCAACTACCTTTCAGAAATTTTGGTTTAGGTGGGATAACAAATAGTGATACGTGAGAAATTCTATGTTCAATGTTAGGTTGGATTGTTCAATCATAATAGGTAACCCATGGAAGTATTATAGAAAGGACTTATGATTTTATATGTGTTAATATTGACTTTGGATTGGATGGATACTACTTCGTTGGTAAAAGTTAACGTAGATTATCATGATGGGTTATGTAAATACTTAATAGTAAATAAAGATTATATGCCTATGGTTTACACAATTCAAGGGGTGATCAAGAATTTCTTAAGTTTTGCATGAAGGTACGAGTGTTTAATGGATGTTGAGGTATTTTGCCTCGAAGGGTTACATGTGGTTGAGGTTGATTCTTAATTGAATAGTTATAGGTCGTGAAAAAGGCACCATGCCTGATTCAACTATTGTTCCAGCATCCGAGCAGTGTTATTTGAGGTTTTATAAGCTTGAGAGTATCAGTTATTAGTTTTCTTTCCTGATCGTTACCTTCTTTTGGGCCAGATTAATTGAATTCTCTCTTACGATTATGCATTGTCTAAGTATTAGAATTGTGCAGCTTAAGTTCGGGGAAGATTATGTTAAGAGAATGAAATTTGGATAAGGTTCGCAAAGGTTTGTGTACTGCAATTGGCTATGATTGGTTAAATTTCACTCTTGGCCTTCACGAAAATGGATATGAGTTGCCTTGTAGTCTCGTGGGTGAAAGTTCGGCCTGATGTGTACACTATGTTATAAGGTTGTTGGTTCAACTTTGGTTCATTGTCTAGTTTCCGACTTGGTAGTTACTATTGGAAGGCAGAATTTCATGTTGGCTCATAAGTTTTAATCTTGATAGTACATCATGATGGTATGGCTCTTGGAAATAAGGTTACTTTGGAGCAATTAATGACTTTGAGAATTGTATTCCAAACTCTTGATTACTTCTAGTGATGTCACGACCCAAGCCTAGGGCCTAGACGTGGCATGGTGAATGGGGAATCCGAAGGGACCCCAAACAAGCCTCTTAACTTGTCATTAAACATCCTTGGTCGTGGAAGCATACAAAGACATATGGATTAAGAATGGGGCAATGGGACAAAGGGAAATCTTGCATAAACATCATAATCAAGAGTCATAGCTCGAACATAAATACACAACATGTCCAACAAGCACCTCTAATATATACATATAGCGGGGGCCAAGACAAGCTACCGGGCTCACCTACATAGTTACTAGAACAAAAGAGAGTGTCTTAATACAAGGGTAATAGTAACTTAGACCGAGGTCCCCGAAATGGAGGACTCACCAACAAGCTTGGAATATCACCGTCTAGCCACGTGGAGGAGGAGGATTATCAACTTGGGCACCAATACCTACATAATGATATCTTGTAGACAAGAGTATGCATTAGTATGTTCGAATGTACTAAGTATGTAGGATGTAATGCAACAAAAGATAAGCATCATAATCCAACATGTATAATGACAGGCAATAGGCATAATATAGCAATATGATATGTATGATCAATGAATAAGTAAAACATCCTTAAGAATATCATATGTGAAGAGGAGACCAAGCTAGATTCCAAGGTATAAACTCCTTCGGGTTAGTGATGATAGCACTCCTCACCCTAGTGTGAGAGGTATAAACCCCTTATTAAGGTTAGTGATGATCGCACCTATCACCCTAGTGATTGAGATATTAATCCCTCAACTAGGTTGGTAATGATCGCACCCATCACCCTAGTGGTTAAGTCTTTCAACCCCTCAACTAGGTTGTTGATGATCGTACCCATCACCCTAGTGGTTTAGTCTTTTAACACCTCAACTAGGTTGGTGGTGATAGCACCCATCACCCTAGTGGTTGAGTCTTTGACCCCTCAAAAAAGCCCCCGAATTGGGGATGGTCTACCACAATACTTTAGATAGTATTCATCATGTACATAAGCTCATTTCATCATCATATAGTCAATTATATCATATCTCATGCTTTAGACCTTCATTTCCTCAAGAAATCATAACTGGATATTTTGTCAAACACCTTGGGGGTATGTAATGGGGGTAAAAGAGCATGCAATTTAGAGATGAAATCATGCAGAAAAATTAGTGGTAAAACCTTTAATCAACATCTGCAGCACCCCCAAAACATTCATATCAAAACCCCTCATCAAATCCAATATTAGATCCAAGATTTGAAGCTCAAAACATGCTAAAACAATCATACTTTCATGAATTAAAATCACTTTGCAGTAAATTTCTCAATATACAAGACCCACATATAAAATCAACTCTAAATCATACAATATTAAGTAAAGGAGGGTTTAGGCACCATGGGTGAAAGGACCCAATGGTTTAACACCACATAACCTTAGCTTTTGTGAAGTTCTTGAAGAAGACTTTAATGGAGATTTGAAGCTTGGGTGAGATCCTTGAAGAAACCCTTGAGATTGGCCTTGAGTTTGGGACTTGAATTTAGGGTTAGAAATGAGTCTAAGTGTTTGGGGGAATATTGGGGAATGTTTTGGGTGATATGAGGGTGAAATAAGGCAAAGTATAAGTGAAAAATATGACAGTGCAGGAAATACACCTCTCCGCATCGCGAAAATATCGCGGACCCTCACTGGAAATTGCACCGAGTGAAATTTCATAATTTGATTCCTTTTTTTTAAATTCAAGGTCAGACCCTTTTCACCCTAATTTGGACCCCCTAAACAAAAATATGACGTTGGATTTTCAAAATTCCAAATGGATTTTCAAATATATTGAAAACAAGATTCCAGGCACTTCCGAGGCACGTTTTTGGACTCTTTTTGGGGTCGTTTCAATATCTCCTCCTTGGGAACATTCGTCCCTGAATGTAGAAGAGACATACAAGACAAGAATAATCATGAACAAATAATCCCCAACATGAATACAATATTAGATTTTAAACATCACTTCAAAATCTCAATATAAGTGTGAAATCGTCATAAATTACCAACTTAAACATGAATGCACATGATGACATAGGGGCTGAAATATAAGACTTGAAGTCACATAGGGGGCTTAGAATTAGTACGTTAGATTTGAGTGGAGTGGAAGAGATAATGCACCGCTTTTGCATGTCCGCTTCGGCCTCCCAAGTAGCACCTTCAACTTGTTGGTTCCTCGAAAGGACCTTAAAAAATGCGACTTCTTTGTTCCTCAATCTCTTTACTTGCCTATCCAAGATCTGAATTGGAACCTCCTCATAAGTTATATTATCCTTAACAACACCCATAATATCAAGAGGTATAATAGCATTAGGATCACCAACATATTTTCTCAATATAGAGATATGAAACACCGGATGGACCAAATTCATCTCACTAGGCAACCTCAACTCATAAGCCACCTTACCAACCCTCTTTATCACCTCATAAGGACCAATACACCTAGGACTATATTTACCTTACTTAACAAAAAGAATCACAACTTTTATTGGAGAAACCTTCAAATAAACCCAATCACCTACTTGGAATTCTAGGTCTCTTCTTCTTACATCGTTATAGGATTTTTGACGACTTTGGGCTATCCTCAACCTTTCCCTAATCATCTTAACCTTATCAAGAGCATCCATAACCAGATCTGGCCCCAATAAGGCCTTCTCTCCAACCTCAAACCATCCCACCGGTGATCTACGATGTCTCCCATAAAAAGCCTCAAATAGAGCCATGCCGATGGTAGAGTGATAGCTATTGCTGTAGGCAAACTCAATCAATGGAAGATGGTTATCCCAACTACCTTTAAGCTCCAAGACATAAGCCCTAAGCATAATCTCAAGTTTTCTATTCGTACTCTCAGCTTGGCCATCCGTTTGAGTGTGAAAGGTCGTATTAAGGTGAACTTTGGTTCCAAGACCCCTTTGAAAAGATCTCTAAAAGTGGAAAGTAAATTGTGCACCACGATCTAATATAATGGATAAGGGAACCCCATGCAACCTCACCAACTCATGGATGTACAACCTTGCATACTCTTCAACCCCATATGAAGTCTTGACTGATAGAAAGTGAGCCGATTTCATCATCCTATCAACCACAACCCATATGGAATCAAAATCTTTTCTAGTCTTGGGCAACCCAACCATGAAATCCATATTAATCACCTCTCACTTCTAAGTAGGAAGCTCTATGTCTTGGGTTAGGTCACCCGGGCTTTGATGCTCGGCTTTGACTTGTTGACAACCATGGCAATCGGTGACATATTTGGCAATATCTCTCTTTATGTCTCCCCACCAATACACATCGCTCAAGTCTCTATACATTTTGGTGGAACCGGGGTGGATAGAATAGATGTAATTATAGGCTTCATCAAGAATTTTCACCTTTAAACCATCAACACATGACACACACAACCTACCTTGGTATCTAAGGACCCATCTCCCCCTTGGGAGAAAACCTCTATCTTGCCTTCTTTCACCAAGGCCTTCAACTCAAGCAAGGAGGAGTCTAGATCTTATTTTGCTATCTCCTCATCAACCAAAGTGGATTTAGAACCATCAATAACAACAATACCATCACCCATATCTTCTAACGTCACCCCTAGTCTAGCCAATTTATGCACCTCCCTACCCACCTCCTTATCACCACCATCGATATGAGTTAGGCTGCCCACAGACAACTGACTCAAAGCATCCGCCACAACATTTTCCTTACCCAGATGATAATGCATACTCATGTGATAGTCCTTAAGGAGTTCTAGCCACCTTCTTTGTCTCATGTTAAGATCTTTTTGAGTGAAGATATATTGAAGACTCTTATGATCGGTGAAGACATCAATATGCACCCAATATAAATAATGACGCCAAATCTTTAATGCAAATACCATGGCGACTAACTCAAGATCATGGGTCGGGTAGTTCTTTCCATGCACTTTGAGTTGCCTAGAAGCATAGGCTACTAACTTACCATTTTGCATTAGTACACAACCCAAACCAACTCTAGATGCGTCACAATAGAGAACAAATCCCTCAAGCCCATTTGGTAGTAACAACATAGTAGCAGACACAAGTCTATCATTCAATGTTTGGAAACTTTTCTCACATTCATCGGTCCACATAAACTTAACCTTGTTTTGAGTCAGTTTTGCCATAGGAGAAGCAATGGAGGAGAACCCATTCACAAACCTTCTATATTAACCCACAAGACCCAAGAAACTCCTATGTTCGACGGGGTCAATGGTCCAAGCCAATTCCTAATCACATCGGTTATCTTAGGATCCACTTTTATACTATCTCCCGACACCACATGACCCAAGAATGCAACCTCCTTCAACCAAAATTCACACTTGTCATATTTAGCATACGATTTCTCCTCACTCAATCTTTGCAACACAACCCTCAAATGACCCATATGCTCCTCCCTACTATATGAATAGACCAAATTATCATCAATGAAAACCATAAAAAAGGAATCAAGGTAGGGCTTGAAGACCCTATTCATTAGGTCCATGAAGATGACTGACGCATTAGTCAATCCAAAGGACATCACTACAAATTCATAATGCCCATACCTAGTTCGGAAGATCGTTTTTGGAATATCACACTCCCTCACTCTTACTTGATGGTACCCAGACCGAAGATCAATCTTAGAGAAAAAGCTAACCCCTTGCAATTGGTCAAACAAGTCATCAATCCTTGGAAGAGGATATCAATTTTTTATAGTAACCCCATTGAGTTGGCGGTAGTCAATGCACATTCTAAGTGACCCATCTTTCTTCTTTACAAACAACACTGGTGCACCCCAAGGTGATTGACTAGGTCTAATAAATCCCTTCTCGAACAAATCTTTCAATTGCTGCTTTAACTTCTTCAACTCCACTAGGGCCATACTGTAAGGGGGGAATGGAGATAGGTTGGGTGTCGGGAAGGAGATCTATGTCAAAATCTATCTCTCTTTCTGGAGGGACACCAGGAAGATTATTTGGGAAGACATCAAGAAATTCATTTACAACCGAAACTGAATCAATGGAAGAGACTTTGGACTCTACATCTTTGACCTAACTCGCTATGCTTGGCGCCGTGCTAGGCTATTTGATCGAGATTCGAAATACCCTTCCCATGAGATGATACAAACACCCCGTGGAAATCAACCTATGGACTTTAATGCATGAGATAAACCTATGCCTTACTACTACATCATGACTCTCTCACTCAAGGTCGGGTTCGTTTGGAATTAAAACTTGACCCTACAGGTTCTACAATCAATAGAAGCATAGTATGCATGTAACCATTCCATCCCAAGGATAACATCAAAATCAACCATATCTAATTCAATAAGATCACTAGGTAAGATTTTATGCAAGATGTAAATCGGAGAATTTCTGTACACCCTCCTAGCAACAATAGAGGCACCAATTGGGATAGACACCTCATATGACTCATGCAACAACTCCGACTCAACATTGAAATTTTTAGCAACAAAGGAGGTAACAAAGGAAAGGGTGGCACATGGATCAGTCAAAGCATATGCATCAAGATCAAAGATTTTCAACGTACTGGTAACAACATCGGGACCTCACCACCCCCTTGCCTCCCATGTAGAGCATAGAATCGATTGTGCCTTAGGGGACCACCTTGAGGATCACCTTTACTCAATGGAACCACATTCGCACTCCGAACCTTGCCACGATTTCTAGGACAATCTACCTTCTTGTGACCAAGCTCCCCACATTCAAAACATGTATTGGAACCCTTCAAACATGGGCCTTTATGATCCCCTCCACATATAGGGCACACATCATTAGGAGCCACACCAACAACACCTTGAGGCCTAGGGAAGTCATTGGCAAACCCCCTATTACTAGCATAAGGAGGCCTTTGGCCTTGAAATCTAGCACCCTTATGGAACCTACCCTCAAACCGGGCCCTCTTGGCCTCATGATCCCTCTTCTTTCTCAACTTCTCACCCTATATTTGCTCGGTTTATGTCATCAACCGAGACAAGTCCATGTCACCAATAAGCAAGGTGGACCGACACTCTTCACTTACCAAATCGGAGACACCCATAACGAACTTATTCATCCTTGACCTATAATCAGCCACCAACTGAGGAGCATACTTTGAAAGTTAATTAAACTTGAGCGCATATGCCCTCACACTCATACCATATTATTTCAAGTTCATAAACTCAACCAACTTTGCTTTCCTAAGCTCAAGAGGGAAGAATCGATCCAGGAAGGCCAATTTGAATTACTTTCAAGGTACCATATAGCCATTACCTTTCTCATCTTTCCATTGATCAAACCAAATTTGGGCTACCCCCTTGATTTGATACACCGCTAACTCCGCCTTCTCATTCGGCCTAATACCCATGATTGATAAGATTTTGTAGACTTCATCAATAAACTCTTGTGGATCCTTATCCACCTTTGACCTATGGAAAATCGAAGGATTCATCCTCATGAAGTCCCTTACCCTAGCTCCCGGGTAGTAGCATGAGGGGCTTGGGCCCCTCGTTGGACTTGGTTGGCCACCACTTGGGCAAGCATAGTAAGAGTATCCTAGAGCTCACCATTAGTAGGTTGCTCCTTGGGAGTTGTGGTCCCTTCTTCCTCTAGTATTCGACATGATCCAACATATCAAAGAACAATTGTTAGGGAGGAATAACTTATCACAACTCTAAAGCATGACTTAGAACATGAAGAAGGTAAACATTTCCAAAAACGTCTCATTTCCTTTTATTCATAGTCATGGCGCGCTTCACAACCACTAATAGGACTTTATTCGACGCAATGTGTTGTATTTTGAGGATCTATCAACTTAGTGCTCTGACACCAAGTTTGAGATGATCCAAGCCTAGGGCCTAGACGTAATACGGCGAATGGGGAACCCGAAGGGACCCCAAACAAGCCTCTTAACTTGTCATTACACATCCTTGGTCGTGGAAGCATACAAAGACATATTGATTGAGAATGGGGGAAATGGGACAAAGGGAATGCTTGCATAAACATCATAATCAAGAGTCAAGAGTCAAAGCTCATACATAAATGCACAACATGTCTAATAAACACCTCTAATACATACATATAGTGGGGACCAAGACAAGCTACCAGGCTCACCCTCATAGTCAATAGAACATAAGAAAGTATCTCAATATAAAGATAATAGTAACTTAGACCGAGGTCCCCAAAATGGAGGACTCACCAACAAGCGTGGAATTGCACCGTCTAACCATGTGGAGGAGGAGAATGATCAGCTTGGGAACCGATCCCTACATGGTGATATCATGTAGGCAAGAGTATCCGTTAGTCCATTTGAATGTACTAAGTATGTAGGATGCAATGCAACAAGAGATAAGCATCATAATCCAAAATGCATAACGATAGGTAATAGGCATAATATAGCAATATGATATGTATGATCAATGCATAAGTAAAACATGCTCAAGTAAATCATTCTCATATAGAATATCATAAGTGAAGAGGAGACCAAGCTAGCTTGCCAAGGTATAAACCCCTTGGGGTTGTGACGATAGCACCAATCACCCTAATATGTGAGGTACAAACCCCTCATCAAGGTTAGTAATGATCGCACCCATCACCCTAGTGATTGAGATATCAACGCCTCAACTAGGTTAGTGATAATCGAACCCATCACCATACTGGTTGAGTCTTTCAACCCCTCAACTATGTTGGTGATGACCGCACCCATCACCCTAGTAGTTGAGTCTTTGACCCCTCAACTAGGCTCCCGAATTGGGAATGGTCTACCACAACACTTTAGATAGTATTCATTATGTACATAATCTCATTTTATCATCATATAGTCAATCATATTATATCTCACGTTTTAGACCTTCATTTCCTCAAGAAATCATAATCGGACATTTTGTCAAACACCTTGGGGGTGTGAGAGCATGCAATTTAGAGATGAAATCATGGAGGAAAATCAGTGGTAAAACCTTTAATCAATATCTGCAACACTCCCAAAACATTCACATCAAAACCCCTCATCAAATCCAACATTAGATCCAAGATTTGAAGCTCAAAACATGCTAAAACAATCATACTTTCATGAATTAAAATCAATTTGCAGTAAATTTCTCAATATACAAGATCCACATGTAAAATCAACTCCAAATCATGCAATATTAAGTAAAGGAGGGTTTAGACACCATTGGTGAAAGGACCAAATGGTTCAACACCACATAACCTTAGCTTTTATGAAGTTATTGAGAAGACTATAATGGAGATTTGAAGCTTGGGTGAGATCCTTGAAGAAATCTTGAGATTGGCCTTGACTTTGGGAATTGAATTTAGGGTTAGAAATGAGTCTAAGTGTTTGGGGGTATATTGGGGAATGTTTTGGGAGATACGAGGGTGAAATAAGGCTAAGTATAAGTGAAATACTTTTGAAAAAACTTAGGTCCAACACTTAGAAAAACGGGAAAACAAGGAAAAGATAGTACAGGGAATACACCTCTCCGTGTTGCTGAGAGATCGTGGACCCTCACTGGAAATCGCACCAAGTGAAATTTCATAATTAGATTCTTTTGCTTTAAATTCCAGGTTAGACCCTCGTCACCCTAATTTGGACACCCTGAGCATGAATATGAGGTCGAATTTTTAAATTCCAAACAGATTTATAGATATATGAAAAACAAGATTCCGCCCACTTTCGAGCAATATTTTTAGGCACTTTTTGGGGTCATTTCAAGTGAGGCTCCTTCCTTTGCTTTATGTTTGAGGATGAATATGGTTTTTAATGGTAAATGATGTAGACCTTGAAGTTCATTTTTGGCATTTTTGACAACATAATCATTTTGCCCAACTCGAAAGTTTGCCTTGAGTCATTTATGGTTAAGTCCAAAAATTGAATTTTGAAAACCTTGTAAAAAGTTAGAATGTTGCTAAAGAAAGAGTTTCTAAAGGCTTAAAGTTTGAAATTTTGAATTTTGAGGCCATCTTGAGATTCGGGTGTCAAAATGCAATTTCATTGTTCCCATTAGCGCCAGAATGCAAAATTTGGTCTACGATAACTGATGGAACTGAATTCGGAGTTAAAACATAGATTTTGGACCCAAAGTTATTTTTTTAATCAAATTCGAATGATGTTTGACTTTGGTCAATATTTGGAGTTCCAAAGCTCTAATGCAAATTTTGATAGTTCCATCACGTTCGGAACGTCGTTTCCGATTGGGCTGCATATTTGATTCATATTTATAGCGTTCCAAATGAGTTTCGAGGGTCAAAAAATATATTTTGCAGGATGTTGGTGCAAGTTAACTGCGGTCAACGCGGGTCAAACCCTTTATTTTTTATTTTTATTGCTGAAAATATTCCCTTCTTCCTCATTTTTGACTACTCTACCATTTTCTTCCATTTTCAAGTTCTAAAAGTTTGGAGGTGCAATCTTGAGCAAGGTTTTTCATGGATTTTCATTTAGTAAGCGTACTAAATACTAAATTTTTTATTTTCAATATTTTTACATTATGATTTTGACTTGTAATTTTTTGTTTAACTCTCCAATTTTTATGAATTTTCAAGGATATGATTCAAAATTTTAATGATGATTTCTTCCTCAATGTATACTCAAATATTATGGAATTTTCGCTCACAAACTTTATTTGTCCTGAAGAACTTGATTTTTAGCTTATTTCTAGATTTGAGATTTATGAAAAATATTTTTGACCATTTTACCTCCGGACCTAATTCCTATCAATATGGGAATCAATTGACTCCTTTTGACGCGTATATCTCATTCTGGATGGTGGTTTGGTGTTCTAGAGTTGATTTTGTAGATTCATTCATCTAGTCGACTACTTCGTGTACGGTTCGGCCTTTAAGATTATTGTGATTTGGAATATCCTAGAAAGCGAAATGACTTAGATTTGAGTTGATTGGGACTTCAATTAAGGCAAGTTGACTTCTAACCTTTCGTTAAGTATGATTGAACCTTATATTATACTATATATGTGGGTTTGAGTGATTTATGAAACAAAATGGGGTAGAATTACATTAATATAGGCTTTGATCATGGAATTTTGGATTGAATAGTTACAAATATTGTGAATCCTTGACTAGTGAAATAAATGTGGGATTGTGAATACTTGTGAATTTGTGGATTATCCGATTGTCTTTTGATTGATTTAATTATTGATTGCAGCAAGTGAACCCTACCCTTATTGAGTTGATTGAACTCAGTATTTTCTTGCAATGTGAACTTAGGGGTTAGTGAATTATTCTACTAGGTATGCTTTGTGTAATGGAAAAGAGAAAATGATGACATGTATATGACTTGAATAATGAGATGATGTCCATTGTGATTTAGATTTGTGAGATAATATCATGAAATGAGATTGTAATGCCATTATTGATGATGTGAAAGTGTTCATGATGTCTTGATTGTTGAACTTTGAATTAGATTACATAAAATTGTCTATTAAATTTCTTATATGAAATGTTGAGGAAAATACGTATTTTGAGATATTGTTGCAAATTGTGAAACTAATTGCTTGCGAAATAAGAACGCAAATGATGGATTGTCATATGTTATGATGAGTAAGGGAAATTAAGAAAGTTGAACTATACTATATTGTAATTATTCATAATGTGTTTTTGTTGACTCAAATGTTAAAAGACAATAAATAGTTGATAAATTATGAATAAATGATTCACGTGAACATCTTGCCTATTCGATACTTATGAAAGTGATTATTGTATTATGATGACATGTATTGCTTGATATTCCATTGATGATGAAAAGCCGAACAAAAATGGTTCTAGCTAGAAAAAGAAAGAAAATAAAGAAAAGCTGAATTAAATGGCTTCAGCTAGAAAAAGAATGAAAAGAAAAGAAAAGTCGATGAAAAATAGTTCCGGCTAATAAAAGAATGAAAAGAAAGAAAAGTCGAACTAAAATGGTCCCGGCTAGATAAGAAAGTAAATGTCGAAGGAAAATGGCTTCGACGGATCATGATCCATGTGAGGCCCCTATGAGTTCCGTTCTGATTATATCAACCGATGTGCATCTAGAACAAATATGCATCATTATTATTTGACATTACATCATATTGTTTATATTTCATAACATTCATTCCATTTCATATCATTCATTTCTTGAAGTTTTTATATGTACTATGGGTTATGTGTTGAATGCTTTGAGCCTTGTACATTATGAAGATTAAACAACAGGATGTTGTGTTATAAGACTTTAATAGCTTACATTACTGATAGACTATTGCACTATTTGACTCTGGGGATTAGTTGATTATTCTAAAATAGTATTTTATAATGTGTATACATTTATATGTTGTTGTTATACTGGGACGTTTTTGAGTGCAGGTGTGTAGTTCGACGGTATATGGTTGGATGAATAGGAGTACTTGTGTTTTTCATTGCTTTACTTCATGTTTGATTTTTCTTTGCTGAATACCGTGTTGTTTGGTGTTCATCTCTTGCTACACTTTTTTGTAGGTTGAGCCCGGTCCTTTTTTTATTAGATCTCTCACTGTTGAACTGAGCTTCTAGATTCTTGAGAGGTAGTGACTTGACTCTTCAGCAAACCCCCGAGGATTCTATAATTATGTTATGTTCTATACGAAAAACAGACATTGACACTTGTATTTTCTTTCAAATGTTATTGTCTAGTGGCTTGTACATGTGATACTAATTTTGGGATGGTTTGTAGACTTGATTGCCCTGTGCTTATCCTAGCTTATTAGACTTTATTTTTTCTCCTTGTAGTATTATGTATTGATTTAAGTAGGTTTAGGCTAACTTGCATTTGTGGATTAGGCAAGTGCCATCATACCCTATTTTTGGATCGTGACAAAAAAATAACAAACATAAATATAATCCAATGCAATAATACAAGGAACCAAATAAAAGCAGTGACTTTGAAATCAACAATTGAATACTTCCGTTTTTTTATGATTTATTTCATATTCTTCGATGTACTAATTACTTATAGTTTGCAAGTTCAGTTTTTCTTTCATTCAATATGAGAAAATGAAAAGATAAAAAAATTTAAAATTTTATTCATAAAAATGAAGGGCCTTGAAATCATGTTCTTTTCATCTTCATCTTTCTTAATGTCCTTTTTATTTAATTGGTACAACAATCATCTTTCTTAGAGCCTGTTTGAATTGTCTTATTTTAATGAAGTATTTATAAATCAAAATAATATTTAAACACCTTTAGAATGTTTCGGTAAATTAAAATAGTGCTTATAAGCACATGATTTTAAACTAAAATGTTTAAAATAAGTCAAAACTCATAAATTACAATTTTCAACTTACAATCTTTTGACTTATAAGTCAAAAAATAAAACCATATATATATATATATATATATATATATATATATATATATATATATATAATTCAATATTTTCTATAGTGTAGGAGTAAAATAATAATTCAACGCATTTTGTAATTTCTCATTTTTAATAATATATGATAAGGTTAAAATCATATACACCCCTGAATCTTGATTTAAAAATTCAAACCCTTTCCACCCCCCACCCCCTTCTCAACTTTGACAAATAAAAGTTGATAATGTAAAAATAGAATGATCATTTAAAAAATTAATTAGAAAAAAGGAGAAAGAACAATTATTTTTCAAAGTTAAAGTCGTATTTAATTTTAAAAGTAAAGTTCAAGAGTAAATAATTTCATGTTATACGAAAGATATGATGGATGAAAAGAAAATTATTTATTCTCTTTTAATGTAACAACTAACTTCTGGAGGTCCCACCCCCACCGAAAAAAACCTTTAAAGACCTCTCTCGCCGAACATTACTGCATGAGTGTATAATAGAAAAAATACTACCTTAAGTGTAAATAATATCTGCAATGTTATTATTACTTTTCTGTCCAAATGAATTATATGTCTATTGAAGTGTTTGCACGGGTATTCGTTAAGCCCTTTTTTTAACCTCTACTTAAATAATGAGATCATCACTAAAAAGAGTAATATTCGACTCCTATTTTAATTTACTTCGCATAATTTGATATAATATAAAATTTAATTTTTTAAAAATAATTTTTTTATTTTTATGGTTTAAAACAAGTATAAAATGTTTATTTGATTTTAAATCATTTAGTTAATAATGTCTCTGTTTCAGTTTGTATGTGTAGTTTTGACTTGAAAAAATAATTTTTGAATTTTGTAATCTCAACTAAAGATAATATCAAAATATTCTTTAATCTTATCATTTTAAACATATCACATAGAAAGTTAAAATTAAAAAATTGCGAAAAAAACAAAATGTACATTCTCCGTGAAGCAAACTATATAAATGAAAGTAAGATCATAAACAAATTGAAACATAATGACTAGTAACTAAAATAAAATTTTAAATTAAATTAGTTTAGTTACTAAAAGAAATTGTGTGCACCACATAAATTGATAATGAGGTAAGTACATATTAAGTGATATTTTGTTGGTCAATATTTTTGATTAATATGAGGAAGTATCATATAATAAAGACACCTATGTCGTTAGCAGCAGTAATTACGACAACCAAGTCCTTGCGTATTACAAGTAAAAATATTGATGTTTGGAATAAAATAATTAGAAATCTGAAATTGCATGGCTCCATCTCAACTCATTATTACCTTGGCCAATATAACCATAACTTTTGGCCGCACTGTTTTGTAAGCTTGCTGTAACCGTTATCAAAAAACAATGAAGAAGCCAAGAAACCAGAATCACCATTTTTCAAGTAGTCAAATCTAGATTTTTGAGATGCCAAGCCTCGGCCAAGACAAGGGAAGTAATGATCACAATTACCAAGATGCATGTGTATATTCTGGTTGTTTTTCAAAGTTACTTTTCCCTAAATAGCTGTCATTCTTATAGCAAAAAAGTCAACATTGGCCTTGATTATGGCTCACTGATGAGGTAGAAAATGGTTATTGTAGTCATTTTATGACTAATAATTTAGGGAACAATATTATGTCATTAGGTTCAAAGCAAGTGGGATTAAAAATAATTTTTTTTACATTCTGTTTGATCTTTTAATGGTATCATTCTAATTTTAATGTAGGAAAGAAACAAAATCATCCTTAAATCGAGAAAGGAAATGACTAAAATTTACGGGGGAGAGTGAGTATATTAGTGTATGGCTAAGCGAATGGGGATGTCTGCTCCGTACTGCTAAAATCTTTGTCGGAGACTCCCTGTCTTTTCTGTGGCATACCCTTTTTATTCCACTAATTATTCTCATCTTGTTGTCTCCCTTCAAATCTCATTCCAACAAATAACTCTTCCTCCTTGTCTTCTTTTGCCTCTCATATTCTCTACCCCATGTTTCTTTTCTTTCCAATAATCTATTTCTGTCTCCTATATTTGATTGAAATTCCTAACGTTGAAAATTTGGATTCATATGAAATACACTTTTCTTTTTTTGAATTACCCTTCTTTACATATTAAAAACTAAATTTAGTGTCTATTTTAAGTAAATTATCTACATTGATATACCTTTTTTACATTTTATATTTCTAAACTATTAAAATTTTCCTCCTTAGTATTAAAATTCACGCGCTGATGACATGCTGACATCAACACTCCAACTTTTATGGTATACCAATAGGGTGTATATATATCAACATGGTATCATGGAAGTTTAAACTCAGTTTGATATGATACCGATATGGAATCAATATACTGATAGAGTATAACAAAGAATATATTTTTTACTAATTTAGAATTTAATAAGTTTGCAACTTTAATAATTTTCTTCTTAATTATTTTATTTATTAAAAAGGAGCTTAAAATTATACGATACCGATAAGATATCAATATATTGACGGAGTATCATAAGAATGTATTTCCTACTAGTTTAGAGTTTGGTAAATAATTTTGTAACTTTAACAATTTTCTAGTCCTATACAATATCAATATGGTATAATATATCGGCGGAGTATCACAACAAATATATTCTCTACTAATTAGAGTTTAATAATTTTTTTTGTTACTTATTTATTTCTTAAAAAGAAACAACATAATCCTATATGATATCAATGGGGTATCAATATACCACCAGAGTATCACAGATGATTGAACTCATTCTATATGATACTAATATGATATATATATACCGCCAGAGTATATTTTATGTTTATTTATGTTGATGTCAGCATGACGCCAGGGTGAATAAAAAGGCATAAGTGAGTAAGAAAGTAAATAGTTTGGGTCATAGATCCAATAAGGAATAATTTCAAATTAAGTTTATTTTGTATATTTTTTCTTTTTTTAAATTCCAAAAGATTTTGATGGGTCTGTATCTTTAGCATTAATTCTTCTTTTGAAAAACAAAAAGTTTGTATTTAAACATGAACTTCATTTTAACAAAATAATTTGTAAAATAGGAAAATGTGCTACACCATAAAAATTATTATTAAATTACTTGAAAGTGTCTAAAATGTTATGTACATTGGTGGAAAACTACACTTCGTCTATCTATTAGACTCCAAATACCATCAACGCCAACTTTTTTTGGTCCTAGTTCAAATATTAATCTCAAGTAACAACTTCATTGATGACGCGTCACTATCCTACTGAAAAAGTATAGAAGTAAATTAAATCAATTTTTAAAAAACTTTACCCAAATTTGCTCTTAAAAAAAATTATCCACCCGTAAAAATCTCCACCCCTTTTAACCTAAATTAATCCTTCCTTCCTTGCATGTCATTCATTCCTCTGGCCCATTTGGGGGTTCGCTTAGTGGATTTCAAAGATGGTGGTGTAGTTTGCAAAAAGGTTCTGAATCATCCCTTTTGAGAGACATAAAGGCCAAACAAAAGAATGATATTATGATAGAAACAAAAAGCAATCCTTGAAAGCGACAAATTTTATCGGAAATTCACAGTTCTCATTATATAATTCATCAGGAGCCACTGTCACGATTCAAGCATAGGGTCTAGACGTGAGCGGCGAATGGAGAACTGAAGGGACCACAAACAAGCCTCATAACATATCAATACACATCCTTGGCCATAGAAACAATTAAAATGACATTGAGAAATAAGCATACGCAAGGGAATTGCGACTAAGGATAAACCTTCATATCATAACATCAAGAAACAAGAGAGTCAAGACTCATAACTTAGATATATAACATGTCCAACAATCCTTTACTGCAAAAATAAGAGCAGGGGCCAAGACAAGCAACCGGGCTCACCCTCATAGTCAAACCATAAACAAAAGAAAAATAGTCGTAATACATAGAAAGAGTTCATAAACAACGTCCCCGAAGTGGAGGACTCGCCAACAAGCTTGTAGGACAATCGAACTAGCCACATGGAGGACGAGGATGATCAAGCAATGCACTGGTTCCTACATGGTGACCTCATGTAGGCATAGAGTATACGTTAGTACGTTTGAGCGTACTAAATATGTAGGATGCAATGCAACAAGTGAGAGGTATTATAAGAAAAATGCATAATTATAAGCAATAGATAGCGTACTAACAATATGACATGTATGAATGCTTCTTGAAGTAAAATCATGCTTATATAGAACATGATACAATTGTAAGGAGTGACCATTATAGTGCAAGCCAAGGCCTACCACCCCCTAGATAGGAGTATGAGGTACAAACCCCTTCATGAGTTGATGGAGTACAAACCCCCTAACAAGGTTGATGGAGTACAAACCCCTCAACAGGTTGATGGAGTACAAACCCCCTAACAGGTTGATGGGTACAAACCCGAACAAAGTTGATGAGTACAAACTTCCAACAAGGTTACCCAGGCCTACCACCCCTCAAATTAGGCGATCGAGGTACTAACCCCTCAACAAGGTTATCCGAGCCTACAACCCCCAAGTTAGGCTTGGTCATCCCCAACTCTCTCTCTCTCTCTCTCTCTCTCTCTCTCTCTCTTTATATATATATATGTATATATGCAATCCTTTTATCATCATATACATACATTCCCTTTTATCATCATTCCGTCATCATTTCATCATCTTATCATCACCTCATCATCATATAGTTATTCAACTCACAAGACATGCTTAGGCCCTTCAATTTCTCAAGAAACCATAACATGACATTTTAGCAAACACTTAGAGGGTGTGTAATGCTAGTGTACAACCATACAATTCAAGAGTGAAATCATGCAAGAAAATTCAATATAAAACTTTCAATAGATACTTGGTAACACCCTCAAGCAATATGCATCAAAACCCTTCATCAAATCTTACAATAGATTTTAAATTCATAGCTCAAAACATAGTAAAACAGTCACAATTTTATAAGCCCAACATAATGTATAGTGATTTTCATAAGAAATAATACCCATGAATAAATCATCTTTAAATCATGCAAATTAGGGTAAAAAGATGCTTGGGCATCATGGGTGAAAGGAACCCATGAAAGAAACCCACATACCTTAGTTTTGCAGATGAATTTGATGAATATTGAAGATGGAGACTTGAAGCTTGAGAGCAACCTTTATGAATCCGAAAATGGTTTTGAGACTTGAGTTTAGGAGTAAAATATTTGGCTAAGTGTTTGAGTGAATATTGGGGAATGTTTAGAATGATATGAGGGTGAAAAATGGCTAAGGATTGGAGTGGAGTGGAGCGGGTAACCTCAATCAATGAAATATGATCGTCCCAACTACCTTTAAGCTCCAACACACTTGCTCTAAGCATATCCTCAACGGTTTGGATGGTCCTTTCGGCTTAGCCATCCATTTGAGGGTGGAAGGCCGTAGAAAGCTTAAATCTAGTACCAAGATCCCTTTGGAAAGATCTCCAATAATGTAAAGTAAATTGAGCTCTATGATCTGATATGATGGATAAAGGTACCCCATGCAATCTCACTACGTCATGGATGTATGACGTTGCATAATCTTCAGCCCTAAATGTGGTCTTAACCGGTAGAAAGTGAGCCGATTCATCATCCTATCAACCACAACCCAAAATGAAATCAAAACCTTTTCTAGTCTTGGGAAACCCAACCACAAAATCCATATTAATCACTTTCCACTTTCAATTCGGAATCTCTATGTCTTTGGTTAGGCCACCCGACCTTTGATATTATGCTTTGACTTGTTGACAACTATGACAACCGAAAACGAATTTGGCAATGTCCCTTTTCATGCCTCCCCACCAATACACATGTCTCAAATCTCTATACATTTTAGTGGAGCCGTGGTGCATAAAATAAGAAAAGTTATGGGCCTCATCAAGGATCTTTGTGATCAAGCCATCAACACATGGTACACACAACCTACCTTGGTACCTAAGGGAACCATCTCCCCCTTGGGAGAAAACCTCCACCTTGCCCTCTTTCTCCAAGGCCTTCAACTCTAACAAGGAGGGATCAAGATCTTGTTTTTCCATTACCTTATCAACCAAGGAAGACCTAGAAAACTATCAACAACAACAACACCATCATTACCAACCTCTTCCAACCTAACCCCAATCTAGACAATTGATGCAACTCCCTAGCCATCTCCTTATCACCACTATTAACATGAGCTGAGCAACCCATAGACACTCTACTCAAGGCATCTGTGTCATGCCCCAAGTCCCGTTAGGGCGGACCAACACCCATTGCCGATAAGGCTCAGGAGAACCAACCTATGTTTATACACTTTCTATACATTTTATAAAGGATTTCTATATTTGACATGTCTTTATGCAAGTAAACAGTGAAACAAGCCAAAAGGAAATGCATGTGACTAGGCCGTTGGGGCCACAATGTCGAAAGTATGAGACATGACCTCACTTTAATTTACATAGTCTACAAAGCCTCTAGATAAGAGAAAGTATCGAATAAGGGTCGAGACAGGCCCCACCTCAATTAACTGTACAATATAAAAATATAGGCTTTAGACACACACAAAACTCCGGAACAACCTGGAGGTTGGTAACAGCAGCTGGATGTCCTGGACTCTACTGGGGAGATCTACTAGCACCTGTACCTGCAGCATGAAATGCAGGTGCCACGTAAGGGACGTCAGAGATAATATACTGAGTATGTAAGGCATGAGATACTGTATATTAAGTAACAATTTCAAATGAAACTATGCACTGGTGTGGAATAAGAGACCGCTTGAAGATATACTTTGGGATCGAATACTTTATATTCATTATATTACTTTACCTTTACTATATAATCTATGCACATCATGTATTATAAATGACCAACTGATGAATGGTAAACTGTATCGAGATCATCCCTGGCTAGGTTCTTCCTTAACCCCACGGGCTACCACCTGTGATAGGATCGTCCCTGGCTAGGTGATGCTTACACCCCTCGGGCTACCACCCATCAAACACTATATACTTTACTTTATCTTTCAATTACCTTTGATTTGATTCTTTTGGTGGTCACAATTTTGGAGCTATAGGGCTGTATGTACAACATGTGACATGAAAATAATCATACAAGA
>JAOTQR010000097.1:7463780-7475714 GCA_025774065.1 Solanum ossicruentum | reverse complement strand
GACTTATGGGGAGCCTTCATACCTGAAAGATTGATATTACAATAGAAATTCAAAAAACAGTAATTTTCTTGAAGAAAACCTTTGATCTTGAAACCATGGTGTATGTTCTTGAGAAAAGAACTCCTTTTGTATAGTTTTTGGAGTGGAAGAACTTGTGAAAACTATGGGTGGCACGCTTTTCTTTAATTCTTAAATTTTTGACTTGATAGCTTTAAGGTTCTTGGTGAAGAAGAGGAACCCACAAATGAGATTTAATTTTGAGAGAGTTTCTTGAGATTTAAGTATTTATATTGATGTTTGAGAGAGTTTCTTGAGATTCAATTGTTTATATTGATGTTTGATGATTATGAGGAGAAAATGAGTTAGTTGAGTGATACATTTCTTTAGAACACCCACAAATGACTTAAAATAGGGTGAAAAACTTTTGAAAAAACAAAAATAACCTTGGGACGTGCCCAAGAAGTTGCTGGAAAAAATGCATAAAAACTTCCAGTTAGGCTTTACGAGTCGTGAAGAGATTCAAGACTCGTAAAAGGGTATTGTACATTTACACTACCTGGCAGAGCTTCACTAAAATGGGCATAGCTTTTTACTTAAAATTCAAAATAAGGCAAACTCAGAGGCGTTGGAAAAAGACTTCAGAAAACCTTAATTTGGTAGACTATGAGCCACCTAACTCTTTATATTCTAGGAGATATAGTCTTTTGAAGTTGATCCTTTGATGAACTCATGAAAAAACTTCATTGATAGAAATTCTTTGGACTTGTTTTAATGTAAAAGATTCTTTATGGCCCAAAACTGTATATAATACACTACTTAGAACTTGATCCTAACATATATTATAAAATTTTAACTTATTGGATCACCTAATTTCTTTAGCAGCTTATATCAAAATCTAATTGGTAAGAGGACTTTTAACTCAACTTTGTATTAGAGGGTTCTTGTGTCCTTAATTCATCTCCAAATATATTTTCATACTATATTCAATTAAGAATCATTCGATAAAATCAAACACATATGAAGAATGGCTTGATTTTACCTAAAACAAAAATGTTGGGGTGTTACAATATAATTTATCCGAACATAATTAATCCTTATATAATTTGTATTCAAACCAAATGAGTTATATTTAAATTAAAATGATAAAAGTAAACCTTGTAAGTATCTTCCTGTTTATAAATTAATGGTATGTATCATAATTATATTGTGGTGTGAGTATGACAGACACTTATTGTGAAAAAGACAATGAGACATACTTCAAATTACTTGGTGGATTTTCCTATGGAATAAACCTTGCCGGATAGAGGGAGAGGTGGACAATAACTGTCCAAAGCCTGTGCTGCACAGTAATACTTCCGAGATCCGTTTCCTCAAGCTTCTGTATTATTGAACTTTTGATTTTGTGTTAGTAGTCTACATGCATGCTTCAATTTTGTTTTCTTTTATGGGTGTATTTGATATAGAGGAAATTGTTCTCTTTGGAAAAAATAATTGAGTTTTACACTTATTTCACTCTACGTCTGTACCAAACACACCTATATGTTCTCAACTGACACAATGAGATCTTCTCATCATAAGATTAAGTTGTGAGTTTTGGATTTTGCTTAAGATAAATAGGAGCAATTCATTAGTGGTTACACTCCATACACCATGGGAGACAAGTACTCTAACGGAACTTTTCCAAATATGGACCACTATGGTTCCTACCACATCTTTGGTACTTACGGTTAGACACACCACCACCACCACCACCTTGGAACCTTGGATTATCATTAGCAAATCTCTTATTAGGAGTATTGGAAGACCTTTGGCCTTGGAACTTGTGGCCTTGAGGAAGCCGGCTACCCTTGGAACCTTGGAAACCGCTTTCAAATCGAGTCATCTTGGACTCACCACTTTTTCTTTTTCTAAGCTTTTTCCCCTCTAGTTGTTCGGCATATGTCATGATCCAGGACAAATCCATATCATTCACTAGCATGGCGGTATGATACACTTCATTAACCAAGTCAGACACTTCTGACACAAATTTATTCATTCTAGCTCTAGAGTCGGCCACCAAATGTGGAGCATACTTGGAAAGCTTGTTGAATTTGAGGGAATACACCTTTAGACTCATGGGAACTTGCTAGAAGTTTATGAACTCCATCATCTAGCCTCCCTTAGCTTGATAGGAAAGAACCAGTTGAGGAATGCGACTTTGAACTCCTCCCAAGGAATAACATCATCATCTCTCCTCTCCAATTTCCATTGGATGAACCAAATTTAGGCCACATCTTTGAGTTGGTAGGAGGCTAACTCCGGTTTCTCCTCCGAAATGAAACCTATGATAGATAGTACTTTATACACCTCATCGATGAACTCTTGGAGATCTTTTTCCGGCTTGGATCCACGAAACTTCGGTGAGTTCATTCTTGTGAAATCATTCACCCTTGAGGCCAGAGTGGGAGCATGAGGGGCTTAGGCCCCTTGGTTCATTTGGTTGGTCATAGCGTGGGCCAACATTGTCATGGCATCCCGAAACTCTTCTTGGGCTACCCCTCTATCTTGAGGAGCTTGAGGAGCTGGAGTGGCCGATTGCTCCTCGGGTGAACGGGCTCTTCTTAGTCTTCCCCTTGAAATCGGCATGATCTAGAAGAAACAAGAGCATTTGTTAGGGGAAAAGCCTTATATTTATGCCTTTAGCACGATATAGACCATGAAGAAGTGAAACCTTTCCTAAAACGCCTCATAGCCTCCCATTCATAGTTATGGCGTGCTTTACAACCTGAATAAGACTCTAATCGATGTGGTGTGTTAGATTTCTGAGGACCATTAACAACCTAGTGCCCTAATACCAAGTTTGTCATGCCTGAAGGCTAGGACCTACACGTAACACGGTGAATGGGGAACCCGAAGGGACCCCAAACAAAACTCTTAGCATATCAATCACACATCCTTGGTCGCGGAAGCAAAGTAAGCATCACAAGTTATAAAAAAGGGGAATGGGACTAAGGGAAGTCTTTATATTCATAAAAGCAATAAATAAGTCAAGCTCATAGGATAATACATCATAGTATCCTACAACACCTCTAACATGGAATGGAGCGGAAGCCAAGATACTTCCCGGGCTCATCCTCATAATAATAAGTATTCAACATAAGAAGCAGTCTTAACATAACATGAAGTAAATAGATATTGTCCTCAGAATGGAGCACTCATCAAAGATTTCTCCAAGAATCGAACTAACCATGTGGAGGAGGATGATCAGAAGGAGCTATGGTCCCTAAATGGTGATATCATGTAAGCTTAGAGTATGCGTTAGTACGTTTGAATGTATTAAGTAAGCGGGATGCAATGCAACAAAGTCATAATCCAATATATTCAAAATGCATAATCATAGCAATAGATTTATAAGCTCAACATGGCATGCATGATCAATGCTTGTAATAAAATATCCTTGTAAAACATTCAACTTGCATAATACATATTACATGTGTGGGAAGAGACCTTAACCAACATAGACCAAGCGAGCTACTACTTGGAATCCAAGGTATGTCACCCCCTTGGTAAGGTGATCGAGGCATGTCAACCTCTAGACAAGGTGATCGAGGTAAGTCACCCCCTCGACAAGGTGTGTCTACTTGTGAAGGTAAACCATACATCATAATATGAATAATCCGAGGTATGTCACTCCCCCGACAAGGTGATCGAGGTAAGTCACCCCCCCGACAAGGTGTGGTGTAACTAGAAAGATCCACTAAAAACCATCAAAGGGATATTATATAGTCCTATGTTGCATATAGTTAAAAGACTAAATACTTTCTATAAGTACCCCTTGAGTCGAGCCCCCTTCTTAAGCCTCAATCGGTGCTAAGTCAATTCCCATAGAGTACTTAAAATAGTCATAACTTGAATAACTTGTAAAAAACATGATAACATGACACAAGTAGCTAATAAACATTCTTGACTTCTATTAGTGAGCCTAACTTGAACATGAGAATAGATAATAGTCAAACATGATCCCTTGCTTTAACATGAATAGCTCACAAGAGGTAAAAATCTTGAAATAGGGCTCATCTTGATACTTGAATCATCATAGATACTTTTCAGGAAGCCAATACATTCGTGAAAGCCCTTAATCATCATGAAGTCACTTGACTTATAAATCATGTAATAGATCATCAATAACTTGAGAATTCTTGTCATGTCATTTTATCAAACACATGGTGGGTTCATGATACTTGTTCAAAATTATGCAATTCAAGAGTGAAATAATATGAGTGAACTCAATGCAAATCAATCCACCAACATGTCGTAAAACCCTCATGTAGGGTACCTTGAAATCCATCACCAAAAACTCACAATAGTTCATAGTTTCATAGGTTAAAACATGCATAGTCTCAATAGACAAAATGAATTCATGGAACAAGCTTCAAATAGGCATTCATGCACAATCAATCAATACTTGTCAAATCCCCAATATGATTTATGCTCATATTTCATAATAAGAGATACTCATAGCTAATACAACTTGAAAACATGCAGTTTTCATAAAAAGTGAAGGTTGGGCTCCATGGGAAAGACCTATGGATGAAGACCCACATACCTTAAACCTTGAATTTCTTGAGGTGAACGTAAAATAGACTTAGAGTATGAAATGAGTCCTTTAGTCCAAAAATTGAGCTTGAAATCCTTAGATTTGAATGAGAGAATTGATAGAGTCTTAGAGAGGTTCTAGAGAGGGTATTGTGAGCTATAGAGTTGAAAAATGACTAAGTATGGGTGATTTCACGTTTAAGTGGGCATGGGTCTATGACCCCAATGCCCTTGGCGAAAATAGAAAAACCAAAGAAAATAATACACTGGTCCGTGCCCCTGGCCAACGCGGATCAGACACAGGCAACATTTACACTATTTTGCACCCCAGGCACGTCTCGGGCTGGGCGCGGATAGACGCTGAATGACAAAAAATTAGTGAAGATTATTTTTGCCACCGGTCTTCTAAAATCCTAGTTATACCCACTCTCCATACATTTTTGCCTCCTGATCAAGAATATGAAGTTGAATTTTCGAAATCACACACAGATTTTGAGATATATAAAAATTACGATTATGGAGCATTTTGAAGCACATGAGGGGTATTTCACTATATGCCTCATCCGACTATGGAACATTAGGTTGGCGCAAAGGTATGTGGGCTGGCATTGTCACAAAATATTCGAGGAGTGGTAGAAATATGAAATCGGACCTCATGGAGTAAACTTGATAGCTAATTTCTTTCATAAACAACAGCTGTAATGGCTCGGTATTCTGTCTCTACGGAAGAGCGAAAGACATATCTTTGTTGTTTAGAGGACCAGGATATTGAAGAGCTTCCAAGGTAAACAACATAACCTATAGTGGAGGTTCGATCGAGAGGATCTCCAACCTAGTTAGTATCTGAGTAAGCTAGAAGACAATGATCATTTTCTTTGGCTATTTGGAGGCCAACTGAAGATGTATGGTAAAGATACCGAAGGAGATGCTTCATAGCTATCCAATGTGATAGTAAGGGCTGGTGCATGGATTATGAGAGTTTTCTAACTGCAAATTCTATATCCGGATGTGTAAAAGAAAGGTAATATAGTTTACCAATAATCCTTCCATAAAGAGAGCCATCAACTAGATAATCTTCTGCGGACTCCCAAAAAAGCTACAGTAGAAGCCATTGGTGTTGGAACACCCTTGCAGTTATGCATATACTTCCTACAACAAATCTATAATGTATCTGTGTTGACACAACAAAAGACCACAAAGATAAGATAGGACTTCAACATCAAAAAAATAATGAAGTGGACCAAGATCTTTCAGTGAGAACTGGATAACAATACTAGCAACAATGCTTTGAAAACTATGAATCTGATTACCTGTAACAATTATTTCATCAATTTATACTAGAATATATATAGTAAAATCAAAATTATTCAAGATGAACAGTGAAGAATCAGATTGGGATTTAATAAACCCCAAAGTAACTAAGTAATTTTTGAGTTTAGTGTACTAGGCTCTGGGAGCCTGTTTGAGGACATATATAGCTTTGTACAGCTTGCAAACCTATGTCAGATGCGTAGAAGCTTCAAAACCAGGTGGTTGGCACATCTAGACCTCTTCATCAAGGAGAGCTTGCATGAAGGCATTATTGACACCAAGTTGACGAATGGGCCAGCTTTGTTGTGTCACAATAGCATGAATGAGCCAAACAATTGAAGGCTTTACCATTGGACTAAAAGTAGATTGAAAGTCAAGTCTAGGTCATTGGGTGAACCCTTTAGCAACCAAGCTAGATTTATACCTGTCAGCAGAACCATCAAGATGATATTTAACCCAAAAAAGTCATTTACAATCCACCGCAGTTTTTGAAGGATTTTATGCTACCAACTCCTATGTCTTGTTTTGAACTAAGACATCAAGTTCATTTTCCAAAGCTTCACGCCAGTGTGGTACTTGTTGAGGTTCTTTAAAGGTTCTAGGTAGGGAGGAAGTGGTTTGAACAACAGTGTGTAATTGTTTAGGCTTAAGGCTATTTGTCTTAGACCTAGTAATCATCTGATGAATGAGTGTTGCTGGTGAGGTAGAGGCAACAAGGGAAGGTTGTGTGGATTTGGGAGGTAAGTCAAGTGATGAGGAAAAAGGTCTAATGGACTAATTGTGACGTTGGTAAGTGATAATTATGGATTGCAGCTGAGAAGGAGGAACTAGCGAAGCTGAAATAGTAGGTTGTGATAAACTATGGCTTGAAATTTAATTTTGTATTGTGAGGGGAGGGGTAGTGGAGGCGTTGGAAGGAGAAATTGAATTACTTGAGACAGTGGTACATGCTGGGGAAAACATGATGGGTGATGCATGTCCATGGGCTACTGCATAATCTATGTATGAAGTTCACAAGAATTATTTGAACTTTGAGTATTATTCTGTGGTTGTTGTTTAGTTAAACATGTTTCCCAAGTGACATTTGTATATTGAGTGTTTTTAAACAAGAAAAAATATTTTCAAATGGGAACTGATTTTCCAAAAATAAGACATCACGTGATAAATAGAATTTGGAAGTTAAAGGATCAAAACATTGATGAAAATAATGTTTATTTGAAAATCCTAAATAAACACATGGTGTCGGACATGGCTCTAATTTATTTTGGATGTATAGTTTGAGCCATGGATGACATAAGCAACCAAATACTTTAATGGCGTAACACTTGGGCATAGTTTGTAATAAAACTTCAAAGGGGCTCTTATGCTGAAGATTGGGTGTAGTTAGCCTATTTATAAGATAAACAACTTAGTGATAGACAAAACTCCAACAGGGTGATGGTAAAGACACTTGGTGCAACAAGGTTCTAGTGGTTTCAATAACATGCCTATGTCGTCTTTCAACAACAGAAACTCATTGTGGAGTATATAAAGGTGACACTAGATTGTTCTATGCCATGTTTTTTCAGATAGGACTAGAAACTTTTAAATTCGCCACCACCATTAGTGTAGAAAGATTGACTTTTGGTGTTCAACCTTGGTTCAAGTGGATGCAAATTTCGAAAAACTTTTGGAGTTTCATCTTTTGATTTTAAAGTAAACAACGACATGTATTTTGAAAATTGATCAACAAATAACACATAATATCTTTTTTTATCAATTGACAAAACTGGAGACGGACCCCATAAATCACTAAAAATGATTTGCAGGGGCTTATTACTTTGCAATGAATTATCCGAGAAAGGCAACCTGTGCATTTAATTAGAATAACAAGAATTACAAGTAGAACTAGCTTTAGGATATAAAACAGGAAGGGAAAAATTATTCAAGATAACGCGATGATTAGGATGTCCTAAACGCTGATGCCACAGGTTAGTTGGAACAACCACATTACATTGAGGAGAATGATGTGTATAGACTGGTGGCCACTCATACCACCCATCTTTATTCTACCCGCAAACCAGGGATTCTCCCGTACTCAGATCCTTCACAAGATAATGAAAAAAAATTCAATAGAGGAATGATTATCACGACAAAATGGATAAACAAAAATAAGATTAGTTTTTATGAGAGGAGAACATAAGGTATTAAGAAGCTTAAAATAATGATTTGATGCACTTATGTTAGCATTACCGGTATGGGATATTGGAATTATGTTACCATTGCCCATATTGATTGCTTCAGTTCCATGGTAGTCATATACAATTATAAGGCTTTAAGCATTAGACGTGACATGATGAGTGGCTCCATTATCCACAATCCAAGTGGTTTGTTGAGGAGGAAAACAAGCAACATAGTTTGCTCAAGCTTACAGATGGTTATGAGATTAAGATCTGCAGACTCTAGTAGAATAACCTACTCGATCACATAGTTGGTAGTGAAGGTAACTGTCAAAGGATTGTTGTTGGTTGTATCTCTGTCCCTGATTGTTCCTGGTCTTGTAGATTTTTTTTTGGAGTATTTGCGCCTAAATGACAATTGCAGGAGTAATTATTGCTACCCTGATGAGGAGGCGTTGAGCTTGTCTTTTGTGCTACAACAATAGTGATATGAGTTGATAGCAGCTTCTTGTCATCCTCATACTAAAAGCTCAAGATCCAGAAGCTTTCCGTAAACCTCTTCATAGGAAATTGTTGAATCTCTAGCATAAATAGTAGTAGAGAGTTCTCAAATTTTAGATCTGAGTCCACTGAGAATTTTAACAATAATTTCTGGATTTGATACAAGCACGCCAGCAGTTGCAAATTCATCACAAAGTGAACAAACCTGATGAAGATAATTTGTGAATGGATGAGACTCTTTAGTGAGGTGAGACAATAGGTCTCGCAAGCTGAAAATCCTTGTCTGAGATTGGTTTGCATAGATAGTATGCAAATCATCCTAGACAGCTTTGGCAAAGACCACAATAGCAACAGTTGGCTAAGTGTAGGATCAACGGAGGCCAAGATAGCATTTTGAATTAACTGATCTTGGCGATAGCCAAGGGACAAACATAGGGTTATCAACATCATGATTGTTTTGTGATATGGTGCGGTGGGGGTCGGGATGGAGCTGTTGAGATGCCCATAGAGATTGTGACCATGCATAAGCATTGAAACTTGAACTTTCCACAGGGAAAATTGTGGCTACCGATCAGTTTTATGGGTATTTGGGTCATAGGATTGAATTAGACGATAGTAATGGAACTATGGACTCCATCAGCATTAGTCACAGAAATATTAGAGGCCATATGGATGATTAGGAGAGAGAAAAAAAAGAGAGGGAAAAAAGAATCAACTCGTTGGAGTTTAGAAGGACTTTGATACCATAAAGAGGCGAGAGCAGATGATGGTAAAAACTGTGATTCGTGTTACTGACTATACATTGCTATATAAAGAATGTATAAGAAGATAATGACATTAACAAAACCTAAATACAAGGAGAGAGTTACAATAAATTTCTAAAGATTAGGAACTAGGACAATTGAATTCTATAATACTAAGGGCTCTTCTTAATCATCCATTATTAGCTCTGCCACTGTTAATATGTTATTCGTATATAGAAAATCATTCTATTAATATTTTCCATGCTTAGAAAAGGCTTATTGTTGACAAGATATTAATAGAATGATTTTCTATGAATGAATAACTTATTAGAAACCATATACAACATGTGAAACAATCAGATACTCATATTAAAATGAAGAGAGGGTCAACATGACTGAAAGGATCAACTTTTGGAGAGCTCTTTCTGACATGGATAGTATTGTTTTCTTCTGGATCATCTTATGATAGGATTTTGGAGATGAAGCGCATACTCTAGGTTCCACAGCACATCATCCATAGATGGCTTATCTACACCATAATCGGCCAACCATTTCACTACTGTTTCTCTAAACTTCTTGAGGGATTTTGGTCTTACTTTGCCAATAAGATTAGGATTTATGATTTGTTCTAGTTTTCCCTTTTTCTGCCAATGCATTGCCTATTCACCTAAGTTTCCCTGCTCTTTCAGAAAAGATGGAGCTACCACAGGCCTAACACAAAGAACTTTGCACAAAACAACACTGAAAGAATAAACATTAGCTTTTTCTATTAGTTGTTGCCTTCTAAAATATTCAAGGTAAAGGTAGCCAATTACTCCTTTCACGTATGTACTAACTTGAGTCTGATCAGGCTCAACCGTTTCTTAGATAGTCCAAAATCAGTAATTTTTTCCATAAGATTCTCATCAAGCAATATGTTTGTAGATTTATCATGATGTATAACTGAGATAATATGAAGGTATTGTAGACTTCTGGCATATCTCCAGACTCTGCTCCAAGCTCATAGTGGGTAGATTTGACCCATAAAAATAGCTCCTGAGATCCCTATTATCCATGTAGTCATAAATTAAAAGCATCTTATTTCTTTCATTACAATATCCAATCAATGAAACTAGATAGGGCTGACGGAGTTAAGATAGCATCTCAATTTCTATTTGGAACTCAATAATACCTTATGAGGACTCAAGCTTATGCCTTTTCAAGGCTACCTTTATGTTGTCACGAAAAACACCCCTATACACCTTTCCAAAGCCACCCTCTCCGATGATAAACATCTCATCAAAGTTGTTAGCTGCTTCCTCCAAATCTACAAAGGGGACTCGAAAACTTTCATAAGGAGCAAGAGAAGTCAAGTTTGAAGCATCATTAGAGAAACTCTAATGCTTGTTATGGTTGTGATGAAGTAGGTCACAAGGTTATTGATTCTCCTTGTACTCAAAACAAAGGCATAGATGGTCGTCATCAAGGCCAAGATGCTAATGCAGGTCCAAGGGCAAAGGGAGGCCAATAAGGGGGTGCTCCAAGGAAAAATAGGTTTTATGCTCTTCAAGGAGGGAAAGGGGTGGATGAGGTGTCTGATCTTGTCATCGGTATGTTAAACATTTTTTATTATGATGTGTATGCATTGATAGATTCGGGTGCCACTCTTTCTTTCATTACTCCTTTGTTGCCAACAAGCTTCATATGAATCCCAAATTCTTGTGTGAAACTTATAAAGTGTCAACCCCCATTGGTGAGTCCATTGTTGCTAGAAGAGTCTATAGAAATTGTCCTGTTTTCACATTGCATAAAGTATTGCCTTGTAATTTTGTTGAATTAAATACAGCAGATTTTGATATTATTCTTGGTATGGATTGGTTATACGCATATTATGCCTCCATTGATTGTAGAACCCATAAGGTTAAATTCCAATTCCCGAGTGACCTCTTCCTTGAGTGGGAAAGTCGTGATATGGTTGTCAACTATAGATTCATTTCTTGTCTTAAAGCCCAAAAGTTCATTTCTAAGGATTGTCTTTATCATCTTGTGAGGGTTAGAGATGTTGAGTCCAAAGTCCTTCCTATTGAGTCGGTTCCGATAGTCAATGAGTTTCTTGATGTTTTTCTCGATGAGCTTCCCCGTGTTCCTCTTGGAAGGGAAATAGACTTTGGTATAGACTCCTTCTCAATACACAATCGATTTCCATTACCCCTTACAGTATAGCCCCGGTGGAATTGAAGGAATTGAAGGATCAATTGAGAGATTTGTTGGGGAAGGGTTTCACAAGGCCTAGTAAGTCACCACGGGGTGCACCAGTTTATTTTTGAAGAAAAAAGATGGTTCTCCTAGAATGTGCATTGATTACCGACAACTTAATGGGGTTACTATAAAGAACAAGTACCCTCACCAAGAATTGATGACCTTTTTGACCATCTGCAAAAGGCTAGTCACTTCTATAAGATTGATCTTTGGTCCATATACCACCAAGTGAAGGTGAGGGAGTGTAATATTCCCAAGACGGTTTTTCAGACTAGGTATGGGCACTTTGAGTTTATGGATATGTCCTTTGGGTTGACTAATGCACCGGGTATATTTATGGATCTCATGAATAGGGCCTTTAAACCCTACCTTGAGATGTTTGTGGTGGTCTTTATTAATGATATATT